>JACVVK020000030.1:272500-347500 GCA_018292915.2 Batillaria attramentaria | reverse complement strand
TTGCCAATCACGTTTGTTTGATGAAGCTAGCTAGATCGCCTTTCTCATATCAAATGTCCCGTTTCCAAGACAACAGGAAAGAAGAACCGCCGCCATGTTTAAACCATCATGGTACAAATTAAGCCTCGTTTCAAATCAAACGACAAAGAAAGGCGCCATGTTGTGACCATATTCACATTTCTTTCTTGTACACAAATCAACGTTTCCACTAAAACAGCAGAGGAGGGCCCAATGTCTTGACCACAATCACACTAAAACAGCAGAGGAGGGCACAATGTCTTGACCACAATCACACTAAAACAGCAGAGGAGGGCCCAATGTCTTGACCACAATCACACTAAAACACAAGGCCGATAACAAAACAACACTGGCAGGGAAGGGGGTTAAGCAGGGGTGACTGGGTAGAATTAAGTGGGGGGTGGGGTGGGGGGCAACGTACTTTGGTGAGTATCACTTACGGATTAAGTACAATGATGAATGACCTACGTGATACTAAGCTATCGTAGATCATCTGAATATGTATGTCCTCATACAGTCTTGTTTCCGTTCGGTCGCGTCTGCAGTGGCACAAGTTACAAATAATTGTCTGTATGGATTCAAAGAAAGAGGCGGCACACACACACACACACACACACACACACACACACACACACACACACACACACACACCTTACTACCGATACAAATTAATTTTAGTTTCACTTAGGACCATCGAGTAAACGAGCGAGAGATAGCCATAGCAATGTCCATGTGCTTCGTTCGTGTAGAACACCTTCCACTGCGATGCCATCATCTGCATGCGATCCAGTGAATGAGCAAACGTTCCATGAGTGAGCAGACCCGGGAAATGTAGTCGGCTAATAACAAGGCCAGAATATGTAACCTGGGGTAATGAATGAACGCCTGGGTGATCACAGCACAACTTCATCAGCTAGCCAACCTCAATCAATTAATTAGCCGGCACGCAAGGGAATCGGACGCATGCCTCCCCTCTCCCCCCCCTCCCCCCCCCACCCCCACCATCTCGTACCCGCTACCCCAACCTCCACTGTCCGTGGAGTCAGGATGGCTTAGCGTCAGGTTCCCGGTGGGATCAAAACTCCAACTAATTGTCCAGCTTTCATAATTATCACATTCCCGACGGAAAGGCGTGACTCCGATGCGCATGTCAAGACGGGCATGCAAGAAGACTGAAAATTTCTCAGTACTCAGGTTCTGAACAGTTGCATGGGGAATATTGGAACAGAAATGTCGCAAATCTTTGGAGAGAGAGAGATAGAGCACACCATCAACCATCCACGCACCCGACCTCCCTCGCCAAGACTATATACTCCCATCTCCACCCACATCTCCCTCCACCCTGAGGACCGGGGCAGTCCAGGGGTAGAGCGAAGAGAGTATGTTAGAGCGTGCGACTTTTAATGCTCGGGTCGAGAGTTGGGGTCAAATATTTGTGCCTATCTTTTCCTAGTTACCCCGTCTATGACATCACCCACATGTGGGAAAAGGACGTTAAACCCTTAAACATCCACCCATCTACACCTCCATCCACCTCCCCCCCCCTCCTCTCCCCCCCCCCGTCTCCCTCCCACGTCCGAACAACAGCCCCCACCCCACCGCCACGTTCACGACTCTGTGTGTGTGTGTGTGTGTGTGTGTGTGTGTGTGTGTGTTGTTTGATTTGAAACGAGGTTTTGTACCATGGTGGTTTAAACATGGCGGCGTTCTTCTTTGCTGTTGCAGAGAGGGGTAAAAAGGAGCCGGTGACATCGACTGCCTCCTTGAGACAGACGGTAGAGTCACAACAAACAACCCAATCAGACACAACCTAGAGACGTTGTTTTGCTGGTTACAGGTTAAGGAGCTTAACTTGCGTCAAATGCGATTGCGCAATATCCCATTCATTTTCCGATTCATGCCTTTTTTTGTAGGCGGCGCATGCGTGCACGTCAGAACAGGACCATAGCATCAGCATCCATCACAGAGCACGACGGGCCCATGGGAGGAACGTGCAGAGAGCTTGCACGAGCATCTCGTTTGATCCTGATTTAATTTGGGGTTAGCACATTTCGTACCGAAGCTCGATATCCAACGATTTTTTTTTTGCCCTGTATGCGAAAATCATTCAAGATTTATGGTTCCTTAAGCCTACTCTTAACTGGGCACAGCGCGCGAAACACACATGTGCACATCACAGTCGTTGCGCTCGGTGTGTCTACTAACTACAAAACTGAACACAGCTGTGCTCGGTGACAAACCGATTGAAGATGCACTGTCCGCCATGTTTGCGCGCCGAGTGACGTAGAACAACCAATCAGAATCTGTTGTGGAAACCACAGTCACAGTTGTGGCTATAATTATGAAATCCAGGTTGCGCTGTGATGACGCCACAGCGGCGGAAACCCCCAAACTCACAACTGCGTCACGACTGTGGACAGCACTGTGGCGCTCCGAAGTGCCCAGTTAAGAGCCGGCTTTAATTGCTCTCACTGCAGCAAACACGAGTACATGTATAATCAAAGTGCAGCACTCCTGCTAAGCCCAACTTAAATCCAAGCAGACATGAATTAATTATGATTTTTTTTTTTTAAGTGAGGCCACTGGCGCATGACCCCAAAGTTACCTGGGTAGGAATTGAGTTCAAGCCGGTGTAGCAGTCCAGATTATACCCCGCCTGGAGTATACCCCCGTATAAACTGGCCTAGCCCAGACTATCCCCCCGTATAAACTGGCCTAGCCCAGACTGTCCCCCCGTATAAACTGGCCTAGCCCAGACTATTCCCCCGTATAAACTGGCCTAGCCCAGACTATCCCCCCGTATAAACTGGCCTAGCCCAGACTATACCCTGAGCTCCGTGTACTCTGAATCCGGCCTGGGCTGATCTATACCCAGGGGGGTTGAACCGGCCTAGGCTATTTTATACCCGAGGGTATAAAGTAGCCAGGGGTATACTCCGGCCTGTTACACCGGCAGCATGGAGATGAATGTTGGAAGGGTGGGTATCTGGAGGTTTTGACATAGTACTGTCCAGGTTATATCAAAAGACGGAGGCCCACTACAAACTTACACCTCCCTTCTTTTCGATCTACGTATTTTTTTATTTTTTTTTTCAAATCACAGATTGTCCAGCCAAAAGGTGTCAGTGTACAGAAATGTGTGTGTGTGTGTGTGTGTGTGTGTGTGTGTGTGTGTGTGTGTGTGTGTGTGTGTGTGTGTGCGTGTGTGTGTGTGTGTGTGTGTGTGTGTGTGTGTGTGTGTGTGTGTGTGTGTGTGTGTGTGTGTGTGTGTGTGTGTGTTGTTGTTGTTGTTGTTGTTGTTGTGTGCGTGTGCGTTGTTGTTGTTGTTGTTGTGTGCGTGTGCATGGTTGTTGTTGCTGTTGTTGTGTGACAAGGGCAGCACTTCAAAGGCTTGGCGCTTGATATGCCCGCGCGCTTTCCTCCCCCCCCCCCCCCCACACACACACACTGTGAGACAGGTTGTTTCCTGGCAAGGCGATAATGAGGGGAGAACTAACGCCCAGGAAAGATCTACGCACAATACTGACACACGGAACAAAAATATGACTCGTGGCAACCATGCGTGACGTACATTGCACATGCACCGTGAACACAAACACCCCCACCCTCCGCATCCGTCCCTCCAATCCCCCCCCCCCACACACACACACACATTAATACAGTTCGCCTACACTGAGGGGCACAAACTGGACAGCATCTCTCACAGTTAGTTTATGTGTCTTTACATCTTTGCTTCCACCTTAAGTTTTCGATCCGATCATGGAATACACACACACACACACACACACACACACACACACACACACACACACCAAACTGAGACGGAGCGCGTGCGGTTGCCAGGTAGAAGGTATGTAGAGGTTTGGCGTAAACAGTAATTGCCCGCCTCCCCCCCCCCCTCCCCCGGGGGGGGGGGGGAGTAGGCAGCCTCTGCAAACTCAGCACCTAACCACACCGGCCTCGCCAGTCGATAATTGTCCCATTGTACGATCAGTCTCTCTGTTTGGCCCCAGGGGTCAGAGGGGCACTGCTGGAATCCAGGGTTATGTTGGAACCACGGTTACCGATCACCATACAGTACAGTCCAATATAGCCCGTGTTGGAATGCTAGGTTATAGAACCACGGTACGCCTTGCCTAATCAGCTATGGCCACCGGTCACCAAACAGTACAGTCAAATACAGCCCGTGTTGAAATGCTAGGTTGTGCTGGAACCACGCTACGCCTTGCCTAATCAGCTATGGTCACCGGTCACCACACAGTACAGTCAAAATATAGCCCGTGTTGAAATACCGGCTTGCAATCGAGCTCTAATATCCAAGAATTCCGGTACGCCTTGCGTAATCGGCCATGACTGCCAGTCACCGAACGGTACAGTCTCAGTATACAGCCCGTGATATGAATCTAATGTGGTGGAAAAAAGGACGTTACCTCCCCCCCCCCAACCCTCTCTCTCTCTCTTGTCGGGGTATCACTTGCTTTGAGTTGACTAGATGTAGTCTATTAGCAGTGTTTCTGTGTTTGTTCAATTTTACAGTTTTCCTTTTTCAAAATATGTGTTACTATTAGACTCTAGCAACGGCAACTTATAAACTGGCACGGAACTAAAATTTCTACCGTTGAAAAATAAAAAGTCATTGTCATACTCTCTCTCTCTCTCTCTCTCTCTCTCTCTCTCTCTCTCTCTCTGTGTGTGTTCAAACCCGCAGATCGCTCGTCAACAAGTCAGACTCTAAAACCGTCTATAATGTGGGAATTAACCAAAAGAAAGCCGGCATTCTTTGTTACCTGTGTTTCGAACAACGCTATCGATTGTGACATTTCGCGAGTGAATACGTGTGCCCGTCGGAGCATTGCCTCCAAAAGGTTAAATCGACAAGCCGATTTTTATACGAACAATTCAGACAACTCTAGACAATTGCAGGGCGGGTTTTGTTTCTTTGTGCTTTGGGACTGATGCAACTATATCAGGTTTCTAAGGTCAAGGTCATGGCCGCCATGATGAAACTGTCACAGACGCGACTTTCTCGGGCAATCAATAAGTACTTGAACTAAAACTATCGTGACATTTTTTGGACGAAAGATGAAAGCGGCAGGCGAAACTCTCTTACGTTCCACTAAGCCCCAGGCAACAGATACTGTCCAGTAGTTCAAGTCTTATTTTCACTCCATGGCGTGCAACACGCTAAACACTTCACCCCTTTCCTTCACAAACGGTCCGCCAGTGTACTCAGTCTGCGAGGGTCCTTCAATACATTCTCCCGACACTAAAAGCAAATTAAGCCCCCAGTAAATGATATTGGCTCACCAAACCTCTTTAACTACGCGCTGGCGCAAAAACTGCCTGTAATACCGGCGTCAGCTGTTTTGTCAGAGGCTCCACAGAAAGGGGATTTCTACACTGAAAACGAATTAACCTCGCATACTCATACCGTCATAACAAGTAAACGTTGGAGACTGTGTCGTAATACGTTTGCACGAGGAGGGCATGCGCATTGTTCCTACTCCACACTGAATATTGTGTTTCCAAATCACAGAGACTACAGTCCGAAGCCTGAGAAGCAAATTTGTCCCCGGGGTGGGCGGCAGTATTGAAAAGTACGTTGTGGACTTTGGCAACGGTAAAAGTGAAAGAGGAAGTTTGCGCAAAACCTAACGCGGCTTGTGCCATGTTCCGGGCGGACTGAGTAATGTATACTCTCTCTCTCTCCAAGACTATTTAAAGCCCCACAGTCCGATATTTCTCGGCTCACAAATCGTACAGAACTGTACGTGTCAAGCATCGTACCGCATTTATATATATGTACACATGCAGTTACAACCTTTCCCATTGGCTGCAATTGAGCAGTCGGAAGCCGAAACGCACATCTGCCATGGTCTTGTCACGCGGTTGATTCGGAGAGGTTCGGGTGGTCGAACGTTCTCCTCGTTCGCGCGGCCAGCCATAAAACGTGTGTTGCATTCAAGCTCTAATATCTAATATCTAATATCTAATACCTAATATCTAATATCTAAGACTATTTCAGGCGGACAGACGCAGTCACAAGTCACAGAAGTCTCTCTTTAGAAAAAGCAAGTAATGATAGCAATAGCCCCTTAAAAACGAATGGGGCTCGAACCTGACCTCTCGCATTGGTGGCGAAGTCTTAACCACTAGACCACATCTCGCATTGGTGGCGAAGCCTTAACCGCTAGACCACATGGGCAGGTCGGTGGTTTAGTGGTGAAGACGTCGCCACCAATGCGCGAGGTCAGGGTCGAGTCCCACCCGGGGCAAAGAATTTTTCCGAACGTGAAACCGTTCATTCGGGCCGATCGTCGGGCGTCCTCTCCAGGTACTCCGGCTTCCTTCCCCCGTCTGATGTAGAAATGATCAGCCCACAAAATTCAAAATAAATGTAATTCTAAATTCCGGGACTTACATTGCTGAGCTGGTCCTTTGTACCACGTGATTGTAATGCATCCATGTCCAGTGTGTGAGAGAATGCGTGTGATTCACGTCAGCGTGCGTGTTGGGTTCAGTTCGCGGCGCTTAGAGCCAATTCCAGAAATTGGGTAAAGCGTGATCTGTGCATGTGTCTGTGGCCGCCGTCACACGGGAGTGTTTTCAGTCCGAACAAACAGCGAACATGGTGTTTTTCCGTGTTTCTCGCGTGACATGCGGCAAACAACATGCCTTTGCCCTCATTTTTCCGGAGTGTGGTTTGAGCTGTTTTTCGTGTTTCTTTGAACAAAAACGTCCCCTGTGTGCCATGAGCCTTAGGGCTGTGATGCTAGATACAGTACCACCAAAACAGCTCAGGGCCCGTATGCAAGAGTCGAGGTTAATTTAGCCCACGGCTGCGGGCCTAACCCAGACTAGGACAAAAGAAACCCAAAAGCAAAATTAAATTAAAAAAAAAAAAGGAAGCGAAGAAAGAAAGAAAAAATCCTATAACAGCTTAGGCATCTTGCTGGAATGGGCCTGCTTCTTGATTTAAAAAAAAAAATTAACCCTAGAGCTAGTTTAGTTCGAGGTTAGACTCGAACCCAGGGCTAAAAGCCCTAACCTCGACTATTATATACGGGCCCTGAACTATCTGTGAGCCTAAAACGCATAAAATGAGGGCCTTTAAGACTAGTTAGCACTCCAAGCACAAGTGTTCCTCCCAAAAAGTTCCCTGTGAATCCTAGAAGTATCGTACAACGGGCCTTTAACCCTCTCGCTGAAGCGGTGCTGGGCAGGGATCAGGGTGTCACACGCACGCTGTAGAGGTTTAAAAGGCTATCATCAATACCGGTCTCCAGGGAACAAGGGACTGATTGGCAGACGTGTCCTCGTCGCCACCCAATGCGTAACCTCGGTGCTTCACGCACACACGAACAAGAGGGGGTCCAGCTCTGCGCTGCAGCTTGTTAATTCCGGCAGACCAGCCTGCGTCACGGAGACCTCTGGACTTGCATAACCCTTGACGACAAAAGTGCCATATGTGACAGGATTTGTAGCATACCAAGACCAGCCACCAGCGCCCAGTGGAAAGTGCAGTACGCTGTCATCCCGTAATAGCCGCCACAAAATCCCCCTCCCGCAAACACTGTGATGGGTTGTCGTATAATGGTTCCCCGTCTACAAGACAAATACTGGTGGTCATCATGGCAGCGGTCTTTCCATTACCAACTGATCTCTTTTTTTCCCGACAGGAAACGTCACGAATTTAGAAGCCCATAGGCCTGTTTAGATCTCGCGGATAATGACGTCAGTCTTCCGGCACTTAACGAAAGTCTGCTGGATAGTTTCAGACTCTTGAACCGGTGCCAGTGTAAAGCAATAAAAGCCAATACAAATCTTGCTGACATTTTAGAGGACTTTCGAGAGATTTCATTTTAGTGCTAGCACATCCAACTAAAAAAAAAAAAATCCGATTGAACAACAGGATTTTCTTTTTCTTCGGTGGCGGTGGTGGTGAAGCTAACATGGTCGGCGTTGGTCATCTTTACAAAAAAAAAAAAAAAAAAAGCCGGAATGCTCCATACCCCCTAGAAATCATTTTCGATCAACAAATTCAGTTACGAAAACTTTAAATTTATCTGTACATGTGAATGTCATCTGGCAAAACAAACCTAAATTAATCAGTTTAGCATTCAGACCTGCGTCACATCATGTGCTCTCTGGTGATGGTGAGCAAGCAGTATCTTTTGTTTTTTGTTTTGTTGTTGTTCTTTGTTTTTGTTGTGTGTATTTTTGTTTTGGTTTTTGCGGGGGGGGGGGGGGGGAGTTTTTGTCTTTTTGCCAAATGTCCTCAGCAGTAGACAAAGTATATTGTATTCAGAACCAACGAAGAAGGTACGCTCAGCCGAGTAAAAAAAAAATAAAATAAATAATTAAAAAAAAAAAAAAACCAGGAACAAGAAACATTTCAGTGTTTTGTGGCTTGTAGCGGGCCTACAACCGAGGTTTAAAAAAAAAATGGTCGGCATGAATTTTGCTGATATTGCTGATGTAATCACAGATTTTTGTGTGTGAATCTTTTCATGGCTGCGCATTGACAGTCTTGAACATGTTGGGGTGGGGGACGGGTAGTCTCCGGATGGAAAATGACAGAATTACAGCCGAAACCGGCTACCCGCTTCGATTTTTATGAAGAACACTGCTTGATGTGACACGCATAGCAAGTGGTTTTTGGTCTCCCTTTTTGGCGATACGTGGCGGAGAAGAACGTGAAACTCCGATTTTTTGAGAATTTGTTTTCCATCAGACTGTTTTCGGGGTATCCCTGAGTTCAACCACCAATTTTGAACGTGATGTGAAAACTCTGAATTGTGTTTTCTGGTCTCTCCTGGCCGGCGATATGTGATTGACAAGGACGTGAAACTCCGATTTTCCGAGAGTTTTTCTACCTTAATGTTTTCGAGGTTCCCCTGAGTACATCCACCAATTTTGATCGTGGTGTGAGAACTTTAAATTGTGGGGGGTTTTGTGGTCTCTTTGTTTGGCGATACGTGGTGGTAAAGGATGTTAAACTCCGAAATCTTCCGAAATTATTTTCCGCCACAATGAGTCCGGGGTTCTCCTGAGTATAGCTAACAGTTTTAGAACTTTAATCTAGGTATAATTGTGGGGAGAGAGAGAGAGAGACAGACAGACAGACAGACAGACAGACAGAGTGTGTGTTCATGTTTATAGAGAAGTTCCGTGTACGCTGAGAGAGAGAGAGAGAGAGAGAGAGAGAGAGAGAGAGACAGACAGACAGACAGACAGACAGACAGACAGACAGTGTGTGTTCATTTTTATAGAGAATTTCCGTGTACGCTAGCACGGACTTCAGAAAGAAGCAGTCTTACCTCATCGGAGATACCGATGGTCTTGCCCGTCTGATTAGCCCACCACACCATCAAGTAGGAAAATACGGCAATCCACATGATGCTCCCAAGGAACGTGACGGGAAACCATTTTCTCTTCTCCTGTAACACACCAACACACCATCAACATTAGTTCAAACATTTCACCCCATTTTATCTTCGACCCTAAAATTTTTTTTTTTTAAATCGTTATTTCACGTCAATTTCTTTTCTCCCGTAACACAAACACGATGTTATTTCAAATCAGTTTGTTTTATCGTGTGCTGTTTCCCCCTCCCTCCCCCTCCTCCTCCCCCCCCCCAAAAAAAAACAAACAAACAAACAAACAAACAAACAAACAAACAAACCCAAAACAAAACAAAACAAAACCAACAACAACAACAAAGCCAACAACAACAACAAACAACAACAACAACAACAACAAAACCCGTGATTTCAAGACATTTTGCTTTCTCCTGTAACACACACCAAAACGTGACTTTTTTCTCTAGTGTAACACAAAAAGTGATTTCAAGCGAATTTTTCTCCTGTTACATAAAATATGTTTTGTTTGGTTCGTGTGTGTGTGTGTGTGTGTGTGTGTGTGTGTGTGTGTGTGTGTGTGTGTGTGTGTGTGTGTGTGTGTGTGTGTGTGTGTTGTGTTGTGTTTTGCTGTATCACAAAAACGTGATTTCAAACCATTTGTTTGTTTGTTTGTTTTTCGTGTTTTACAAACAAATTTGGTTTCAGTCCATCTGGTCTTCTCCTATGATAAAAAGGAGCCGTGTTGGGACAGACAAAAAAAAGAAAAAAAAAGAAAAAAAAGAAACGTAATTGGTCATGTGATATTTTCTTTCCACTTTCGGTTGCCTCAATGGTACTTAATCGGCATCTTTGAGCATGCGCTTAATGTCACTACTGCAGATGTTCACAGAGAGAGAGAGAGAGAGAGAGAGAGGGGGTGGAGGGTGGGTGGGTGTTTGGGGGGTTTAACATCCTTTTCCACCACATACGGGTGATCTCAAAGACGGGGCAACGATGAAAAAGCCAGCACAAGAGAGAGAGAGAGAGAGAGAGTCTGTTTTGCAAAAGTCTTCAAGAGGCAGTTACTGCTCTCTAAAACAAAATGTGTTTGCAGAAGACTTCATCATGAAGCTGTACTGATCACCGATGCACACAGACAGACCCCAGCAGAAAATGCCTTGCCTTTCCAAAGTCTACACACTGTAAGCACGTGCGTATTGAACTTACAGCCACTTTTCGCTCAGGATCATGATAAAAACAATCCTGTTTGTTTACTTTATTTTGAAACCCGGAAAATCCCATCTCCCACTGCACCATTAGAAGTCCGTGACCCTCCATTCTCTTTTCTTCTGTCATCCCCACCCCCCACCCCCCACCTTCTCAAACCTTTCAACTCTCCGCGGGCATTGTAATATTCCTCTATTTACCGGAGTGGCCGGACTTGGTTATTACTTGCCCCTTGCTTCGTGGTTGCTAGGCAAAGGGAAAATAAGCAGAGAAATCGATCACGCTCTACCGAGACTTTCCATTACCGTTCTGTCACCTAATAGGCTTCAAAACGGATCCCGAAACCGATCCTTTATTCCACGGAAACTTTAAAACAGTTTTGGATCAGATATGGTTTCATTAGTCTGTGGTATTGGTGTGCGATCTCTCTCTCTCTCTCTCTCTCTCTCTCTCTCTGGGGGCCGGAACAGCCGAATGGTAGAGCATTGGACTTTCAATGCTCGGGTCGTGAGTTCGAATCCCGGCAGCGGCCAAAATATTTGTGCTGACCTTTTTCTCACAGCCCCGTCTTTGATAGGAGACAGTCATATCACTAGTGGCAGCGCAGTCATTGATTTTCTCACCTTTCCCGTCAGGACTAAATACCCGGTTTTCTTGCTTTAATATGCATGACTTAACGAAAAGTAACAGGTGTCTGGTTTGCAAGAACGAGACAGCAACCATTTCGTCAATGTCTTTCTCACCTTTCCCGTCAGGACTAAATACCCGGTTTTCTTGCTTTAATATACACCTCGGAACAACCAGTACACTAAGTCTTGAGCAAGGAAAACTAAAACTTCAAATGGCTTTGGGTATTGCTGACTTGCTTGCCCACATGATCAGGCACAGAGGCAAACCAGTGCGTCTTCTTTGAGTTAGGCGTGTACGCATTTGCAACACACAAACAAAACCACGCAGTATTGTTCCTGCATGTCCATGTTAGGACTGATAGTGATATTTACTTCAATGATGAGCATCTTCTTGGAAGGCACTACACATTGTAAATGATGTCCGGAAAAATTTCACACACAGCTTCACATCAAAAGAACTGGTGATATCTGATGTCCCGCTGTCTCAGTGTCTGGCCAGAAAATCAATCCCCCCCCCCCCCCACACACACACACACACACGCACAATTCATTCTCCGTCTTCCAGTTCCATTCTCCACGGAACAGCTCGGTATAAATCAACTATTTCATTATCAGTCTCTGCCTCTGAATGTGACGAACTTGCACTGAAGCAGTCAGGCTGTTGTAATCAGTGGAAGGAATGTCATGAGTAAGCCCTGTTTCACGGCTTGCACTCAGAAAGAGAATGTGATATCATGACCAGTGTCAAATGTTATGGAAAAGGTAAATGCAGAAAGAAATATAATAAAGTGGCTTATGCTTGTTCTTGCTGCAATGGAACTGTTTAATCTTTAAGAACACGAGCACGTGGGTTCGAGAATGGATGCAAGTTCAAGATCCTCGCACAGTGCGCAGAATCAGCCTGATAAGCAATTTCCGGAACGGATGATGGAGATTATACCGATTAACAGGAAACGCGGACGAAGCAGCGGGTGATGACATGCACGTTGAAAGGACAGAAGGTTGATTGAACATAGGAGAGCAACGAATCCGTCAATAGACCCCCCCCCCCCCGCCTCCATTGTTAAAAGTCTCTTTGGAAGCACTCAGGCCTTCACGTACGCTGAACAACATTCTCATTATTTATTGACGTGTTCTTTGTAGAAGTTGTTTAGTTCTTGTTTTTGTTGTTGTTGTTGTTGTTGTTTTGTTTGTTTTGTTTTTGTTTTTTTAAGGTTTCGGTTGTAGGGGGAACGAGGCCATGGCTGGCGATCGGTGGGGGTGAGTGGGGGGGGGGGATATGGGTGAAGCGAACTTTAAGATGGCGATATGTCAGTTGAGGCGCAACACACTTTATTTTCCAAGGATGAAAGCACCTATCATCTATCTTGCCCTTGCTACTTACTACTACAGTACTACTACTAACAAGCCACACACACACACACACACACACACACACACACACACACACACACACACACACACACACACACACGGGAGACAGATACAGACAGAGACAGACAGACAAAGACAGACAGACAGACAGGCCACAGACAGGCCGTAGGCAGGCAGGCAGGCAGGCAGACAGACAGACAGCGGCAGAGACAGACAGAGAGGAAAAAAAATCGCCAACAGGGCACAAGTGTCGTGAACATACCGGTCTTCTGACGTCAGGCAGCATGAGCCAGAGCGGGAAGATGATGGGAGCCAAAATGACGTAAGTGACGCGTCTTTTGCACGTGTCCGGCCAGCTCAGGTCCAGGGGCTCCTCCTCCTCCTCAAGACCCGCAGCCTGCACATGGAGAGGATGGTTGGTTGTCGGATGATCTAACTCCCTTTTCCATCACATACGACCAATACAAAAGACGGAGCAAGGAGGAAAATGCCGTGACAACTGTTCAAATACAATGGACTCCTGGCCGACTTCCGTACGGATCGGAAACAACTACAACAAAAACGACAACAACGACATCATCACCACCAAGATCAACTACTGAAACAGATGATGATGCTTCTAAAGTCAACTAATATTTGCCGTGAAAGCAGAAACAACGACTTTTTCTCTCGGCCTAATCAAAGCCTACTCTCACCTCAGCATTGGTGTCGTTGGAGCTGGTGGAATCCACCGTGTGTTGCGGTGATTGGACAGACAATGTGACGTCACGTCCGGTTAGCCTCCCTTCTCCGTCCCGCTCCAGTGTCGACAGTGACGTCTGCTGACTGTTTGGGGTGTTAGCGACCGGGCTGGCGTCCTCTGACACACGACCGTTGGAAATCACCTGCAGGCAATTAGTTCTTAGAATTACTAATTAACATTCTGCGAGGCGTGGTGGGTGTTTGTCTACTATTCTGTTGGGTATAAGAAAAAATTTTGTAGCGGGTGTTCGCGACAATGGATTCGGCTGCTGTTGACTGACTGTTCTTTGATGACCAAGCAATACTGAGATTTCTGCTGCAGTTTTGCAAAGGCTAAAGCACAAAGCCAGAATATTCTCGTAGGCAGACACATGGTCTGTTTGTTTGTTTGTTTGCGTTTCTCTCTCTCTCTCTCACACACACACACACACACACACACACACACACACACACACACACACACACACACACACACACACACATTTTCTTTTCTTTTGTTGTTGTCTCATTTTCTTATGTGTAGTTGTTTCTCAGCTTTGTTTCTCTTTCTTTTCAGGACAACAATGAAAGAAGGTTTTAGCATTTTTTATTTTTACCAAGACTTTTGCCCCAAAGGATTCTTCGTGGTTGTGAACTCAGAAAATGACTGTTTCCTAAATTTCGGCCTGACCTGTATTTTAACGTTGTTTTCTTTATCCACTTGCGGCGTTGTTCCGTTCTGTCCGTTGGCGGCCCCGTGGTTAATAACCAGCTGGACAGTGGCGATAGTTTGAAGCTGCACGGCCTTCTCGTGAACCTTGCCTGAAATAGACATACAAAGTACAGACACAGTGTAGATTTGGCACCTGCCAGGGCTCACGTGTTTGCTCTAAACAGAAGGTGATGAAACTGGCTTTAACAGGTGTAGGTGATACAGCTGTTGGCAGGTGGTATTACTTCCTATGGGCGTCTTTTGTTTTTCATCAATACGCCATGATAATCGCTGCACGGCTTATGACTGAGAGGAAAAAAAAAAAAAGCAGAACGCTGATGCATCGTAAAATAACCATATAAATACATAAATACACGCGCGCGCGCGCGCGAGCGAGCGAACACACACACACACACACACACACACACACACACACACACACACACACACACACACACACACACACAGAGTGCTCATGGTGAAACATATGACGCAAGCAAACAGCAGTCTGGCGGATAAAGATAAACTTTACAAAAAGTTAATACCACATCCAAAGCATATATTCAGCAGGTGCCAACAATGCCGCTGTGATCTGCGTGGCGTGCTGTGCAGTGGGGAGAGGATCTTGACGACACCACCAGTTTGTCAACTATCTGCTTGGTAGCAGCAATTATTCTTAAAACAACCACATTTGAACCACAATAATAATAATAATAATAATCGCATGATCTCCTCAGCGTTCGAGAATTTTTCATCATATTCATCATGACACAACTACCAACTTCCACCTCTTGCTGAATATACAAACACATCTTCCTTGTCATTATGTTCCATCGCGTTTAGAAGGGAATTAAAACTGTCTACCAAAAAAAAATTGCGCACGACGAACAAACAATTATTATGATGGATATTTTTTTCTCTGTTGAAATGCATCAACAACGTTACACAACAAAGTTTCGTATTATCCGTCCTGCTTATTAGCAATCTTAGCCGTTATGTGTGCGTGCTAGTTTGGACGCACGCACGTGCGCATGCACATGCAGCTGGCTTAAACCACAAACACCCGATTATCCTCGTTTCTAGGAATCAGAAACAAATCTGGTTCCGAGGTCTTATTACGTCTAATAATGCACCGTCAGGCTCAAGCATGACGTAACACTTCAAAGGGGTGTGACTATGCATCTTTATTATTTTCTACGTCACCTGTTTACCACCATGCAAGACAAAAGCCGCTGTAATCTTTCAACGATGCGCACTTATTGGGATATGATTATTTACCATTGCCTGTCATGTGCTAGCAACAAATGGCCATTGCATTTTCAAATATAGTAACAGTAAGAGGAGAAATTTCAACTGAAAATAAAACTGATAAACGAAACCACTGAATTGACTCTGCCTGTAAAAAGCAGAGCCCTTCCATAAACTCTTCTGGGGTGTAGTCTTTTTTTCCGTTTCTGACAGACCCGATGATGATGATGATGATGATGATGATGATGATCCATAAACTTTTCTGGAGTGTAGTATTTTTTCCCGTTTCTGACAGACCCGTGATGATGATGATGACGACGACGATTATGACGACGACGACGATGATGATGACGACGACGACGACGACGACGACGACGATGATGATTTACGTGTATACGTAAGATAGTTTGCTGCCTGTTTTACAGACAGACAGACAGAAAACAAACAGAAGGACAGAAGGCCAGACAGAAGGAAAAACAGAAAGAGAGAAACAAGACAGAGAGACATGTGATATTAGGTACCAAAACCTTATGCAACTCTTGTACGTAGTTATACTGGTTCCTAATTAAAATAGTAATGCGTGACGAACACCACTATATAAACCATTCTCTGTGCAGCGTTCTCTGGATCCCCTGATGATAAATCTGTTTGCACCGTGCTCAATGACAATTATGGCCCGTATAGCGCTACCGAGACCTGATTTATGAACTCTGGCCGGCCGTTTAGCATGCTATATACTGCGTACATTCCCGAGCAACCCCGGACAGCATAAACGGACGTTATTATCTTTCTTCTTTTTCTTCTCGTGATATTTTACGGCAAATCAAGATCGGAGCTTGCAGGCTGATTTATTTTTTTATAAAGTATTTCAAGAGTGCGAAATATTTCTGCTGGTGTCAAACTATGAAAACTCGAGTTTAAAAAAATGCTATTTTGAACCGAAGGCCTGAACAATATTATCTCCCTAATCGACACGTAGTCGAACATCATACAATTGATGAAATGAAATAAACCGTCTGCAGTTATGGTCCACGACAGTTTCTCATGTCTCTATCACTATTGAAATTAATAATAATAAGTAATAAAATGGGTACTTAAGAGACGCCCTCCCTCTCGCGGGAGCTCAGGGCGCCTTACAATCAACACACACACACACTCACCCAGAAACACACACAACATGCCTCACATACATTTAACTAAAAACACATGATGTGCAGCATCATACACGGGCTGCCCCCGGCTTACACACACACACACACACACACACACACACACACACACACACACACACACACACACACACACACACAACCAGCAAGATGATGATGTGGCAACAGTTATTGGTTGAAGGCTGTGAAGAGGTGGGTTTTCACATTTGTTTTGAAAGATACTTTTGTGCCTGCATATCTGATCGAAACTGGTATAGACAGGACCCACAGCGCAGTCATTAAATGGAATGTCTTGACACTTCCTCTGGTTTTCAATAAACTTGCGTTGTCGTTTCTCAAATAAATGTATCCCCAATCCCCAATCCACCACGAGTTTAGTACAAAACGTACAAATCATCACCAACAGCAATAACAGTAGCAGTAACAGCTAAATAGCAACAGCAGCGACCATACACATAACTATACAGCTGCAGAGTTTCTTTCCGTATTTATTTTTTATTCTTGTTTCCTTTTTCTTTTTTGTTGGGGGGAGGGGGAAGGAAGGGGAGTAAAACTTAACTTTCTTGAGGCGCCAAAAGTTCACAAGTGTTTTTCATGAGTTAATACGTATATCCTGCAAGAAAACTAAGAATAGACCATCGCTTACCTAAAATAACAAGGGGTGATGGATGGGGACCCCAGAGGCCTGTACATTCTGACCAGTGATTTCCAGAATAGCAATACCCCCACTGCTTACTCATTTGTGGCTCTTCCAGCAACCATACACACTCACTTTCCGCTGTCCCATGACGCACGCGAAGCCCATTTCGTCCAAAACGGTGGAAACGGCGAGATGCATTTTGGATGACTCGCCAAATTAAAGTTTGATGTTCACCCAGGTGGGAGTTAGCTAAGGCTCGTCGGATTTGAAGCGACCAAAACAACGCGCTTAGAAACGCCTCAGTCCGTAAATTGGACTTCAGTCGTCTGCGTTGACGACATTGAAGACGTGCAGGTGACTGGAAGAGTGTTTGTGCAGTAAAGAAATAATGAGATACGGAGCTATTCTGGGCGTGTTTTAGGGTAAGCAAGGAAGAACCTAGAATTAGACTTCAGCAAATGATAAGTTCTAATGAAAGGGTACAGACGAACAACAGCGATAAATCTCTCTCTCTCTCTCTCTCTCTCTCTCTCTCTCTTTCTCTCTCTCTCTCTCTCTCTCTCTCTCTCTCTCTCTTTCTCTCTCTCTCTCTCTCTCTCTCTCTCTCTCTCTCTCCAGAAGGAAACAGAAACAGTTAAAGAACAACTCTGCCGGAAAAGTAACGTTTTCTTCTTTGCGTTACACGGGAGTTAAACACGACATGGCTGCCAAAAAACCAAGTACCACTATGCTAAAGAGCTTCCTTTTGAGCGAGAAAGGAAACCACGCTTTTTTTCCTGGAGGTTTCGTCGTCGTCGTCGTAGTCGTCGTGGTCATCGTCATCGTCGTCGTCGTCGTCATCGTCGTCGTCGTTATCATCGTTGTCGTTGTTGTTTTTGTTATTGTTCACCGATCGCGGCTCATCGTAGTGGCACACATATTTCATAAACCACATTATCACTTGTTACGTAATCTTTCTTTTTTTCTGGTGACATTTTACGGCAAATGAAGATCGGAGCTTGCAGGCTGATTTAAAAAAAAAAAGTATTTCAAGAGTGCGAAATATTTCTGTTGTGTTTTGTTGTTGTTCACCGATCGTGGCTCATCATAGTGACACATATAATAATAATAATAATAAGACCCTCCACCACGAAATGAGTCGTCTTGTAACATGAACAAATAGCACAAGAAGACTCATCCGTGGTGGAGGGTCACCACATTATCACTTGTTGCTAGCACATCATATACACTTTTCTAACCTGCACATACTCCGATATTCCACCAACGGCCACATTTGAGACGCATCATCGTCGAAACGTTTTGGTTGGTGCAGGGTTTGCCGTTTCGGCGGCCATCTCGTTAAACCCCCGTGTGATTTGGAACGCAATGATTGAAACGGAACCCGAGTATACCTTTTCTACGCATTTTCTTTGGGTGTTTTTTCTTGTTTTTTCGGGTGTTGTTTGTGCGTTTTCTTCCTGCAAGATTCAGAGCAAACGCGCCACTCTTGAAACTCTCCTGCTGTTAACAGAAGTAGATGGAATCCTGAGTTGCAACGCGCACTTAACTGTATACTCTTCCACTACTTAACTACATTATCTGACAGAAAGCCATTTTAGTGGAGAACTGCATGATGTGTCTGTACATACAACAGCTAAGCAGGAAATCCACGTTGGCGGTAGTCTAACTGACAAACAAACGAACAAACAGACTAACTCACAACAACAACAAACGCTACATAGATAAAACACAATACCATGTTTTGTACAGCAAACGACCATGTCTTCGATACATTCTTGAAATTTAACAAAAACAAATGTAGGGTTTAGTAACGGTTTGTCTCACATGCAGGTCTTGAAAAATATAACGCCTAAAGAAAAGGTTACTACAATGGGACACTTCTCATGCTAACCAGTAATCATGCTTTAACCGTGTGTGTGTGTGTGTGTGTGTGTGTGTGTGTGTGTGTGTGTGTGTGTGTGTGTGTGTGTGTGTGTGTGTGTGTGTGTGTGTGTGTGTGTGTGTGTGTGTGTGTGCTGTTCATGCGTTAGAAAACAACAACAAAAAATGTTTAAACCTTGAAGAATTCACCCCGCATGCTATCAGTCTGTCATGCATAATTTTATGACAATGATTTATATCAACAGCAATAGTTCGGTACAGGTACATCCATTGTGAACGTTTACGAATTGAATTCTATGACTAGGATCTAGTTCTCATGCATGATATTACAAGTACGTATGTTATCGACATGCATAGTTGTACAGGCATAAGAGCTTGATACTGTGTTCAAGCGGTGCTGAAAAGCCTCAGTGCAAGGGGACAAAGCAGAGAAGCAGAACTAAGGACAGCAAAATGGGTCCATTGATAATCTCTCATTCGTGTTTACATGCTGCAGGCGCAGAATGTTTTGGTAGATTTGCCAAACAGGTATGCGCTTGATCTCCTCTTCCGGTGGGGGAAAGCGACGACATTTCCGTTACAGACGGACACGACAAATAAGTGAGAACGAAAACAATGGGAAAAAACAAAGCAAAAAAAAACAAAAACAAAAAACTACTCCAGTACGTGTTCAGCAGCAACTATTGCATCGAAGGCATCATTTTGTTTGTTTTGCCACTAGTCAGTTGTCTTTTCCTCGACAGTGGCCTCGTTTTGAGCACCGGAAGTCAAGAGGATGTCATGCGCATGCCTGTTTCGCTAATCAAACTGAAGGGCCTGAATCGAGTATCCCTGGATCTATCAATCAATGCACTGGTACACTTGACTGTCGTGGATGTTCTGGGCATGAAACATTTGGATTGAACAGCTTCATCCTCTTTCATACGTGATAAAATGTCCTGTGTCAGGAATGGAGAACCTGTCATCATGGGTAGCACGTACTCCTGGCAAACAGCCAGCTGGGGAATCAGATATCAAATACCATTATCTTGCTAATTACTAGTGTGAAGTGGCTTCCAGCTAAGCTGCAGAGAACACAGCCATCACATCTGCAGAGAACAGATCACGAGCTGTCCGACATTTCCTGAAATTAACACAGGATCACACTTACGCCTTCATAAACACGAAATCACTGGCTAACGCTTCTAACGTTATTCAACTTTTCCATGCAAGAGTACAGCAACAGGGGGAGGTGATCGATAAGGGGAGGGAATCTGCTAAGTACTAGCGCAGGCTGGTTATATGGCGTGGTGGAGTTACGGTAGGAAACGCAACACTGTGTACGTGGGTTGTGGTTAGGTGGACACAGAGGGACGCTCATCCGGGCAGCTGTGACGCCGGTTACCTTCCGCCTCTGACGGCCCTGGGTTATAGGACACAGATTTGGACGCACTCTTCCTACGTGGAGAAGAGGAGGACCTCCTACGTGACGTGGAGGAGCGACGGTGGTGGGGGTCACCCAGCTCACCCAGCTCAACACCCAGCCTCTTCTGACTCTCTTCACTGTGAGCGTTCTCTTCTTGGAACAAGGAAAAGCATGAAGGAAAGACTGTGATTTATCTTTAGGTGTTGCGGACACAGAGACTGACATGAAAATTATCACACACTGCATTACCATCACGCTGAACGGAATCAAGGCTTATACAGACCACGTGCACTTAGACAAAAAAGAAAGCGTTCGATATGTGGTTAAATATTCTAATTATTGGAGATAAATTGTCAGCGATAAAACTCTCCGCTACAAGGAATGAAAGAACGGGGCTTGAAAACACTTCTGAAAACAGGGTCAAATGGAGAAGTGTGGGGGCTCCAGTCTTTAAGTGACGCAGGTTGCATATACCCCCCCCCTTTCCCCTCCTCTCCCCGGGGAGCATTCTCCTTTCAGATGCTGGAAAATCACATCCGCATTGTGGTCACTGACCGCGGTGAAAGAAGGGCAAAACGCTGAACGCTGATTACTCTCTGGTTGCACTTCGCTAAACGATTTCATTCTTCTAACAACACCTGAGGGATAACAATTCGAAATTAAGTCACTGGTAACCTGACTGCTACGATCCGAGACAATGATTATATTAAAGAGAGACAATTGCTGTTAATAGAGGAAAGCGTGAAAGGAAATCGTGGCAAGTTTAAAGTATCTTAGGGAAGCAAGGGCTGGGGGTGGGGGGGGGAGAAGGGGGGGGGGGAGGGGCACACGGGTTCAGGTTGCACTGGAAGGCAAGGGGGAGGGGGCGGAGGGGAAGGGACAGTACGTTAATGCGACCAGAACAGAAAAGCAAGCATCTTCGGAGTTTTCCCCAGCTAGTAATTATGGTTTGTCAGAATAGCCAAAACCAGTTATAATGGAAACGTCACAAAAAGGAGGGGGAGACGATTACTTTGAAAAGTGCACAGATACCCACAAGATTATCGACAAGAGCTGCAAAGAGAAGTTGGTTTGTCCAACACAAGAGACAAAACATCGAAAGCACATTCATGAGCGAAAGTGGCAATATATATCGCGTGAAACATGTGACCAAAACAGTTTTCATCAACTACCTATTGTGTGTACCTACGTATATGTAGCAAAAATTGTGAAACGCATTCTTTTGAACTACACTGTGATATGTTTAGCATGCTAAGGGACTTACTCGCTGGCAAAAATCACACTAACACAAATACACAGAGGAAAAACTGTAGATGTTGGCTTTATGAAAAACGGTGGGCTACTGTGCATGTGTAAAAATGAGTTGTGACGAAAGAGTACAAGCTCTAATTCCGAACTTGCCAAAGAATGATAGCGATACTGGAATCTGCGCGAAACCTGAAATTAAACGCTTCGCCAGTGTCTTCAGATAAAAAATGTTAGGAAAATGTAATCATGAAAGAGTGAAGACTGTGAAGCGGATACTAAGTGAGTGTGGCTACCGACCTTCTGACAGGGGGTCGATGGTGTGAATCATCAGTTGCAACACTCCGTGTCTGTAACGCCCAGGGCCTGCATGGAGTGTGGGTATGCTCATTCGTCTTGACCCTCTCTGTAAAAAAGGGCAATCAGTCAATCAGTCAGTCAATCAATCAGTCAGTTCGTCAATCAGCCAATCAATCAGCCACTTAATCAATCAGTCACTCAATCAGCCACTTATTCAATCAGTCAATCAGTAAATCAATCAATCAGTAAATCAATCAATCAGCCAATCAATCAGTCACTTAATCAATCAGTCAGTCAATCAGTGGATCATTCAGTCAGTCAGTCCGTTTATCAATCAGTTTATCGGTTAATCTATCGTCAATTATCAACCATCAAGCTCAGTGAAACATAATCGATCAGTCAACATACAACACTCACTCACTCACTCACTCACTCAACACACAGCACTCACTCTCTCACTCACTCACTCACTCAGTCAGCCTATGCGTATACTACAGTACTCACTGACTGGCATCCGCTAATTTCGCTCACTCACTCACTCATTCACTCACTCGCTCACTCATTCGCTACCACACTCACTCACTCACTCACTGACTCACTCACTCACTCACTCACTCACTACCACGCACACTCCCTCACTCACAACCACACTCACTCACTGACTCACTCACTCACTCACAAAATTATCTAGCGAAACAACTGGCCCAAAAATTTGCTAGTAAATAAGCACGTGAACTACGACACAATTCTAGTAACAGCTGACGACTATACAGGTTTTTTTTAAACGATCGTCCAGTAGAATGAGTTATTTGCCAGTGATGCAAGACATGCTGTTGTAGTGTTATATATATACGAGGCATATTATGGAAGTCCTGGAAAATATTTAGCACGACAATAAAAAAAAGACTATAAACGATTCGTGGCGCTGTGCTCTCTACCAGCGTTGATGCCACGCTTCATGAGGTTTATCTTTCTCAGCCAAGCTGTGTACCCCCCCCCCCCCACCCCCCTCTCCGTCTCCCCTTGTGACCCATCTCCGCACCTGGCATTCCCTTCCCCACATGCCAAACTTGGGGGTTTTTTTGGGGGGGTGGGGGTGGGGGGGTGGGGGTGGGGGGTGCGTGTTTGTGGGATGGCCCGCTGCAAGGCAAGCCAGACGCTTCATCGACCAGATGACATAACATCAAATTATAACTTGGACGCTGGAAAATGGATACCTCATACGCTCAAAATGTCCTCCACCTAATCATAATCATAATGCCTTTTCCTCTCCTTCAATAACAAGCCACAGCGACGTCCAATTTTCATCCTACGCTGCGCATGTCGATCAAATGCCTTTCTCCCGCCTTTTCAAATGATAACTTTCAAGTTAATGAAGAAATTTCCCGATGAGGAAACCAAACACTGTCCACGCGTGGCGCCTGCGTCACATAGCTTCAATAAACTGCAATTTCAGTCAGGCCTCTGCGACGGAGGTTAGGAAATTTTGCTGAATACTGTTAATTTGCAACTCGATATTGAGCCGCAGTACGCTGCCCTGAAATTAAGAATTATTCTCTTGTTGTGCTGCCCCCCCCCCCCCTCCCCTCTCTCTCTCTCTCTTTCTCTCTGATGCTCGTGTATTGATTGGCTGGTATTGGGAAGCTATGCCTCAGGTGCTCCTAAAGCCAATCCCCTTTTCGGGCAACAGCTCTAAATCTGTTGCCAGGACGGTTGTGTACATACAGCTCTGTGACCAGTGTACTCGGTGCTACATTCGTTCCATACAATTCTGCCCTTGTGGCCCCGATATTTCACAAACAAATCCAGCGCGGGATTGATGGAATCGGTCTCAACTTGGTTTCATTGAGCACTGCCATCTGAGACCTAGGTGTTTTTTTCTTCCGTCAGTTGTAAGCATTTCACGTTCAAAAAGTTGTCTGGCTACATTTCATTAGGCAAAAAGCAGTCGGCGCTTCTTTCACTTAATCAATTCTTGAAACCTTTCAATGTTATACTTTAAAAAAAAAAAAAAAAAAAGTTTGCTGCTTTCGTATCTTGGCAAGCCATTTGCAAAATTAAACGAAACTTGGAATCAAGCCAGTGTAAGATATTGAGCCTGGGGGCTTGTTGCTATTGTTGTCGTTTTTGTTGTTGCTTTTGACATTTATAACCTCCAGCCAATGGATGAGGGACTCTTGTTGTCTGTATGTTTGTGTGTACATGTGTGAGGATCTGTCCGTCCGTGGACACAGCGGGCTAACGCCTGACGGTTCCTTGTTGTTGTTGTTGTTGTTACCTCTGCTGATGATAGCAATCTCGAGAAACGTAAAAGTTCTTTCCCTTTCGTTATTAGCAGTCACTATTACGTGACTGCCACGTGACAGTCCTTTGGACATATGAATAATTTCTGAGTGTGAATTATTTGATTCATTTGGTACACGTACGAAACGGCATTCAAAGAAATGTGGATAGATAACGGTGCTGCATATGCATCTGAGGGTGAAGGCTAATGCTGAATAAATGTTTTTGCTTTGTCAAAATTTTATTGGAGTTCAGCGTGTTTCATTTCGAAGTGGTGAATAAAATTTATGGCAGCTGCTGTTTTTGTTCTTGTCGTTGCTGATACTGCTGTTGCTGATGTTGTTCCTGTAGTTGTTGTTGTTGTTGTTGTTGTTACTAGTGTCCTTCCAACTCCTCACTAGCTGTTGGGAGTTAGACTGATTCTGCTGACTATGATGATTTTGAACAGCCTGCCACAGCTAATCCATCCAATCTGATTTCAGAATCATCCATACTCCCAGACACAACGGGTCAGAGCGTCATCGCCCACAGGGAAGTGGCCTTTAACGGGGAAGATGAGTGGCAGTTAGTCAATATCATCAAACAGCTCTGCCTTCCCATTCCTTACCTAGCATGACCGGCTTTTGTGGATCTGCTTTTTCGTTAGTTGTTGTTGTTGTTGTTGTCGTTGTTCGGGGTGGTGGTAATGGTGGTGGGTTTTGCGTTCCTGTTTTTGACGGTTTTTTGTTGGGTTTTTTTTTTTTTTTTTTTGGTTCATCTTTCCCCTCAATAGCATCACTCTCGATTTTTCAATATTCTTCTTTTTTCTGGCGCGAGGTGGGGAGGGGGGGGGATGTTCTTGTTCTTGTTCTGTTTGTCTTCTCCTGACTTTTCTTGGCTTGGCTTTATTCTAAATTTTCTCTTCAGTTTGATGGGTAATACTGTACATATCCCGACAGGTTTTGATATTGTTATTGAATGTTGAAAGATGTTCACAGAATTTTTTTCTCAAGGTCAAGGTCACAAGGCCGGGTTTCATTCGCTTTCCCTCTGCAGAAATCGTGAACATTTCTTCCAGCTGGAAAATTGTCGACAAGAACCTGTCCACCCAAACATTTACAGTATACAGAAAACCAATAATGAAGCAAACAAACACCAGCTTTCATAATTCATGTGTTAGTACAAATACTCCAGCTAAGCATTAACTCCATGTTCTCATGCATGTTAGCACAAACATACCAGCCTACGTTTCGTGTTCTCATGCATGTTAGCACAAACATACCAGCCTACGTTTCGTGTTCTCATGCATGTTAGCACAAACATACCATCCTACGTTTCGGTTCTCATGCATGTTAGCACAAACATACCAGCCTACGTTTCGTGTTCTCATGCATGTTAGCACAAACATACCAGCCTACGTTTCGTGTTCTCATGCATGTTAGCACAAACATACCAGCCTACGTTTCGTGTTCTCATGCATGTTAGCACAAACATACCAGCCTACGTTTCGTGTTCTCATGCATGTTAGCACAAACATACCAGCCTACGTTTCGTGTTCTCATGCATGTTAGCACAAACATACCAGCCTACGTTTCGTGTTCTCATGCATGTTAGCACAAACATACCAGCAAAGCGGTATATGATCTTCTCTGTTTCGTTAGCACAAATATACTAGGTATACGTTCATTGTTCTCATGCTAGTAGTCTAAGATATACCAGCTACACGGGCGAAAATGACTAATAGCCTAAAGCTGATGGCGAAAGTGTTGAAAACAAAAGTGAAGAACCAAATCACCGATAAATTCTTGTAAAAAGTTCTCGCGACAAAACACGTGTACTATCGTGCAAATTTTGGCTCACCCAGTACACGCGATAAAACAGGGTGGGTGGGTGTTTGGGAGTTTCACGTCCTTTCCCACCCTGCACAAGTGGTATCAAAGACGGAGCAAAGAGAACGAAGAGGCCAGCACAAACACATGGCCCCAGCCGGGATTCGAACTCAGGACCCCGAGCATTGAAAGTGAAACGCTCTATCATTCTGCTCTATCCGGGCTCCCGACAAGATGAAACAGAAAGCTTGGTACTAACTGCGTGTCACGAGATGGAGGGAACTCACACACATATGTACCTTTCTCAGCCTCTGTTGTATTGTTTACGTTAGTTTCTTGAATGAACACGATTTGGTGGTAAATTTGAACGGTAGAAATGTGTTTTGTCTTGAATTTAGCGTACTCTCAAGTCATCTGGTTCTTCAAACACAAATGAAACAACAAAAATCCTTCTACCCGAATGTGCGAAGTGGCAGGTGTTACACCCTCTTCGTTAGCATCCTGGAAGATCAAAAGCAAGCATACATGTCGGGGTATCTTGAGAATACTTGCTAAAGAATTCGACAAGAAATCAGATTCGGGACTTACGTCAACACGTTAAGATGCTTTTGTTCTTAATTCTGCTTGCGGCAGCTCTCTCTCTCTCTCTCTCTCTCTCTCTCTCTCCATGCAAGTAACAATTAATATCGTTGGAGCCCTGGTGTAAAAAAGTAACGATGCATCTCTATAGGCTTCACTTGGATAACATGAATCCATTTAAAACAGGCTAATTTCATCTTTGCTAAGCCAAATTATGTTCAGTTTAGGACAGTTTCGCCCATGAGTGCGCCTGCACGCTCTAAATACTTTATCTTGATGATTAGTACAGCTCTTAATGCGATACAATGTTGTTTACACTTTGCGCGAGCGGTCGAACATTCAAATTCTACGACCGTTGTTACACTACTCAAGTAAAGCGCTCAGCGTGGTCGCCGCGTCATCGACTGCTCTTCTGTCGGCTCAGTGCCAGCATTACAGTACAGACGTTGTCACTGTCCAGGTGTAGTAGTGGTGTGATGATAGATATCACGAAAACAGCTCAGAACAATCTGTGAGTATAAAATCGGTAGCATTAGCCTCTCTAAATAAAGTTATTAGTGGACCGTCATCTGGACTGGTTTTTCCTAATCAACATTGCTGTTGCAGATGCCAGCAGGATGCGTGCATGCCACGTGATCATATCTAATACAGTACTAGCCGGTAATCAAAAAGGCCGTTCAGATATACGACTTATCCCGCGCCAGGCCCGGAACAGACTCGAGATAGCGCGGTCACACTTACGTTAGCGCGCGCTAACTTATCCCGGGCCTGGCCCACCTCGGGGAGGTAGGCCAGGCGCGGGACAACATTCCAATCCCGTGTCTGGCATGGTCCTCCACCCACCCCCTCCCAGCTGGTCGCTTTTTCGCGCGCATCTGGCACCTACTTCCTGAAATTTCGGGGTCAGGGCACAACTTTAATGTGTAGTTATCATGGCGGAAGAGACCGGTAAACGAGGTGTAAATTGGAGTGATGAAGACACGAAACTATTAATTAAAATATGGAGTGAGGAGAGCATGGTTTGTCATCAAAATTGCAACAAAAAACATGGTCATTCTGCGCCGTAACTGCATCAGAAACCTTCTGCGCCGCACAGCACTCTCGCGGTGCAAAGCAGTTAACCTTTCAGCCCTTTGTCTCCGTCTTTTTCTAATCATATCGTGCACAAAGGCAAACGCGTATGCTCTGGAAGCAGCCATCTTTGCACGCACGTGCATCCTGGAGGCAGCCATTTTGCATTCCAGGCATTGTATACAGGCTGCCAACGAAGTCAGAGAGTGGTCAGGGGCACATTATGTGAACGGGCTGTCCCGTGCCAGATTTAGCTCGCGCCAGGCGCGCGCCAGGCTCTCTTTCTAGTGTGAACGGGCTTACTGATTACTAGCCGTAAAGCAGTCTTTGTCAACCCTGTTCCGGGTCTGTCCCAAACTTCTCATCCCTGCGACGACGCCCAAGTCGTGTTATTTCACAGTGTGCACAGAAGCGGTGAAAACTGTCGCATTCACCAGCACGGTACATTTTCAGCCTGTTTCGAGATTATTGCCTGCATGAGTTGTCCCCCTTACCACAACAAGCACGCGTATTTCGTGGCAGAGCACAACGCTGCCACGAAAAATGCATGCATGGTGCGGGTCTGTGAATGCACGGCGGACAACTCATTTCACCGCTTCTGTGCACACTGTGAAATAACACGGGGACCTCAAAGTCGTTTGCTACTGTCCACTTTCCTTGTCACCGAGTACTTCTTTTTTTTCCCCCTTCTAAGGTATCACTTAGCTCGGTTCAAACTCGGTTAGCCCGACTTGGGCGTCGTCGGAGGGACACAGAGTTAGCGACGGACCCGGAACAGGGTTGAGTCTTTGTTGACTGCTGCTGTAGTTAATCATTTTTATCGCGTCTGGTAAACTACCATAGGGCCGTAACGTACAATAACGTTTCTGGGTGTGGGCAGCTGCGTCAGATGACTGACTACATAAAAACGCCGTGCCGGTGAATGAAACGTTACGTTGGAGCCCGCAGTGCTGAGCCACCTGGGAGTCGTAACCGCGGCGAGGCCTAATCAGGGTTGACAACATGCGCAATCACCCGGGCTAATAACATTCTGAGTCAATTCCTTGTTTACCGCGACAGACACCATGCCAGCTTCCACAAAAATTTGCTTGCACCTACTTGGCGGGTGCAGGAAATTAATTCTGTGTGTGTGTGTGTGTGTGTGTGTGTGTGTGTGTGTGTGTGTGTGTGTGTCCGGCTGTGCAGCGTTGTTGTCTCCCCTACATCCGTCTCTGTTTAATTGTAATCTCTCTCTCTCTCTCTCTCTCTCTCTCTCTTCAATTATTTTTCTGACGCTTAATTTTTACTACCCTTTGTAGGTTTTGGTGTAGCGACGGCAGATTGAAACCTGACCAATGTATGCCCAAATCTTACCCGTTTAAAAACAGTCCTCTCTCTCTCTCTCTCTCTCTCTCTCTCTCTCTCTCTCTCTTCAATTATTTTTCTGACGCTTAATTTTTACTACCCATTGTAGGTTTTGGTGTAGCGACGGCAGATTGAAACCTGACCAATGTATGCCCAAATCTTACCCGTTTAAAAACAGTCCTCTGTGTGTGTGTGTGTGTGTGTGTGTGTGTGTGTGTGTGTGTGTGTGTGTGTGTGTGTGTGTGTGTGGTCTTAGGTTTTCGTTCATTTTCATTTTAGCACAGCAGTTGTCCAGCAGAGCCTTGCCTCGCACACCAGCCGCTTAATCTTTGTTCGGAGAAAACAACCACCAGGGGGCAGTGAGGTGCGTAAGCCTATTGGGCAGCACGATTATATTATATGATAATACTATATATGCCGCATACAGTCCTAGCCCCATAGAACTGAAGCCAAAAATTCACCTCGCGTCTGGCTATGACGTCAAACAATTGTGCGCCTGACTGGCGACCGTCAGAAAGTGATGGACAGGGCATTCAATGAGACTCGCATAATCACTGCTCCTGTTGTACGGAGCGGTGGGCACATGGCATGGACTGCATGGTTAGTGTAGTAGTGGTAGCGGTAGTGGTATCGTGGTAGTGGTAGTGGTAGTGGTATCGTGGTAATGGGAGTGGTACTGGTAGTGGTAGTGGTATTGATAGTGGCAGTGGTATCTTGGTAATGGAAGTGGCACTGGTGGCGGTACCTTGGTAGTGGCAATGGTATTGGTAGTGGTATCTTGGTAGTGGTATGGTATCTATGTAGCGGTAGTGGTATCTTGGTAGTGGTAGTGGTATCGTGGTAGTGGTATCTTTGTAGCGGTAGTGGTATCTTGGTAGTGGTATCTTGGTAGTGGTAGTGGTATATTGGTAGTGGTAGTGGTATCTTGGTAGTTGTAGTGGTGGTGGTATCTTGGTAGTGGTAGTGGTATCTTGGTAGCAGTAGTGGCATCTTGGTAGTGGTACTGGTTGTGGTATCTTGGTAGTGGTAGTGGTATCTTGGTAGCGGTAGTGTTGTCTTGGTAGTGGTAGTGGTAGTGTTATCTTGGTAGTGGGAGTGGTAGTGGTATCTTGGTAGCGGTAGTGGTATCTTGGTAGTGGTAGTGGTATCTTGGTAGTGGTAGTGGTGGTGGTATCTTGGTAGTGGTAGTGGTGGTGGTATCTTGGTAGTGGTAGTGGTATCTTGGTAGTGGTAGTGGTATCTTGGTAGTGGTATCTTGGTAGTGGTAGTGGTAGTGTTATCTTCGTAGTGGGAGTGGTAGTGGTATCTTGGTAGCGGTAGTGGTATCTTGGTAGTGGTAGCGGTAGTGTTATCTTGGTAGTGGTAGTGGTAGTGTTATCTTGGTAGTGGTAGTGGTAGTGTTATCTTGGTAGTGGTAGCGGTAGTGTTATCTTGGTAGTGGTAGTGGTAGTGTTATCTTGGTAGTGGTAGCGGTAGTGTTATCTTGGTAGTGGTAGTGGTAGTGTTATCTTGGTAGTGGTAGTGGTAGTGTTATCTTGGTAGTGGTAGTGGTATCTTGGTAGTGGTAGTGGTAGTTTTATCTTAGTAGTGGTAGTGGTAGTGTTATCTTGGTAGTGGTAGTGGTAGTGTTATCTTGGTAGTGGTAGTGGTATCTTGGTAGCGGTAGTGTTATCTTGGTAGTGGGAGTGGTATCTTGGTAGCGGTAGTGGTATCTTGGTAGTGGTAGTGGTATCTTGGTAGTGGTAGTGGTATCTTGGTAGTGGTAGTGGTGGTGGTATCTTGGTAGTGGTAGTGGTATCTTGGTAGCGGTAATGTTATCTTGGTAGTGGTAGTGGTAGTGTTATCTTGGTAGTGGTAGTGGTATCTTGGTAGTGGTAGTGGTAGTGTTATCTTGGTAGTGGTATCTTGGTAGCGGTAGTGTTATCTTGGTAGTGGGAGTGGTATCTTGGTAGCGGTAGTGGTATCTTGGTAGTGGTAGTGGTATCTTGGTAGTGGTAGTGGTGGTGGTATCTTGGTAGTGGTAGTGGTGGTGGTATCTTGGTAGTGGTAGTGGTATCTTGGTAGCGGTAGTGGTATCTTGGTAGTGGTACTGGTTGTGGTATCTTGGTAGTGGGAGTGGTAGTGGTATCTTGGTAGTGGTACTGGTTGTGGTGTATTGGTAGCGGTAGTGTTATCTTGGTAGTGGTAGTGGTAGTGGTATCTTGGTAGTGGTAGTGGTAGTGGTAGTGGTATCTTGGTAGTGGGAGTGGTAGTGGTATCTTGGTAGTGGTACTGGTTGTGGTGTATTGGTAGCGGTAGTGGTATCTTGGTAGTGGTACTGGTTGTGGTATCTTCTGTCTCACTACCGTATAGTGTGTTTGGTAATCCAGTCGTCAAAGCTCTCCGGCAATATTTTTTTTGCGGAACTGTGATTTGTGCATATTTATTGGAAATATATGTTTCAAAACTTGTTACCCAACTTCTTATCTACCTTGGGTATACATGTAATTCTGAAATAGCTGACGACCTCGGAAAAAGTGGAAATTTGGGGAAAATGCGAGCTGGAAAAAAAAATAAAGTATCGAAACGAAAATACACCTCCCGAGAACCTGAAGTGACAATGATGTCAAATGTAATCGTGTCCCCCTAAACCCTTCATTAGACAGTGGGGGAAAATGACGTCAATAAATGGTATCAAAGTGTTTCAGTCCTAGAAAAGTGCGGGTCTGGCTTGCATAAAGGCAGTGAAAATATCGATTTAGGCTGGTTTCAATTACGCCGAGAAGAAACGGAAAGACAGAGAACACTGACTGGCTGTTACAAAATGTACATGTAGTACAACACAACTTCCTGAATAAACTGTTGTTAGCTCTAGTTAGTTAGTTAATTAGTTAATTAGTTAGTCAGTTAGTTAGGGTTTTATGCCGCGCAAGTTATTAAGTGTAAAAAAGTGACTCCATAAAAGGTCATCGTCGAAAATCGTACGGATTGATTTACCAAACGCATTAAAGTAAAGGCAATAGACGACTCCAGTTCTGGCAGTCAAAGAGATGAACCCCAAGAATTCGGCCAATCGCGTGCCCCCGCATAATGAGCGTCACACGTGGCATGGTCTGGCAAACGTTCTTGCCAGATATCACAAAGAAGGAAGCGCATGTACTTTGATATGAATGAAACGTGGAAAGGTTAAGAAAGCAGTAAGTCCATTGCCGTCATTTGAGGGAAAAGATTATTACGTCAATTTCTTCCATCTTGCAATCACCCCTTTTCCCATAAAATGACGTCATGGACGTACTTTGTTTTGCCAATACACGGCAGAGTAAAGGGGCGGGGTTTTGGCCTTGGTGTTTGCCGAGTGGAGTCGTCTATTCGCAATCAGGGTGGCAGTGGGCGGAAGGGGGGGGGGAAACTCTTCGACATTTTGTGCATTGCCCTCCATTGTTGTTTTTTCCATGCGTGCATAGTGTGTAACTGTTTTCCATTCCGCAGTCCCTCCCGGAAGCAGTGGTCTCTTTGGCGTACACACGTGATGCATGCGTGTGTACTGAAAGTGAATTTTGACTCGATTTAGTATCTGGCACTCCCGGTTGAAATCCTGCCCACATGACGATTTGGACCCTGTGCCCAAAGATTCGCAGGACGCCATGACCACTACGCCCAATCTCCCCAGGTGTCATACCTAAGATGACTTCGGGAGGCGAACCGGGTGCAGCTCCCTGAGTGAACGTTAATACTTTTAGGCCTCTGGTTGAAAAATATTGATAGAATTATGTGAGACATCTTAGCTGTAAACATGATTCCGTTAGAAAGAAAGAAACGTAGATACTCACGCGTTGTTGGATTAGGTGGTCGGAGCTCTGTACCTTATTCCGCGATCCAGACTTTTTCATGCATCCTTTGACTTTTGCTTCGATTACGTGGTTATACTTCATAAATAACACATAGGCTATGTAAAAGAGAAACAAGATGAGAGCCTCCCACCAGTGAATCTTGTTGTCAGTGAAACATCCAATGAGTATCAGGATGCCGACACTGTAAAATAGCACGTCCCTGAACAACGGCCACCATGTCAAGTGGAGCAACTCTTTGCTGAACAGCGCGCACATGCCGATGACAAAGAGAATGTTGAACACAGCCGAGCCCACAATGGTGCCAATGCCAACGTCAGTGCCAGCTATGAAGACACCTATGAAGCTGGTGAACAGTTCAGGAGCGCTGCCGCCCGCCGCCATGAAGGTGGCTCCAGCCACGTCCTCAGAGATCTGAAATTTTTCGATGATGACGCCCAACGAGGGCACGAAGAACTCATCGCACACGACGGCCAGGGCCACGAACATGTAAATGAGTCCGATCACGTGAAGGACGATGGCGCCCTTCTTCAGCTCGTCCATGGAGAATATATCGGGCGGGTAGTTGGACTTTGAGGACGAGGAGTTGAGAAGACGCCTGGAGCTGAAGTGAACGTCTCCTTCCACGCCCCCCACACCCACCTGCTGCTGGTCCTGGCTGTTGGAGCTGGCGTCATCTCGAACGATCACCGACGCCAGGTAGCCGAGAAACAGCACGCCTGCTAACACACACACTCTCAATTTTCGGGTACGCTGAGACATCAGCGCCCGAAGTGACAGCCCCCTCATGTTGGCTGAACTTTTCCTGTTCCTTGAAGCTTCGGTGTCAACGATCTGTGCAGTCTTGCCCCCCTGACGCGCTCTCCCGGGGCGAGGGAAAGAAAGGATGTGTAGTTTTATGTGTTTTGATTCGTCGGGTCCCTTCGCTGAGCCATCGTCAACAACCGGTGGGTGGGTTTCTTGAAGAACTCTGAACAATTCATGGCTGTTGTTCAGGCTTTATGGAACAGGAAGTTTGTGGGTGGCGCTGATCCTGACACTCATAGTTGTGCAGCACGTGAACCGCTAGACACAGGAAGTCGTCTGCGTTTCCAGAACGCCTGCAACATAAAGAGTTATAAGTTGACGTTAGCCACACTTCAAGGGGTTAATGCTACCATTTTTTTGATGCTCACAGGTCATTCACACCACTTTGACACCTGGACAGTGACATCGTCTGTAATGTTGGCACTGAGCCAAGCGTACTCGATGACGCGGCGACCAAACTGAGCGCTCCTGTAGTGTAAAAACAGTCGGAGAATTTGCATTTTCGACCGTTCGCGCAAAGCGTAAACAACATTGTATCGCGTTAAGCGTTGTATTAATCACCTAGCTAACAGTATGTCGAGTGTACAGGCGTACTCACGAGCGAAACTTTCAAAACATAAGCTGGTTCAGCAAACATGGAATTAGCCCGTCTAAGTCCCATCACCCTTGTTTTGTTTTTTTTTGTTTTTTTTGTTGTTGTTGTTTGTTTGTTGTTTTGGTGTTGTTGTTTTTTTAAACTTGCTGAAATAACGTCGATTCTTGATTTAACAGTACGAAACCCTCAGAGAGAGAGAGAGAGAAACAAAGAGAGAGAGAGAGAGAGAGAGAGAGAGCAAACAACAGGAAATGGAGGGGATGAACTAAGCTGGGCCTGCGGTCAGTAACCGATCTCCACCAGACGACGAGAAGATGAATCAAAGGACGCGAGAATCGACTCGGCGACCACGAACGCCAAGAAGAAAGCTACGTATACCGTGATGTCTCCTGAGAGCATAAATCCGCTTAGATCTCCAAGGGAAGATGTGAACGTTTGCAATTCCGTCGATCGTACAGCCGTGGTTTGGCTGTCTTATGTGTTGTTGTCTTGCACTTCGGTCTTTTCTTGTAATGTTTTACATCTTTGTCTTTTCAAACCGTATTCCTGTATGTTTCTGGCATTTGAAAGACTTTAAGTTGTGCTTGTATCTGACGCTGCTGTTGTTGTTGTTGCTGTTTTTGGTTTTTGTTGTTGCTGTTTTTGGTTTTTGTTGTTGCTGTTTTTGGTTTTTGTTGTTGCTGTTTTTGGTTTTTGTTGTTGATGTTTTTGTTGTTGATGTTCGCCATTCAAAACTCGGTCCGTCTGCAAGCTTTTGAATGCTGGGAGAGTTTAATGAAGAGAAGAAAAAAGGCAACCAAAACTCTCTCTCTCTCTTCTTTTCGTTCCTTCCTTTATTCTTCCTTTCTTTTAGACCATATGTTTTCCTCTTGTATCTAGTCCTTTCTCGCTACATCAGTTTTTACTCCTACACAGCTTCACTTTTATTTGTAATGCAAGTACCGATTTCATAATGTCTCGTAGCGTAAAACTCGCAAGCGTCTGCCTAAACCCTGGCCACTCCGTCTTCCTAACAAATACACCCGCTATCTCGTCTAGGTATTTTTTTAAAGTCATTTGAAAGCAAGCCATTACGGAAGTTAGTCTCGTTTGTCTTCAGCTCACGTAGAGCCGATGTCATAGAAAGTAACGACTTTCAGACTTTGGTACCTGAGAGAATGGTACTATACGCCCGCCAATTCAGTTTCGGTTGCTATGGCAACAGAGAACTGGGTGGTCCATCGGTCAGAGAACGCAGGTAATCTTCTGTGAATTTTTTTTTTTTTTTTTTTTTTGGTTGTTGTTGCTTTTCTTCTTCTTCTTTTTTTCTTTTTTTTTTCCCCCGTTTCTTGGTCGACTGGAATAATTGGGTCGGACGCCCACAGATTGATACCGTCATTTCCGGAACGAGACCGCTTTTCATTGTTCTTCTGGGAAAATGTGATTTCCGTACTGACAGTGACATTGAAAATTTCGCCAGATTGACTCAAATAAAAAGGTCAGGGAAAACCATTACCACTTACAATATCTTTCCTAACAGCACCCGGAGGGGCTTGATGTCTGTGCAAAGGTCACGTGAACTATCCTGAAACTGGTTTGTCTTCAAGGACACTGAAACTGAAACTCAAAACAGGTTGTCCAATTCCCATAGGCGCCCCATACGTAGCAGGTTGAGCTAGATGGTCAGCGCAAGACACCGAACTATTGAGACGTATCGTTCTGCACTCCCGATCTCTTTGTACACACCAGCGAAAGTTACTGTATTCCCTCTCGGTAAAACGCCAGGCATGTATGCGCGTATATTGGGGCGGTCGGTGGTCTAGTGGTTTAGAGACTTGTCACCAATGCGAGAGATCAGGGGTTCGAGTCCCACTCGGGGAAAAAATATTTTCCTTCTCGTGTGTGGCACCGTTCATTCGGGCCGATCGTCGGGGGTTGTCTCCGGGTACTCCGGCTTCCTCCCCCTCTGCTTTGGAAATGTTCAGCCCACCAAATTTGAAAAATAAATGCAATTCTAAATTCTGAAATTTAAATAGCTGAGCTGACCCTTCGCACCACGTGATTGTAATTTGTTTATGTCCAGTGTGTGAGAGAATGCGTGTGATTCACGTGAGCGTGCGTGAGTTCAGTTCGTGGCGCTTTGAGCGGATTGATGAAATTGAGTAAAGCGCCTATACAATACTCATTATTATTATTATTATTATTATTCCAGTAGTCAAAATGAGGCTACGCGCAAAAAAGACAAAGAAATAAAGATGAATGGTGACACAGCATGTCAAAAATTTTTATCTAAAACTCGCAAATGAAAACACACCACAGACTGCCTATCGTATCTTTATCAACCCTCATTAAGTTTATCCCCAGGCACAAAAGTCTACCTAAGTCAGTAAATGGTTATCGTACGCTACGATACCTAAACGGAGCATGTTCCTAAATGGTTGTCACGATATATGATACGTGACATATAACCGACGCAAAGTATCACCCAACCAGCAATGTGTGTGCTAACTATATTTAGGCTCATAAACACTATTCTTCGTTAGGTCGGCGAGCCTACGATAAATAGCACAGCACTGTTCTCAGCTGGGCCTCAACAACAAAACCGGAAGACAAATTATCCAGACAAAGATAAAGACCTAGCCAAGAACCCTGTACAGCTGAGTCTATTGTAGGCCTAGTTTTGTTGTCCCATGTGGAACACAGGCTCGCGGTTCCCTTTAGTGTTGGGGAGCCGGGATAGCCTAACGGTAGAGCGTTGGATTTTCAATGCGTGGGTCGTGAGTTCGAATCCCAGCTAGCACCAAATATTTGTGATGGCCTTTTCCTCGTTGCCCCGTCTTTGATGTCACCTTTACGTGGTGGAAAAGGACGTTAAACTTACAAACACCCACCCATCCTCCCTTTAGTGTTGTCGTTTATTGCTTCTGTTTCCTAACACTGGCGAATAACAAGAGAGAATGGACAACAAGTCAACGTGCCTTTTCCTCACGGTTTGCCATGTACTAGGTTTCAAACGACAATACATTGTGGCGATCATAATGAAACGTTCGTTTGAAACTTGTGATGATGACGATGATGATGATGATGATGATGACTGTCAGGCTAGTACACGTTGCATTGCTGCCTATCATGTAAGTTGTCCAAAGACGAAGATGGAGGTTTCAGATGACGATGATGATGACACGTGTATTGGGATAGTACTTGTAGGCGCACAAAGAGTAATCAGAGGAAGATTACAAAGGAAGAAGACGATGGTGAAACGATTTTGGGATGGTACTAGCCTGTCCTACAAGTATCCCTCTGAGGAACCTGTATTAATTCAATTCCTACAAAGAAAGTTTGGAGTTGTGCACCAGTGGTCTCACTAAAAAAAAAAAAACCCAAAAAAACCCACACACAATCAATGTATATGTGCGTGGATTAATTTGGTTTAGTGAGAGTGTTGCACTTTGATTATACTCATGTACGCTGCTTTAAGTGAGGGGTGATTGGTGGTCTAGTAGGTAGCGCGTCGGATTTAGCCGCTGCGCTACTGATGTGATATGTGATACCGGTTTTTCCTGGCTACCGGGCTGCTCATCGGGGGTTTCTCTCCGGGTTATCCGGCTTTCCTCCCCCAGCAAAATTGTAAAAAAAAATATAGAATAGGTATTGAGTGGCGCTGCAAATCCCGAAAGGGATACTAAAGTAGTAGTAACGTTAAGACACCGTTAATCTTGCCTGATTTTCGCATACAGGGCCAAAACCGAAAACAAACAAAAAAAAAATCAGTGACGTGGGATACTCGTGCGCGGTACAAAATATGCTGTTAGTAGAAAACAACACTGTTGTGAGATATACGTAGTGTGCAAACTGCAGATGATGTAACGAAACTGGCTTCGGAGGGATGAATACTACACCTGCGGTAAACATGGCCACCAAATCAATAGATAATCACACGCCTACATGCACACGTTGGCAGAGAATAGGAAAATCCCTACGCTGCAGAGAAGGCAAAGCTAAAAGGCCTGCGCGATTCAAACCTCCATTTCTCCATTTTCAGCTGGGGACGATAATGTTCGCGAGAACGACAGTCAAACTCCAATTAAGACGGTAATTAGCGCCGTAATTGAGGAATAACGGCATGGTTGTATAAAGCAGGTTGATGTAATCGCAAGTTATTCGCAAGACACAGATGGGTCTTTTCTACGAGCGGCGTAGCTGATCCAGAGAAAATGACGTGCTGTCCACAGGGACTGCAGGCAGGAAGTTCGCCAAACGCACCAATACAATAGGATAGCATTATGACGTAATGCAGGATTGTGTGCTCCGCAGATACTGGCTACGATGAGGCGAACTGGAGAATATAATCGACTGCTAGAAAAAAAGGTACCGAGGATAAGTTTTTAAAAAAAAGTATCCACGATAGAGTAACATTTCATAAAGTCCACAAGGAATTCATTTCATCAACGCTGCTAGCGAGCAGAGGTGATTACTGTTCTGAAGGTATGGCACACTCAGTGGACGATACCACACACTGGTTGATACCAAAATATCCCAAGTGATGAAGACGAGAAAAACACTCTGATGGTAATGAGGAATGTTCTATTTTTAAGCCAGTATGTGCCAACTGTCCTATGTTGGACAGATTATACGGATGAAATAGCTGGTAAAACACCCCAGGGTTGTGCCCGCGGTGTGGGCGCGTCTCGTCTGTCATCCTGTGCCTACATCACCAAGGTATTAGTATGTATTTGTATCTATGTTGCAGTCTTAAAAGGGCTAATTCCATCTTTGTTAAGCCAGCTTGTGTTTTGGACCAGTTTCGCTCGTGAGTGCGCCTGTACGCTCGAAATACTCAAGCTTGTTGATAAGTAGAGCACCTAATGCAATACAATGTGGTGTATCATAATCTTTTGCGCGAGCGGTCGAACATTCAAATTATACGACTTTTGTTGCACTACCTGGACCGCTCAGTGTGGTCGCCGCGTCATTGAGTACGCTTCTGTTGGCTCAGTGCCAGGTTGTGATTTCTTCCCGTCCTACATGTGTTTTTTGTCATTCTGTACGTATAAGAATCATGTATGATGCATTACTGACATTCCTCCATACCCCAAATGGGGAGAAAGGAATAAAATCTTTGAATCTTGAATCTTGACGTCGCTGTCTAGATGTCATGTATGACGCATTCCTCCATACCCCAAATGAGGAGAAAGGAATAAAAGCTTTGAATCTTGAATCTTGACGTCGCTGTCTAGATGTCATGTATGACGCATTCCTCCATACCCCAAATGAGGAGATAGGAATAAAAGCTTTGAATCTTGAATCTTGAAAGACATCACTGTCTAGGTGTCTAAGTGATGTGATGATAGATACACGAAAACAGCTAGGAACGATCTGAGAGCATAAAACCGGTAGCGTCAGCCCCTTTTTACAGTCTGTGCACTTTCCAATGTTGTGTATGTGTGCACGTGTGTAACGAGGATATGATGCAAAGTTCAGGGGCCACGTGCATGAAAAGAGACGAGACTAGTCCGAGACATAGCTCTAGTCTCCGACATTACGTCAAGACTATCATAAGCGTGTAATACCAGAAATAGTGGAAAAACTGCCATAGTCTTCTTTTATGCATCTCGTACTAATCTTTTAGTCTCAGTTTTGTCAAGCTAGTCTAGGACTTAGGGAGACTGTTAAAAAAATGAAAAAATATTAAACAAACAATCAATTCAGGACATCCGTGTACCACACACATACACATAAACATACACACACGCACACGCACATTCTCTCTCTCTCTCTCTCTCTCTCTCTCTCTCTCTCTCTCTCTCACACACACACACACACACACACACACAATGAGGAGTGACCGTGTGAAGCAGATACAGCAGATCCTAAAATCACATCAAGATCGAAGAGGACAAGCCAGAAACCATCACAGCTGCAGGGAGAACAAAAATCGTTTAGCATATATTATGCAAAGGACACAGTGCTTCAAGAAACAGTCAGAGATTAAAATCACCATGAATGAAAACAAAAACAAAAACAACAACAACAAAACGGTCTACCGCCACCAGACACACACTAACACCCCCCCCCCCCCCCCCACACACACACACACACACACACTCAACCACACTACCACCATGGGTGTACAGCAAATACAGCAAAGCCTCGTTTTTCTCCATGCCACCAGACCCCAGGAGACCAAGGCCGCGTTGCTTACGCAAATGCGCTCGCGGGCGCTTGCGGAGGTCGCTTTTCCTCGTTGGGAAACGGCCAATTAGAAAAAGGCGCTTTCAAAATGGCGGCTGAATCACGAACACGGTTGTTGGCAAGGCTGAAAAGGAAGAAGAAAACTCTAGTGCTCGCAGCTATTAGTCATCTTTTGAGCGCAGAAGACGACGTTTTTGAGGAGGAGCAATAATTACTGGCTTGGAGCATGACTATACCGCTAGTATGCATGTTCTGCTCGATGCAAAACGGAGACGTAAGGCACCCCTACGTACTCACTTTGACCACTCCTTCCCCACAAACACGCACAACATATCCCTGAATGACTGGCGACCACGGCCCGGTGCAATTAGCTCAAATTATTTTCATATACTATTCTACACAATTACAAGTTGGGACAGAGGGTCTCCATCCACCCGCAAATTCATTTTAAACCATTTCTTAGTTCCACTTCAACGAGGCCTTCGGTGGGCGCCGCCATCTTTGTTTACATAAAAACTGACCACGTGACCTTTTGCTCGCGGCGAACTACCTTCCCGGGCCGCTCGCTTACGTTCGCTTACGCTCTTCGCGAGCGGTCACGGAAACCGGATAACTACGCGCAGCGATCGCGGACGCACGCGGACGTTTTCGCTAGGAAACCCCCTCCAAGTCTGTCGCCATCCTTTCCACAGCTCTCCGTTTTGACTTTCCAGTTTGAACCAATCCTACCCGCGCGTTTCGTCCTGTCCAATTCACAGGAAGATGGACCGAGAACGGAATTGCCCACCTTCCCTCGCCCGTACCTGCTCATTTCCCAGCGCCTAATCAGCGCATGACGAAGGAGAGGCGTGCTACTAACAATGGGGGAGTTATATGATGTACCATGGCACACGGAAAATGGCAAATCTTCTCTTTCCACGAAACCTATCCAGTGCGTTTCCATGGAAGAGCGTCTCTTGTTGACTCTGGCGGATGCGCAAACACGATGACACAATGTCCGTCCTGCGGGAACTAATCACATAGTGCAGGTAGTTCGGCAGCCTGTGGAAACTAGATCTGACAGGGTGAAGTCTGTTGGCTTCCAGCACAACACTAACGACACGGACACACGCATGCCAGTGTACACGCATTCACGCACGCACACACACACACACACACACACACACACACACACACACACAGGGAGAGAGAGGGAGTTCTTACTTGACTAACCGTGACGTCACCATGACAATGCGCTTTATAAAACTGCGGATGGGAAATTGAGGAATAGCTTGACTGTTTACAAACCGCAAACAAATACCCCCTCCCCCCACACCCCGGCCTCCCCCACCAAACATCATCAACGATAAAAACAACTACAACAACAAAGATTTTTTTTATAAAAGGTCATAAACAGACTACATCCACGAAAGTGTTATGACACAAATGTTTCACCTTCTATAACACCTCTTTCACTCCAGAACAAATACAGGCTAAATGCTGCACGTGAAACACTGTACTGCACGTGATGTCGGTCAAGACAGGTAAACATTCAGATCACTGAGTGAGCGAGAAACTAGTGGACTCTCGGACAGCATGAACCCTGAAACGCACTTCTAGCGGTCAAAGTGTAATGGACAGAAAACCTGTCCAAGTAGTCTAAAGTGTTATCATGTTAGTAACAAAAGCTGTAGACACTCGATATGACACCACCCCCCGCCACTGTCCGTTGGTTCCAATGGAGTGTGCTGACTCATTTTCAGCAGTTGTGTAAACGTGTGGGCGGTCTGACGGCGTTCAACTCTCAACATCCTGTGTGTAGAGCAATTTGTTATAATGGACTTTGAGTAACTCTCTCTGTGACTTATGTCAGCCTCCGACTCGCCCTTCTACTCATTAGTGAAAGTGGCTGGCCAAAACCAACTGTAGAGGGGGAGGGGCGAGGGGTGGGGGTGGGGGGTGTTCGGGGGTTTAACGTCCTTTTCCACCACATAGGGTGATATCAAAGACGGGGCAATGATGAAAAAGCCAGCACAAATATTTGGCCCCAGCCGGGATCGAACTCACGACCCGAGCATTAGAAGCCCAACGCTCTACCATTCGACCAACCCGGTTCCCCGGGTGGGGGGGAGGAATACACCCATTTTGATAAGTCTTGGACAAGGACGGCACTGTCTGTGATTAGACAGGCATTTTTCTAAAGATGCGTTGTGCGTCGAGGCTATTTTGTGAGATAACATGGTTCAAATAGGCACAACCGTGACTGTGGTTTCCACAACAGATTCTGATTGGCTGTACTACGTCACTCGGCGTGCAAACATGGCGGACAGTGCATCTTCAATCAGTTTGTCACCGAGCATTTTTCTTTTGTCCTAGTCTGGGTTAGGCCCGTAGCCGTGAGTTAATTTAACCTCGAGTTCTACATACGGGCCCAGGGCCTAAACCGAAAAAGAGTCAAAAACGTGGGATACTCTTCCGCGGTAGGAAATGTGCTATGTAAATGTACAGCACAAAAATATTTGTTCGTCTGACGCATAATTTTGCTGGTGACGTAGCTAGCCTTTGATGTAAGAGTTTTTGGTGTTGGTCAGTGTTGACCAACTTACCACGTGTCATGATATTCCTAAGGATGAAGTCGATTCTGAAAGGAGAATTACTGGAGAATATCCATGTGACATTAGTGAAGATGTCAAAATGTCTACACTTACCGGCCATTTCACGGTAGTCCGGTTATACAAGGATCACGTACCACTCCCCACTAACGCAAACTGACAAGTGCAGAAATGACGTCATACATGGCAGTTTGTTTAGATGGATTAAGGAGCAGTACTGGTGTGCTGCCATTAGCACTTCGTCGACTTTACATCATGCTGTTCCTGATATCTGATGTCTTTTGCATTTACATACGTAAGCCATTTTACGTCATCAGAGATTTGTCAAGATAAGCCTTTCTTGCTTGCGTAATACTTACGGGTACGGTTTGCAAGCTGCCATGCTGTAAAGTGCGTTCAACTCTCTCTCTCTCTCTCTCTCTCTCTCTCTCTCTCTCTTACGTGGGTCCCTTAAATGGAACGTTACCTGTTCCTTTGTTAGTCACACACACACACACACACACACACACACACACACACACACACACACACACATACACACACACAGAGTTTCCAAACCTTACTTTCTCAATGCGTGTTTACATTCAGATGGGTGCACAACATGACGAAGAAATGCGCTCACAGTTCAGTTCAGTTCAGTTCAGTCCACGGTGGTATCTCTGTGCTTGGGAAAGCCCATGCGCGCTCCATCCTATACCTCAGTAATCTCCCAGCGCCGTCCTCCAGACTTTTTCACTCATTCGTACAACACACTGAAGCCAACTCCGTAATATCCATACTCGTGTCTACAACACCACTACAACACCACTACAACACCACTACAACACCACTACAACACCACTACAACACCAAAATAATACTAACTAAATAAAATAGACGAAGTTCCCACACAAATGACGTCATCGTAACAAGACGCTTCCACCGACAGAGTTAATGAGGCTTTTCAAGAAAAAACACCAGTCCATCAACAGGCGATCACTCGCTGAAAGAACACGTTTGTTTCATTCTACCCCACGCGATATAATGCTCCCCCGGAAGTGGATGAAATTTTCGCTTACGCACGAGCTGACCTCCTCAAGAACCGTTCGGAGATAATAGCCAGCTTCGCCGTCCCCACTTCACAGGGCTCACGTTTATCATCTTACAAATATCTCCTGCATTCCGGTCAGCAAAATGTCGCTGTCCGCTATCAACCCCTTACACCGTGATTGGCCACAAGTGCGCTTTGACACGAAGCGCCGAGATAGCAGTTTGTGTCCTGCCACTGATGTCGTCTGTGATGGACCAAGAATAGAAATGAACGACGCCTCACAATGCCTGTATATTCCCTATTAGGTTCAGGCCTCATAAAAATGCTTCCATCTAGAAACTAAAATTACCATGCACAGACCGTTCACGGGCACCAACCTGACTGGAGTTTTAAAAAATAATTGAATGTTTCCTTTCCGCTCAGCTTTCGAACACGCTAATGAACACTAATATAACATGCTGTTGATCGCCAGTTCTCTCGCATTACACTTGAAGTCTTGTATAAAGTATCACTTTTCTTTTCTATCTTTTTTTCCGGGAAATTCGAGCGCCACCCAATACCTATCCTATATTTTTTTTTTTTTTACAATTTTTGCTGGGGGAGGAAAGCCGGATAACCCGGAGAGAAACCCCCGATGAGCAGCCCGTTAGCCAGGAAAAACCGGTATCACATATCACAAGCTCCACCTGGGCCCGAACTCACGCTTCATCGCCATGACATTGGTGACGGTCGTTCGGTAGTGCAGCGGCTAAATCCGACGCGTTACCTATAAGACCACCGCTCACCCCAAGGACGCATTGAACTGTTACATTTTCCCATCGAGTCTGTTGTCTTCCCATTTTGTTCAATGAGACTCAAGTGGATGTTTCGACATAATACATGTCTGTCCTTCCAACAGGGGGCTGCTGTGGTTCCCTGGCAACTAGTGCGTCAAACAAAAGCGAAAGAACTTCTTGTCCGGCTACTGCTGGCTGATAAAATAATCAAAATCTTTTTTTTTCAAAACGCGCTTTGTGAAAAGCCTCCTCTGTCTAGCAGACAACAAAACCACTGACGGGATTTAGTGTTTTGCTTGATAGTCAGCTGGCCATTTGAAACGTCCTCCCGATCGGAAATGTGAAACGGACTATTGAAGCAACGTTTGGTTGTTGTTGTTGTTGTTGTTGTTGTTGTTGTTTGTTTTATTTGTTTGTTTGGTTGGTTGGTTGGGTTTTTTTTGTTTGTTTTTTTTTTGAGGGGGTGTTTTTTGGGTTTTTTGTTTTGTTTTGTTTTGTTTGTTTGTTTTTTTTTTTGGTTTTTTTGTTTCTGTTTTTGTTTTAGTTTTTTGTTGTTGTTTTTTGGTGTGTTTTTTTTTTTTTTTTTTGAAGGGGGGGGGGGGGTAAAGTTTCAGTACCTATGACACGCATACAACAGCGTGTGGAAAACTTTGGATCGAGTGTGCTTAATCTGTGCATCAGAATCAGTCACAATATTACATCTGAAACCATTGTGGTCACTATGGTCGGCGTATATATGTTGCCCTAGAAGTGTACCGCGCACTGAGCAGAAGACATTATGTGGTTGCGGACTGAGGACTAGCCAGCCGGCGTTGATTGGTTGCTATTTTTAGAAGATTTTTCGAGTCCCAGTCTGTTCAGGAATGGACCGTAGGCTCAAAGAAAGTCGTATTTCTCTAATAGTAGAAGCCACAAAGTCACGAAAATGGTCGCGAAGGCCAAATGAAACATCCTTATATCCTGCAAATAACCTAAAGCCTGCTCATAACTGGGCACAGCACGCGAAACACACGTGCACATCGCAGTCGTTGCGCTCGGTGTGTCTACTTACTACAAAACTGAACACAGCTGTGCTCGGTGACAAACCGATTGAAGATGCACTGTCCGCCATGTTTGCGCGCCGAGTGACGTAGTACAGCCAATCAGAATCTGTTGTGGAAACCACAGTCACAGTTGTGGCTATTTGAAATCCAGGTTGCTGTGATGACGCCACAGCGGCGGAAACCCCCCAAATCACAACTGTGGACAGCACTGTGGCGCTCCGCAGTGCCTAGATAAGAGCCGGCTTAAGAGCTTCGAACGCGACAGATTTTCGCAATAATAATCTACTCAAGAATACGTGTTCAGAAAAAAAAAAACTGCTCATAGAATGATATAAATGGTGAAAATGACTCGTGTTTCTTTACCTAGGTCTGTTTACTTATACTCCGTCAACTGAGAGAACTGCTTCTCATTCATAAAAGGTCTACAAAACGGCAGATGCAGCTTCTTACAAGTACGGGTAACTAGGTAAATTAGTGATAAATTGGTGGTAATGAGCCCTTTTCCTCCGGGCAGCAGATGGATGGTTATCTTCAAAATGCCGTGTCTGAACTGAAAAATCATTCAAGAGAATAAATCCTCTCTCTCTCTCTCTCTCTCTCTCTCTGTTTTGCAATATTAGAGACGACTGTAAATTTCTTACTTGGCATACATCCAGTATCATCAGCACATGCCACGTATGTTTTGATTTGTTTATCGTGTGTATTTTTCTCTCCTGTATTTCCCCTAGATAGTTTATACTTTTCTTTTTGTTTTTAAACTTTTTCATTGTTTGTTTGTTTGTTTTGATTTTTTTTCTCAATACCCTTTAATGTAGAATAGCAGGACAGCATGTAAGATAGGCAGCAATGCCTAAACGTTTCATCATCATCATTATCTCTCTCTCTCTCTCTCTCTCTCTCTCTCTCTCTCTCTCTCTCTCTCTCTCTCTCTCTCTCTAGCTAGCTAGCCATTAATTAGAGCGTTGATCTGTGAGCCAGTATACTTCTGTGTGCTGGCGTTTTCGTTGTTCAGCCTTCTTTTATGTCAACCCTATGTGGTGGAAAATGGCGTTAAAAAAACTCCTACAGTAAGCAGCACACACACACACACACACACACACACACACACACACACACACACACACACACACACACACACACACACACACACACACACACACACACACACAGGCCCAATCCCCTGCCTGCTTAGATTTACTAGTCACAAAAAAAAGAAACGGACACGAGATCAATACCACTACGAGGTGCAGTCTACATCAAAGGTGGTCTGCATCATTTGCTGTTCTCGGAAGCTATTCGACAAACTAAGCGAGCAAGAAATGGGACCATTTTTAGCGGCAAATTGTGTTCCTGTTTGGGGAGAACAGAACATCGATCATTTCCCCGGTTGAGCAGTTTTAACAAGCCAACCAGTTCAAGCTCTGGTAAGTTTTGATTCCGCTGTGGCTCATTTCGACAAATCATTGCGACATTCTTCCTAAAGTAAGAATACAGTCATAGCAGTAAAATAAGGAAGGCATTGCTAAAGGTCAAACTACAAATATCGTTTTGGGGCAAGGCTTCAAGTCTCCATTTCTAAGATTGCTAGGCATTTGGTTTGGGACAGTTGTGTTTGTGACTTCGCCTGTACGCTGGCGTAGTCTATCTTAGAGAGTAGTGGAGCTCTGAATGCGACACCCTGACTTTTGATGGCCGTGCGAACAAGGAAAACTCAGCTGTAGTGTAGTGTAGTGTAGTGTAGTGTAGTGTAGTGTAGTGTAGTGTAGTGTAGTGTAGTGGACTGGACTGGACTGGACTGGACTGGACTGGACTGGACTGTATTGTATTGTATTGTATTGTATTGTATGCATGTATTTTAGTAGTGTGATGCTAGACTCCAGCAAAACAGCTCAGGACGATCTGTGAGCCTAAAAATGTTACAAAGTGAGCCTTTGAAAGTTTTGAATCCGACTTCGCCAGACGGTGGCTCAATAGGCAGTGCGTCCGACATCAGCTGATGCGTTAACGTTATCGAGCGGCTGTTACGCTGAAGCGCTGGATCAATCCCAGTGTCGACGTGTGACATGTGATGCCGGTGTTTCCTGTATCTCCAGTTAACCACATTGGAAGGTTGGGGGTGTTGGGGTTTGGGGGGGGGGGGGGTCTCCTGAGGTAGGGTGGTCTCCTGCTTTCCTTCCGCCACCAAATTTAAAACAATAAGTACTCAGTATAGGAAATAAACCTAAAACTCCACCTCAGCCGTGAGGTAGCCTGCTCACGGTCCCTAAGGCTGATGTCACACGGGTATATACGTATGTTTTTAATCCGAACAAACAACGAACATGGTGATTTTTCCGTGTTTCTTGTGCGACGTGCGGCTAAACATGCCTTTGATATACATTTTTCTGAAGGGTGTTTTTGAAGCTGTTTTCCATGTTTGTTCAAACTGAAACGTTTCCCGTGTGTCGTGAGCCTAACCTGTGTTGTGAATTTTTTTTTTAAAGTGTAGTCCCAGGTCTGCACTGTAGGGAGGGACAGCTGTACAATATAGTCCTTTTTTGTCTTTTGTTTTTGTGATTTCTGTGGGGGGTTGTTGTTGTTGTTGTTGTTGTTTGTTTGTTTGTTTGTTTGTTTGTTTGTTTGTTTGTTTGTTTGTTTGTTTGTTTGGGTTTTTATGACTTCCCAAGAGCTTCTGGGAGCCGGGATGGCCGAATGGTAGAGCGTTGGACTTCTAATGCTCGGGTCGTGAGTTCGAATCCCGGCTGGGGCCAAATACTTGTGCTGGCTTTTTCATCGTTGCCCCGTCTTTGATATGACCTGTATGTGATGGAAAAGGACGTTAAACCCCCAAACACCCACCCACCCTCCCAAGAGCTTCTGATAGACCGGGTACAAAGTACCATACAAGGAAAACAGGCGACATTGTTTCTGGGCCCTAGCAACAGTATCTACGGGTGGCCGGAAATGCCCATTGATTCACTCTAAACACCGACAACAAACCGCGTTGTCTGTTTCATGTTCCATTTTGTATTTTCGGCATATGTGATTAATGGCGTAACGGCCTCACTGCTTTTCCTGAGAGCTTGCAAACGTCAGCAGCTTAAGGCCCACTTAAAGTCAACAGCAGGTGTGACATGCGTTTCCCTGGCAACCGCCTCTGGCCATTAGAAACGCATGGCAGAGTGCTTAGTCGCCAACAGACAGTACGATCAAAGTTAGCGTGAGATCAGGAAAAAACAAAAAACAAACACTTATTCATAGCTGTCTGTGGTTTGTTGTTGTTGTTGTTGTTGTTGTTGTTGATGATGTTGTTGATGATGATGATGATGATGTTATTGATGATGATGATGATAATACTGATGTTGTTAATTTAGAATCACTCTTATGGGCGACCGACAAGAATAGATTTCTTTTTAACTAAGCTAACACGTGCGTTGTTCTAAGTGGATATGTGTAAAGGTGTTGTAATAACAATGCTAATATTAGCTGTTATTCCCCATCAGACTGTTGTCAACTGGCTCATATTCCGACCCGAGGCGCAAATTAACCCTGAGCCTGAGCGAATGGTTGATTGCGTCTTAGGGCAAAATACGAGTCGGTAAACAACAGATTGATGGTGTGTAATAATAATAATAATAATAATAATAGACAAATACACGCAAATAGACGAAATACATAAACAGCTGCATCACTGAGTGGATTGGCAGTGACACACTCATAAATTTACCATAAAGAATCCCCCTAGTCTAATGCATCGAAGGTTTTGTTATGAACTGCACTTTTCTCCCTCTTACCGCCCAAAGAAAGCTCTCCTCCCCTATACCCCCCCCACCACCACCACGCCCCCCCCCCACCACCTCCCCAACCCGTCCCCCTTCACACACACACACACACACACACACACACACACACACACACACACACACACACACACACACACACACACACACACACACAGATATGATAAGTGAACAACCTTCCGTCAAACCAGCCGTAACGATCACTTCTGCATCTAACAAAACAATATCAACAGCTAGTGACCATTAAGTAATATCACACACGGTCTAACGGTTAACTAAGCGCCTAACATGAAAAGTGTGTTTATACGTGTAGGGGAAGGGGGGTGCGGTGGGTGGGGGGTATGGGGGTGGGAGCAGGCGTGGCTCATATCCATATTCCACGAAATCAAAATTACACGGCAAAGATTTACTTCGCTACAGTGGAATATTCATCCAGTCGGTCCGTGCATAAAATTATGCATTTGGTGTCCGCAGTTGTGGTGGGTAAATGGGTTTTGCATGTCGCCATGTTTTACCGCTAATCGCTTCACGCTGGGCAGACAACCACCAGTCTGGCGCCAAATATGGAGAACAACATTCATAAACGGATGCACGAGTATTACGGGGGTTTCAACAGTTTCAAAGAGGATTGCTCTAACGCAGAGTCATACGTCTGAAATACTGGAAACGTTTGAGCATATCGTGACAGAGTGGAAACGTTTGAGCATTTCGTGACAGAGTGGAAACGTTTTAACAAAAGTGGTGTTCTGGTTCTCAAAGGGAACGAATTAGGTAAGTGGACGCTGCAAGGGAGAGAATTGTGCCTGTGTGAGAAGATTGATCACTAGATCTAGCAGTTCCCAGCACAGGAAAAAATGATAGGAAAGAGGGAGGGGGGAGGGGGAGAGGGGGGAGAGACCAAAGGAAACTGCGAGGAGGCAAGACCCCCCCTCCTCCCCCCCCCCCCCCCCCACCCCCACCCCTGCTCCCCAAGAGGGGCCGTATTAACCAGCATGTCCCTCACAGCCCTATGCTGTAACAGAAGTGTGATTTGGGTCCCCTGAAAAGGGGTCCAGTCTGTGTACGGGTCAATGTGGACGACTGTTTCGGTCTTGGTGACCTTGTCCGCACACCATCAGCCATACCTGAAGGTAGGGGTAGCTGTGACATCCAAATAATACAAAAAGCACCACAATAAAGTGGAGTCACATGCTGGGCACAACACACAAATGCTTTCAAGGTTTGACTGATAAACGGGTCCTTCATTTCAAGCTGACGAACCGCAGTCCATGGCGTTTTATCCTGTGTTACTTACGTTTGAAAACAAAAACAAAAACAAAAAATCTCTAAGCTATCGCTTAGACTACTCTGACAGGGAGGAGCTTCCATTTGGGGACAAAGTCTGTGCTACACATCTGAGAAGGTACAAAACGCACCAAAGGCAAACAGGTCTTGTCAAGACACGAGCAATATGTTTGTAAAAGTGTGCGGAGAGAGAGAGAGAGAGAGAGAGAGAGAGGTGGCCTTTGACGAGCAATCGGCGTCAAAACTGTTGAATCAGACTAGCACAGGGAAAACACCCGGCCATGTTGTGTAACCCCCGTGCGGTGCTTGATACTTTGATACTTCATAGGGGGGGGGGGGGGGGAGGCGTAGGTGGACACACGGTAGTGTAACGACAGTCTATGAGATATAAAGACTCGCCTGTCAGTGACACACTTCTTGTCCACAAATAAGCACAACCAATTAACATTGTTCGTGATCCGTATTTCTAACAAGACGGAGTGGGAGGACAAGGGAACGGAGAGAGGGGTGGCGTGGAGAGGGGTGGCGTGGAGAGGGGTGGCGTGGAGAGGGGTGGCGTGCGTTTATTTTAGCAGCGAAAACAAACATGTTATGGTGTCAGTACCATTATAAACTTTTAAACCTAGCATTTCCTAACACGTGCTCATTCCAAAATTACATGGCTTCAATTCAATTGATTTCAATTCAATTGAAAGATTTTCATTAGCCCAATTTGGGCAGTTTCTTTTCAGTGGTAAAAAAAAAGCCCAAAGAAGAAATGAGATTGCAAGAATTAAACATTGATTTAACTCTGCGGAATTTCAAAGGTGTGTGTCTTAACACACACTTATTAGAATATACTGTTCTAAGTGTGCAGGCCATTCAGTAATTAATTAAATGATATTAGTCTCCTACGACACCCTGGGGAGCCGGGGTGGCCGCATGGTAGACTGGCGTTGGACTTCTAATGCTCGGGTCGTGAGTTCGTACCCCGGCTTGGGCCAAATCTTTGCGCTGGCCTTTTCGTCGTTGCCCCGTCTTTGTTATCACCCGTATGTGGTGGAAAAGGACATTAAACTCCCAAACACCCACCCCACCCACCCTACGACCCCCATGCTACAATCAGTGCAAAGTCGCTCACCTCTTAGCATTCCACCATTCGTCCTTGTTCTAGTGGGAGTTTGTGATTACTGCAACGAAATTTCATCATTGCAAAGACGTACGGATCCGGGAGCCGAGACTGTAAGACAACCCCGTCTACTGCAGACCGTGCGGACTTCAACATGAAGACCTGCCAGCCAGTGCTTGACAGCAACACTAACGGGCGCCTGGTTTTTCCTGCGCCTCTAGCCTTCTCTTGGCTCAGTGCCAACCTGGGGGATGGTGTGACTGTACAGGTGGTTAACCCTTTCACTGCCAGACGCGTTTCGGTTCACTCACGGATAATATCTCTTCACGTCACTCTGCTGTAGACAGGAATCAAAACCTGTACTGCATCCAGAGAGCTGTCTTTCCCCCCCCAGCTACTGGAAAGTCTAGATTTCACATTAAATTTTTATACTAATTTGACAGTGCGATTCATGAAATGCGGCGACGGCGGCAGTGAAAGAAAGGTTAAATGGTGCGATTCTGGCCACTGACCACCAAAACGTTTGTGTGTGTGTGTGTGTGTGTGTGTGTGTGTGTGTGTGTGTGTGTGTGTGTGTGTGTGTGATCTATAGAAACCAAACCAACCCACAATAGGTATCACAGAACACAATGAATACACCGCCAACCTCTTGTTCTCTCACACTCTCTTCACCACGACTTGAGCCTAACAGCAAATACAATGGTCCTTTCCATCATCTACATGAAGGGCCTAAGCGCCGTGGACTTAAACGTACTTATGACATCGGGCGGTTGGTGGTCTGCGGGCGGTCGGTGGTCTAGTGGTTAAGGGACTTGTCACCAATGCGAGAGGTCATGGGTTCGAGCCCCACTCGGGGCAAAGAATTTTTCCTTCTCGTATGTGGCACCGTTCATTCGGGCCGATCGTCGGGGGTTCTCTCCGGGTACTCCGGCTTCCTCCCCATCTGCTTTGAAAATGTTCAGCCCACCAAGTTTGAAAAATAAATGCATATCTAAATTCCGAAATTTAAATAGCTGAGCTGACCCTTCGCACCACGTGATTGTAATACGTTTATGTCCTGTGTGTGATTCACGTGAGCGTGCGTGTTGGGTTTAGCTCGCGGCGCTTTGAGCCAAAAATATTTGGGATAAAGCGCCTTATTAATGCGATTATTATTATTAGTAAATCCATAACAGGTATGTTTGGAACGACTCATTAGGGGGTGTTACACTTTCCCCGTGCAATTTTCCGGACCCCTGGGACGTGTGTGAAATGTGATGTGGTCAGGCCACATTTGCATATGCGCTTGTGAAAACTCAGTCATGTATGGGGGGTGGGTGGGTGGGTGTTTGGGGGTTTAACGTCCTTTTCCACCACATAGGGTGATATCAAAGACGGGGCAACGATGAAAAAGGGGGGGGGGGTTGGCGAGGGGGGGGTTGGCGGGGGGGGGGGGGGGTCGGGGGTAGTTTGCTGACAGCGCACGTGAACTGTAACTGATCGTAGAGAATAGTCAGTAAAGTATATATCTGTAACTAATCATAGCGTACTTCACACACACACACACACAATAACAGAAGCGTGGGCTCACCAAACAGGTCAACTTTGTGTTTATCCCGCTACTCCGATCATATTACCAAATTTCATCCTCTGCTATTCTGGGGTTGTTGACGTTCATCACGAAGGTGATAATGATACCAGTCTTGGGGGCCACCAAATACTGCGCTCCCTAAATGTCAACCGACAAGGAAGACCAGAGCAGCAGAGAACTTTTAGAGTAATTCTTTTTTAAATGTATTTTGATTTTATTATTCCTTTACTGCGTGATTTTTATGTTTGAAAAAACGTTATATGTGATACTCTGGGAGAGAGAGAGAGAGAGAGAGAGAGAGAGTGTGTGTGTGTGTGTGTGTGTGTGTGTGTGTGTGTGTGTGTGTGTGTGTGTGTGTGTGTGTGTGTGTGTGTGTGTGTTGTGACCATTTGCCAGAAAACAAATTGCGCAAAGCAACGGCATTTCAAAACAAGCAACAAACAGCTAAGTGTTAAGGAAACCCAAATGCTTGAAAATGTCACAATCGAAAATAACCCAAAGCCAAAACAACACATTTCTCCTATTTCATTCCCTTGTGACGAGAGTTCTTTGTAAACATCACATTATCTGCGGTTTTAGCGACAGGATTTCTTTCTTTCGCCTTTTTTATGAGTATTGATATTTGTTAAACGCCGTTCAGTCCAGTCCTGAAGAACTTGTTTTTCGTTTTCAGATATTCACACTTGCATACCACATAGTCAGGAATACCTTGTAGTCTTAGGGAAATGTTCTAAGGAAATTCATTCGGGCAGAACGGAGAAGTGTTTTTATGTCGGATTATTATTGAGTCAATCATAAATATTCACATTCAAGATAGTTAGTATCAGCTTGTCTTTTAAAGTCATTTAATCCTCTCTTTAAAGTCATGAAGAACTTGTTTTACACTTGCATGCTGTGTCTACTTCCAGCTAATGCTGCCTATTCTACCTAGATGATCAAACAATCCTCTCTTTGAAGTCATAAAGAACTTGAGCAACTAAAAGCGACACAAAAAGGGACAGAAACCACTTAACTTTCACAAAGGACGGCACGGGTCAACGTTTCGGCTTTCGCCTTCCTCAGGACACAAACAAATGGGACATAACTTCAACAAACAAACAAAAGGTAACTCTGCGAACGTACTGACATACATGGCGCGGGGGGAGGGAGGGGGGAATTGAAATGAAATGAAACGGTGGGCGAGAAAAGGATCAGAAAACAATAGTAAAAATATCACAACACCCATCCTTTGGTGACGCAAGACCATGGGTTTCATAAAGAACTTGTTTTGGTCGTAGATGTTTACACTTGCATTCTGCCCACGTTCAGCTGATGTCGCCTACACCACCGCCTGTTCAGGAGTACATTGTAGTTTGAGGTCAATGCTCCAAGAAAAAGTCATTCAGGGAGGAAGGAAGAAATGTTTTTTTTATGTTGGATTATTATTGGGTCAAATGATCATCTTTACTAGTACCAGATTGCCCTTAAACGTCGTTCAGTACTCTCTTTAAAGTCATCAAAGATTTACAAAGACCAGTATTAGTGTGTTTGTGAAAAGTCATTCAATCCTCTCTTTGCAGTATCTTGCGCGGCGTAAAGCCCTTAAATAACTAACTTACTAACTCTTTGAAGTATCAATTAAGAAATTGTTTTCGTATCTTGTACATGTCTTACATGCTGTGTCTATGTTGAATATGTGGACACGTGAGAGTGTATACATATACACATATGTTTTTTTAAAGTGTTTTTGTTGTTGTTGTTCTTTGTTGGTGTTTTATTGTGGTGGTTGTTGTTGTTGTTTGTTTTGGTGGAGGGTTTTTTTGGTTATTTTGTTTGTTTGTTTGTTTGTTTGTTTGTTTGTTTTTGTTTGTTTTTTTCGGGGGGGGGGGGGTATGTTATATGTTGTTTGTACTTTTTACAAATTTATGTAAATTTCTGTTCAAAGAGAGAATTAAAAAAAAACCAACTTGTTTTCGTTGCATATCTACATGGTTGGTTGCGGTCTACTTTCAACTAATACCACGTACACCGCCGCATATTCAGGAATACCTTGTAGTTTTAGGTCAATGTTCAAAGGAACATTCATTCTGGCGGAACGAAAAAGTGTTTTTATGTCGGATTATGATTGGGTCAAATATAAACGGTCAAATAAGATACTACTATCATCTTATCTTCAAACATCACTCAGTACTGTCTTTGGTGTCAAAAAAGTACAAATCCCAATATTAATGTGTTTGTTTTAACTCATTCAGTCCCTGTCATAAAGAACTTGTTTCCGTTTGCAGATATTCACACATGCACGCTGTCTACTTATGCTACATCTATACTACCACATGTTTAGGAATACCTTGTAGTTTTAGGTCAATGTACAAAAGAAAAATCATTCGGGCGGAAACAAAGAAGTGTTTTTTATGTCGGATTATTACTGGGTCAAACATAAATGTTCACATTAGATACTAGTATCAGAGACTGTCTTAAAAAGTCATTCAGTCCTGTCTTTGAAGCCATTAAAAGATTTACAAACGCCAGTTTTAGTCTGTTTGTTAAAAATCCTGTTTTTGAAGTCATAAAGAACTTGTTTTCCTTGCAGATGCATGCTGTGTACTTACAGCTAATACCGCCTATGCCCGCGCATATTCAGGAATACCTTGTAGTCTTAGTGTACGAAAGAAAGTTCATTCAAGCGGAACGAAGACGTGTTTTCATGTCGGATTATCGCTGGGTCAAACAGCACACTTGTCTGAAGCCACGCGGCCAGAAGCTAGGCGAGAAAAACCTGCGTAAGTACTTTACGTGGGTGTTGTGAAATGTGTTGTGCAAACTTAAACAAAAATCTTTCACACTTTCGGGTAGTACACGATTCTACTGCAAGTGAAGCCAGTGAAGTGGCCGGCAAACAAGCACAGTCTGTTCACGAAAATACTTGGATATCGACCTTGTACGTGGCCACAAGGAGAAAAAAGAAGGAGCTCTCTCTCTCTCTCTCTCTCTCTCTCTCTTTATGTGTGTGTGTGTGTGTGTGTGTGTGTGTGTGTGTGTGTGTGTGTGTGTGTGTGTGTGTGTGTGTGTAGCATTAGCAACGGCAAGAATGAAAACTGGACTACTGGACCAATGTCTTTCACGACAAATAAAGTTTCATTTCATCTCTCTCTCTCTCTCTCTCTCTCTCTCTCTCTCTCTCTCTCTCTCTCTCTTACACACACACACACACACACACACATACACACCCACACACACACATACACACACACATGTTTAAACCTCAGTTTCTTTAGATAACACAAATCTAGTCTCCTGAAAAAGCTTGTTCTCTATGTACGACACGACAAAAGAAATAAGTAACAGAATTAAAACAGCGTTTTGGGGGCGTTAAAGGACGGTTTTACAGTAAAGTACTGTCAAGAATCACGGTACACACTTACACAGTCTGTAGACATAACAAAACTAAAAAAAGAAAACCATGAGTCATTCCGTAACGCATGCAATAATGCGCTCTGGTTATATCTGCTGATAAAATCCTTTGTAAAATAAAAGTCTTTATCACAACGCAAAATACGTCAGCATACAATGAAAATTAATACACCTACTAGCTATAAAAAAAAAGATGAAACGAAAAGTTTTTGGGACCGAATCACAAATACATGTCTGTGACAGAACAAATCACACTGTCCACCAAGAAAAACTGAAACAGAAATGACAGCTCTTTTTTCAGCCTTTTGCGTCAGTGAGGGATAAAGACGACACATCTACAGCGCCGCCACAAACGGCTAAATCCTAAAATAGACATAAATCTATCCTTTCTTTGTCGCGGTAGGAATGTTAACAGATTTATTGCAAATAATCTACAGGACATCCCAAGGGTAAAACCATGTCTTGGGAACCGCACCGACTTCACCTCAAATTAGCATCGATCTAGTTTTCTCGCGATCAAAAGACTCAGATTTAATGTACCGTCATGCGTGGAAATATGAATAGCGGCGCGGCGATTCAATGCCGTACGGTTACACGGTCGTAAAGGCGTTAACTGAAATACAGCAGGCGTCTGCGTGCTGCTTTTCATAAAAGATCCGCGGCGCACGATTACCTATTCCTAATATAATCTAACAGAATATATAATGCATGTCAATCCTCAGACACATGCATATTGTACAAAGTGTAATGCACGGTGACCTCAGCTCAAGCTCAGCAATGGACATATTAGACAGAGCTCCCCCCACAGGCCGGGAGACATATAATGAGGGCTTTGCTATGAACCGATACGTTGAATTCGTGCTGTTATTACGTACGTCACAAAGTGGCACTGTGTGGAACTTGGAACGAGTCTTGAGAACGGGTCTCTTGGTGTGAGATGGCTTATAAATATATTTCAATGACCGCCCGGAGCTACGAGTGTACTTTAAAAAAAACTTCGCTAAGGTCGCTTCGTGTGACTTAGCTAAAGTGCTACAGTACAGTTCTTTAAATAACACTCGACTGACAGTCACATGTAGACGAGATTAAGCACCTTGGTAATATTATTATGTGGCATGTCTGTTCTGGTGTTTGGAGTCGTCCTTTTTCACCACGTATGGGTGACATCAAAGACGAAGAAACAACAACAACTAAAGTACAATTTCTTTGCCCCACCCCGGTATCGAACTCACGACCCAAGCATTGATAGTCCCGTGCTCTATCGCGGCTACCTGAGAACACCAGAACCACTTTAAATGGTTACACAATACTGGAGAGCTTTTTTTTTATCTTTAAAAGTTTTCTCAACAGTTCTCTACAATGAAGCAAGTACGTAAGTAGCCGTCAAGCGACGTATAAGTGAACGCAGCAGGCATGTTTTATCTTATCTCGACAATGTATGTGCTGTGTCTCTCATCTCCCCGTCAAGCAACATCTTGACAACTGTTCGATCTTCAACTCTTCCCGATCAAGCCTCGGTTCCTAAGTTACTAGAGCGCTGATCAAAGATTGCGGTGGTACTCAACAGGCAGAACTACGGAAGCTGAGACCGCGGCAGCTGCGGAAGAAAAGCGAGAAGTGATGCCCACTCACCTTGGAGTCGAGAGTCCGGTCAGGTACTCTTCAACATGACGGAACTTCTTCATAAACCACACATCAAGGATCCGGCTTGAGATGTGTGATGAAACTCTACAGTCACGCTGCTATCGCCTCACACTGTTATACCACTCGCGATTTATTTTCCTGGCGCCAAGCTCGTTGCCAAGGTAGCTCTGTAATCAGACGACAGGCATCCCAGCATCCTGTGCGCGAAGCCTGACACGCTCTGAAACCAGTGGGCCGCCTCGGGTCGCCTGCTGCACGCAACACGGTAAGCTGCCTGCTGTCAGCCGCACACTGCAAGCAAGATGACTCGGCGACAGTCACAGAACGAGAAATGACCACCACCACCGTGGGGAGGCAGGAGCCGGCACTCTGCAAGCGAGCGTTTTGGTTCTGCGAGCGGCCGTTGGCTGGCACGACCACGGCGCGGCGTTCACAATACAATACAAGCGTGGCAGCCGCTTGGGAAGAAGGACGGGCACCAAACCTTTACTCAACCCATGCACACCCAACGACAGCTTCTAGAGGATTTCGACACATTGTCCAGCTTCAGTAGCGTAGCGACGGCCGTTTCAGTCTTGAATAGCATTTCTACAGGTACCTCAGTCACGAGCTTCCACAGCACCGTGTCACTCAGCCTACCATTCCAGTAGCGAGACAGGCGAGTGACAGGTAGCACGGCCTACACCTGTGCCAATTTGAGTACGGCTCAGAGGCCTGAGTGGATCGAATAGCTTGCACGGTATATTCTCCTGACGTAGGCTGGTCCGTATTAGACGCTGGCACCGAGCGGTCTCCAGGCTCAAAGATCGATAGCCCAATAGTCCCGTTTCCAATGCTAACTGAACGAGGCGGTAAACCGTCCACTCTATGAAAACCTCACGACTTGCCCGCTCCTCTGCGGGACGCCTCGGCTGAGCGGCCCGTGCCAAGAGGGAGCCAGTGAGCAAGGTGCGATAGGTTGCCAGTTCGAATCCAACTTTAACTCAAGAAAAGGTGCAAGAAGCGACAAGAACGGAAGCCAGACGATAGCTCACAGGTTCGAGTTCATGCGCTCAGTCACAATTCATTGGAAACAGACACTGAAAGAAAGTTATGCAATACAATACAATCCACTCCAATACAGATACAGATATACAGGGGCGGTCGGTGGTCTAGTGGTTGAGACTTGTCACCAATGCGAGAGGTCATGGGTTCGAGTCCCGCTCGGGCAAAGAATTTTTCCTTCTCGTATGTGGCACCGTTCATTCGGACCGATCACCGGGGGTTCTCTCCGGGTACTCCGGCTTCCTCCCCCTATGCTTTGGAAATGTTCAGCCCACCAAATTTGAAAAATAAAAGCAATTCTAAATTCCGAATTTTAAATAGCTAAGCTGACCCTTTGCACCACGTGATTGTAATGTGTTTATGTCCAGTGTGCGAGAGAGTGCGTGTGATTCACGTGAGGTTGCCTGTTGGGTTCAGTTCGCGGCGCTTTGAGCCGATTCATGAAATTGGGTAAAGCGCCTACACAATACTCATTATAATTATTATTATCATCATTATCGTCCAGCCTAAAAACCTGAAAACCAAATAAATAAAGTAATTGACGGATAAAGAAAAGAATAAAATTAACAAATGAGTAAAGTCAATAGGCGAAAACGATAGTAAGAAACAAGAGTGAGAAAAAGGAATGACTCTGAATACTAGTAAGTTGTAAACTTCATGCAAACACGACCAGAAACCAAGGAACAAAAGCCCAAGCAAACCGAAGACAAAACACATGGTTCACAACGATGAATAGAACCTCCACAGACTGAAACTATCAGCCGTAGCAAATGTGTTTTATCATTAACTGTGCGGCAAGCGTGTTCATCTGTTCCTGCTAGCAAGTTTGTATTGACGTTTTCAAATTCAGTTCCAAACAGTTTGTCCTTCCTTCGAAATTCGTCTTTATCATTTAACGCGATGAAGGACAAGTTAATGAGACCTTTTTTTTTTTAAAGAATAAAAATGCGTGAAAGGAAATTTCATTATCATTGTAATTGCTGACTTCTGCCATCTACAGAAAGAAAAAAACTCATCACGGTCTACAACAATTATTAAAATGCCACATCGAGGCGGTGGCAAATGCCTTAAACTGAGTTTAGTTGCCTCCCCTGAGCTGCCTTAGTAACGGTGGCATAGGCTGGTTTAACATCAACACAACCCTGTGACCTTGACACAAAACGAACAAACAAACAAACAAAACCCCTGTTCAAGGTTAACAAAAAAATAACAGGCTTTTGTGGAGTCCGATAATGAACACACATACCAAAATAACCTGTTGACTGTTTCACCCGCTCTTGAGAAAACACACACACACACACACACACACACACACACACACACACACACACACACACACACACACAAAGTGGATCACAGGTAAACCCCTTTTCGCACTTCATGGGTAGGGGCTTAAAAACATATAAACCACCAACTCAGCCCGCCCACAATGTCTTTGGAGTGAGTGAGCTTTTAGGTCTTAAAGCCGAACAATGTCTTTTGGGGCGCCCATCTTCCGACACATATGTTTGGGGAGGGAATCCCCAACTAAATTCCCGCCCACCTGGGGATCCGAACTTGGGCGGCACGCACCTGACAGGAGGTGTGTTGTTGTTGTTGTTGTTGTTGTTGTTTTGTTTTTTTAATCGAATGTCTCCTTCGCGCTCAGGTCTCAAGGTCTCACTGCAGTTATGCGGGCCTACTTTCTGTTTAGGCCAGAAAGCAACTTCACTGAAATCCACTCGCGTCACCTCTGCTTTCCACGTCATTGCCGGCGCAAAAAGTCCCAACTTTACTAGCAATGTGCCTTCTGTTGTAACCTCCTGGCATGCACCTTGCCCTACAAACCACGCTTTTTCGTGACAACAAAAATCATTTGAAACTAGCACACATGCCAGACGTGGTCCGTCAAATGAACACCAGACTTAACCCCGGCCACGCTCAGTTTGTGTTATTACGCCCGTGTCCCATCGCCGGTTAAGAGCTGAGTATCATTGCTTATGTGTTCACCTAGTCAAATCCAACGTCAGAATTTCATATAGGCGATTTTCCGCTCTTTCAAAAACATTTAGCCGATCGACAAAGGACTTTGACATACTAGAGCACCAGTCTCACCTTTCCTAACTACCCTTTACTGTCTTGTGACTAGAGTTAAGGCGCGTCTTAACTATAGCGATCAACCCCGAAGACCGAACAAAAAACGCTTCGCCCGAAACATTTTGGGGCCTCGCGAAGCGATTTTGGGCTGTTTGGGCTTCGCTCAACATGTTATGCGAACCTTCGCGATCAACCCCGAATGATTTCGCCAGACGCTATCTGATTGGCTGGTCCAGATTCGCCAGCTATCTGATTTCAAGATGGCGGAGGGTCGCGCTCGCACATGGCCGGTGTCGGTTCAAAGTTACAAGCATTAATATTTCGGCAATGAAGAAGTTTCTTGGTGCTGCTGGAATACATTGATTAGTAAGGATAGTGTACATTTGACTTACAATGTTACAGGTGAAGTAAGAATGCGAAATATCTGTAATTACAGCGTTTTTGCTTCTTATGCTAACGCCGTCTGCTCGCGTGGAGGCTCAGTCGCCGCGTCGTCACATGAGTACCGAGTCAACGTTCTAGTCGCTGATATTTCAGGCATCTATAACTTTCATGGCTCACTTGCGTCACTCTGATTACTGAGGTAGTGTAGAATTTTGATTTTGTTTGCTAAAATTGATGCAAAACCGCGACATTGTTGTTGGTATGAAGTTTTTCTTCCGCCGTGTGCTGGTGACCGTCTGCTACGCCGGTGTACCGGCTCGTAACTGTCTGTCGGTTCAGTGGTTTCGTTGGTGATTATTTCGGTTTTTGATGCAATTCATGGTGCAGTTGGGTCACATTGATGAGTTCAGATAGTGCCCTTTTGAGTGCGTAAAGCCATGTTGTCGTGTAACCCCTTGATTTCCCTCAACAGCTACAGTTGCTACGAGACGCACTTCACTGGTAAGCTCACAATCGGCGCCATTGCTATTTTCCTTCGGTCACATGTCACGAATGCTTGACGCCTAGTTAGTACGTGGAGGCCACGCCGAATGAAGCCGAAGAAGTTCGGTTGTCATCGCCGAGGACTTCTTCGGCTATAGTTAAGACGCGCCTTTAGGCCCGCCCAGAAACACACAGGATTTGGGTTCGGTGTCCTTATTAGCAGCTGTGTGTCAGGCCTCGAACTGCTGCCAGATGTCTGGGTAACGCACCGTTTGGGTATCACGCGCGCAGGCAGGAACGGCTCTTCCTCCAAAAGTGGATAATAGGAGGCTATTACCCACAGGAGCGAGAATACTCTGCATGAACACATGGGATTTGGTGGGATTTTTCTTCGGGTCAAATTCTCGCGGCGCAGACTCTTCTACGGTGCCTGTCTCGCCTTCGCCGTACACACGCACGCACAAATAAAATCCCATTCCATACGGTAGGGGCTGCAGGTTGGAAAAAAGTCACACACCATGAATGCAAGAAAAAGAGAAAAATGACTGGCGCTGTGTCAGAGTCGGCGACGCGCTCCACCCAGGGGAGGTTACTTTGCCCCGGTAATGGGACTATAAATTATACAAATAGCAAATAAGATGCGTTTGATAACCACAAAGACCGCCGGGCTGAAAAAAACCCTAATCGTACGAATTAGTTCGTTAATTATTTAGGACGTAACGCCGCGCAAGCAACAAAGACTATTTCGCGGCTAACCAAGGTCCTTCTTCGCTAGACTAAAAGAGAAAGGAAGACCAAAAAAACTAAATATATCAATCCAGTTTAAATAATAAACACGTTTCACTTCTTTGTACATTGAACATATGGAGGTCGAGGATAGTCCGTATTGCTTGAGGTGTCTAAATTTTAAGACGCTAAAGATGCTGTCAGGGGGAACATCCCGGAACTAACCATACGAGCTGATTCCATCTTTGCTGAGCCAAAATATGTTTCGGAACAGGTTCGTGAGTAAGTACGCCTGCACGCTGAACCACTCTGTCTTGATGATTAGTACAGCTGTCAATGTTGTTCAGTTAGACTTTGGTCCAACTTCACATTCTACGATTGTTGTTACACTTCTTTAGCGCTCAATGTGGTCGCCGAGTCATCGGGTAAACTTCTGCTGGCTCACTGCCAGCATTAGAGACGCTGTCACTGTGCAGGTGTCTAAGTGGTGTCATGATAGATAGATACCATGAAAACAGATGTATATGTGATAATTATGTGTTATATAAATTATACATCTCGATATGTGAGTATAGAAATGTTAGCATTAACCCCTTCAAAAACAATAAACTTAGGGGAATTAGGGTTGGGGTTTTTTTTTTTTCGCCTTTTCCACAACACACACACACACACACACACACACACACACACACACACACACACACACACACACACACACACACACACACACACAGCAGCAGCAGCAGCAGCAGCTTCGTTTTGTTTGTTTGTTGTTGTTGTTTTTTCTGCGCATGTGCAAAACTAAATGGTGCATCTACCGATGGAGTCGGTATTCGATCGGGTCGTTAGCCACATAGAAAAATGTTGAGTGTGATAGTCTGGGACACTGATCGATATCGTCAGGGACAGACTTGTTTCTACTGATTTACGGTGGATGTGGGTGGAGCTGGAAATGGGAGCGGAGGAAAGCAAAAAACAAAAACAAACAAAATCCCCTCCCCTCCCCCCCCCCCCCCAAAAAAAAAAAACCAAAAACCAAAAACAACAAACACACAAACAAACAAACAACAACAACAACAACAACATATATATATATATATATATATATATATATATATATATATATATATATATATATATGTTGTTGTTGTTGTTATATATATATATATATATAGACATCGCTACCCTAAAGTTCTGCAAGAGGTTTCAGCGGAAAAAGACTAAATAATTTAGAAGGAGCAACTGCCTAGGTGTAATGTGTTTACATTTAATATAGAATAGGAACAAAGGCGTCGCTAAAGCCGAAAACATGCGCTCAGTCAGGTCAGTTTGAAAGTAGGGGTAGTAAGTAAAGCTGAGAGCGCTCCCTAGATCTAGGACATGTGTGCTTTGTATGCCATTGGACAAGTCCGCCTTGCCCTATATTGGTTACTAACTTAGAAAATGCAGAAAGTCTTGCTGGCACGGGACATCCACATAAAAGTTTATAAAATGGAGAAATCCACATAGGAAGATAACAAATAAACTCCTGTGAACCAGTGAATCAACTTACTATTAGTGAACAATCTACACAAAGGAGGTAACCCAAATTTTCGGGCCCTCAGCGGGTCCTTCATCAGGGGAATACAAAATACAACATACAACCGGCCCCCGTAGTGTAGTGGTTAGCACATCGCACTATGGACCGGGAGACCCGGGTTCGAGTTCCAGCCGAGGCAAGCGGGATTTTTCCTATCTAGGTCGGCTCACCCACTTCACGGGTGCGACTTTGGGGGTGCTTCCCTTTATATGACACGTCTTATGATGTGGATGATTACACGGCCGGCACCGCAGGTGCCGTAGTTCCCGGGCCTGGTTAATGCCGGGATGTTTATGACAGAAAGCGTGGAATGCAGCCCTGTCCCGCAGTCCCAAAGCACACGGACCTCCATAGCATCATCTTACCATCATCCTCATCTCCATCATCTTGCATAATAAAAATTGCCCCAACTTCCGAGCCCTCCGTGGATTCCACCCATTACCAGAAAGAAACACCAATGGAGCCGGCAAAGAGTTGTGGCAGCAAAAAAAAAAAAAAAACCAAAAAACAAAACAAAACAAACAAACAAACAAAAACAAAAAACCCAAAAAACATAAATGATGTCAAAATGTACATAGAAATACAAAGTATTAAATACGTAATCATTACGTCAATAGAAGTGTTCTCTCTCTCTCTCTCTCTCTCTCTCTCTCTCTCTCTCTCTCTCTCTCTCTCTCTCTCCCTCATGCCTGTCACGGCTATGGTGATGACAGCTCTACAGAAACAGGATACGAACAGCACACATTTCATGATATTAATATTTAATGACAATGGACAGGGTAAGGGGACTATCACAAAACAGGCAGTGCTCGGTAACTTGACCGCCTCCATTTCCTGTTTCATTTCATGCCTGTCACGACAGGAAATGATCGTAAAGATTCCATTTTATCGACAATCTTATATATAAAAAATAAGAAGAAAAAATAAATGCAACAAAGACTGGAAGGACACACACACACACACACACACACACACACACACACACACACACACACACACACACACACACACACACACACATACACATCAATTATCGTCGCATTCAGATGAGTGAGTGTCTGGACAAACGTGTTACCTGTCTGTGTTACGAATTACGTACGAATTTTGTAGGCTATACACAACCGGGTGTAATCAAAATGGCCCCGCGTGTTTCAGGTGTTACTCCACTTCAAAAGTACCACCAGAGTGCTTCCAATCAGTAGCACCGGGTGTTTCCATTTTCAAATTCCAATAGAAGCGATTGTTTGGACTCAGTGACGGCGTGACACTGACAACGGCGCCGTTCCATCGAACAAACAACGAATGACGTCAGTGTGCATGCACATAATTATCAGTTTCAAACACGGCTTTGTGTTGAAGCAATGGCCATCGAAGCTTTTGAATTTGGATCACACCCCGTGTACATAATTATTCCTACCCGCTTCTTTGCGCGACTATCTAACGGGAAGAGCTGTCGGTAACGGCCGAACTGGTAGTCAGTGTATCTAGACTGTGACTCTGCCCTAATCAATACCCTTTACTTCAAGTTTCTCCCCACAATACCCAAAATCAACTCCCCAGTAACCTGTAACTCCCGCTCTGGCACGTTTGGCGTAGGCATTACGCGAAAAAGTGACGACGGTTCGTTATTCCCGTTAAGGGGACTAGCTTTTATAGTCACTGACGCAAAACTAACTCGCTTTAAGGATATTCTCTTCCCCCCCCCCCCCCCATATCCCCCCCACTCCCCCCCCCTCACCCCCTTCCCTAACGTCACACACTAAAGAAGAAGAAGAATAAAGAAAAAAAAGGAAGATAGAACAGAAAAAGACAGAAAACGAAACACACGATAGAGAAGAACATTTGGGCCTTGCTCCTCCTTGCGTACGCAATAAGTGTCCCGGAGTCATTCTCCACAAGGGAGTTCATATCCACCTCTTACTCCAGCGCTTCAGGTAAGCTGCCTTCACTGAGCCAAGTCACGCACCACTGAGCAGCGATGGCGCCAGACGACGGTGGCCCGACGCGAAGGAGTACGGTACGTTGGAACACACGTTCCGGTTGACTGGGCTCATAACGTTGGCACTCTTTCGCAAGAGGTTGGACCGCGGCCGCGAGATTATGACTTACGGCCAGCGGAGCGAAAGGCCAATGATTGGAAACGCCGCGGTGTCACAAAGAAAATGTAACCAGTAGTATGGGTCCCTTGTTCAGAGAGGGTCTTTCAGATATATTTAGAAACCTGTGCCGATTCTAAGTGTGGAGTTTCGGCTTCGATAGCTTTGTTTGTGGATTATTGAGCGTTTTGTTGGTGTCTAGCCAGGTGGCAGGTACTCTTCGTTCACGTGTTTGAAACCATTTATGCCTCGTAATTTTGTTTTTGATTGCAGCTCTGCCAAACAGATAATTTCCCGTTGAGAACGAAAAAAAAACAAAACAAAACAAACTTTTGTCTTGTCTTAATGAACGGGACATCAAAAAGCACATTACTTCCTGCACAGATCAGTCGCTTTCAGAGCTAGTTCCTATAATACAAAGTCTATAAAGAAGAGTTTGTAGCACACTGTTAGGAGAACACGGTTGGTAATCTTCTGTCCGTGGCGCATTCAAGTTCGTGCAGCATGGAGCAACAAAGCAAAACTGAAACGAAGAAGAACCTGAAAAGGAATACATCTTATTGTTGAAAAGTTGTTTACGCGCGGGTAATGAGTGCGTCAAGCGTTGATTTACGATCATGCGGTGAACTTTTGCACCAGCCGCCATCACTAAACAGTACAGTCCCCTTTCGTTGTCTCGGATTTCCCACGCCTATAATTTCAGTCTTTGTGGACCTTTCGGGCGACACAGAAAACGTGAGGCGACTTCGTTCGGGATTTCTAATGGTTGCAGTGTCAGAGTAGGATCTTATATGTGTCACACCTTTGATCCCGACCTAAGCTGCCACCCAACCGACACACAGTCAAAACTGAATCCCCGCCTCCCCACAATGCTCCAAACAGCCTCTGTCAATGTAGAAATCGGACTCAGGCCTCCTGGGTCAGGTGAATCGGACTAACCCAGAATACGCCCGCAAGGATCATCACCCGCAAGAAAGTCACCGACCACATCACTCCGGTTTTTAAGTATGGCCGATGGTGTGCTGAAGAGATTGCCGGAACAGCTGTCCACACCGGCCACTGTACAACCAAAATCACATTTCCATTGCACCATGGTGCTGGGAAAGACATCCTGGCTAACACGGCCCCTCCGGGGGGTAAGGGGGGGGGGACCTTCACAAGTCTTGCGTCCTCTCAGTTTCCTTTAGTGTGTGGATCTGCATGAGTGTGGCGTGACCGCCAGCCCTAAAAAACAAACAAACAACTATACAAAGACTGACCATCTGCCAGATCCGGGGAGCGAACACAAAATAGGTTAAACGAGCTAATTCCATCTTTGCTAAGCCATTTTATGTTTTGGGACGGTTTCGCTCGTGAGTGCGTCTGTACGCTCGAAATACTCTATCTTGATTATTAGTACAACACTTAATGCGATACAATGCTGCTTACACTTTGTACGAGCGGTCAAATTTGATATTCAAATTCTACGACTGTTGTTACGTTACTAGTGGAGCGCTCTGTGTGGTCGTCGCCTCATCGTGTAAGCTTCTGTTGGCTCACTGCCAGCATTACAGACGCTGTCACTGTCCAGGGCCCGCATGTAAAAGTCGGAGTTAGGGAGTTTAGCCCCGGGTCAGAGTCTAACCTCGAACTAAACTAGCTCTAGGGTTAAATTTTCTGGGTTTTTTTTTAATTTAAATCAGGAAGCGGGTCCATTCCAGTAAGATGACTAGGCCCTTATAGAAGGATTTTTTCTTCCTTTCTTCGCTTCCTTTTTTTATATTTAATTTCGGTTTTGGGTTTCTTTCGTCCTAGTCTGGGTTAAGCCTGTAGCCGTGGATTAAATTAACCTCGACTTTTACATACGGGCCCAGGTGTCTAACTGGTGATAGATACCACGGAAACAGCACAGAACGGTCTGTTAGCATAAAAATTAATATGGTAGCATTAGCTCCTATATACTGATCCATCGCCGAGGGCTGATCTCCTTGACCTGCAATCAGTCCTATACATCGTCTCCTTATGAAATCTACTCAGCCAAAAAAAAAAAAACAAGGCATGAAATAACGATGTCTGGTCTGTTGTCCTCGGTAGGCTTGTTTTATCTGTAGGTATTCTGAGATGAAGCATGAAAGAACTGCTCTGCGCAAATGGACAATGGATCAGATATTATGACTTGCCGTTCTCGGCCCCCGTCCCATTGATTAATGTTGATGACAAAATGTCTGAGTGCCGTGTGGGGGTAAAAGGCGGGTATATTTCCAGTAATCTCACAATCATCTTCAAACGAAGGAATGAATGTCTTATCTATACACAGACGCTACACAAATAAATAAAAAGGAAAAGCACGTCCGCCAGACTGCTGCCTTATTGTGACAGATCGATTGATTTTATTCCGAAAGGAAATTTGGTAATAGGAGAGCAGCATGATAAGAAGAATGTCCCTGGTACTGGCACTGCTGACAAGGATAGTCTGAGGGGGGTAAATAACATGTGATGAGCGTGGATGATGATGTGTGTCTTCGTCTTTGTCCGTATTAGTGAAACAATCTTATGACCTTGTATCATGGACTCATGCCCCATAAACATGGCAAAATGCACAAAAGAGGAGCAACATCAACAACAGAAACAGTAACAACAGCAATAATGGCAATAGAAACATAAGCAAGAACAGCAATATCGACAACAACAACAACAACATCGACATTAACGTCAACAATAGCAGCAGCAACATCAAGAACAGGAAAAGCAACAGTAGCAAGAGCAAGAGCAACATCGTCGTCATCAACATCAACAACAACAACAACAACAGAAGCATCAACAATACTAACAGCAACAGCAAAAGCAGCGACAACAACGGCAGCAGTAACAGCAACAACAACAATATCAAGAAAACAGCAACAACAACAATATCAAGAAAACAGCAACAGTAGCAACAGAAACAACAGCAAAAGCAACAGCAACAATACCAACATCAACAATAACAACGACAATAACAGCAACAGGAGTAACAGCAAAAGCAACGGTTAAATCTGAAGAAAGTGGGAACAGGTTCGCTGACACAACCGCATCAACACTAAAATAAGTAGCGATACAGTCACTGACCTTTTTTGTCGTTGCACATCGATTTTTCAGGAACAGAATACTAGACCGGTCCCCAGTTGGAATAACCCCAGTCTGTCTCTCAAGCTAATTATCTGTTCCATTAGTGGATCACACATTGATTTCTGGGATGACAGCTCTGGAAGCAGCGCACACGTAGAAGCATTGACAAAATTCAAAATGATATACAGTATATCCAACCGTGGCGTCGATCCGACGTTTAGAGTCAGAAATAAAAGTAACGCGCATTAAAAGGTTGTCGATGATGGTCCAGTTTATTTCTCGGTACAGAAAGGTTGCTGTTGTTATTGCGTTTGTTTTGGTTTGTTTGTTTGTTTGTTTGTTTGTTTTGATTCTCTTTCTGCGTGTGTGTGTGTGTGTGTGTGTGTGTGTGTGTGTGTGTGTGTGTGTGTGTGTGTGTGTGTGTGTGTGTGTGTGTGTGTGTGTGTGTGTGTGTGTGTGTGTGTGTGCGTGTGCGCGTGTGTGTGTGTGTGTGTGTGTGTGTGCGTGTGCGTGTGTGTGTGTGTGTGTGTGTGTGTGTGTGTACTCTCTCTCCCTCTCTCTCTCTCTCTGTTTAGAAAGATATTACTAGAAATAGCAACGGCAGGTATGAAAATTGACTGTTTCACGTTAACTACCTCTACCGTTGGAAAATAAAGTTTTCTTGATTCTTGATTGTTGATTCTCTGTAGGGGGGTGGAGAGGGCCTCATGGCTTACCAAAGAATACAGAACAGCTCGTTTTAACTGCTAAATGATCACACTCTAATCTTTGTATGTGACGGGAAGGAGTGTTTGGTTGTTGTTGTTGTTGTTGTTCTTGTTGTTGTTCTTGTTGTTGTGAAGTTTTTGGGTTTCTTTGTAGTTGTTTTTATTTTTGTTGCTGTTGTTGTTTTGTTTGGGTTTTGTTTTGTTTTTTTTCCGAGGGGGTGGGGGTGGGAGAGGTCTTCTCGGTCCGACTCTACCAACGTTGTGTGTCTTGTAAATCGCACCATGCATTTATGTTACATATACATGTACGTATCTTTGCCCCCCCCCCCCTCCCCTCAAATACATAAAACAAATTTGTCTTGCTCGCCGTTCTCAGTTAAGCTCTAAGCGTGTTTGGAATCTTTTAGTAGCTGATCCGATCTCCACATTGCATATAATTATTTAATTTCAAGGACATAACAGAAAGGAGTGATACCGTACAAGAAGGTGGCAAACGGTGTACCGCCGATCAAAATATTTCGCCAAAGCTAATTTGCTTAGTGTGTGGAGTTTGCGCGAAGTTGTCATGGACAACCCCAAATTGAAAGCCGGATCTCAATGCCGGTTTGTGTTATGTTTGCAATGACGTCACATCCGGAAAAGAATGACTCGGAAACGAGGTTTTGTTTTCACGCACCGTGGAAACGCCGATGGCCACAGAAAGGCGAAACCGACAAATATTGATCACCTGCTCTGTGTATGAGGTCTGGGAGCTGAAAACACTAACCACTGGAAATTGCCACTATGTATTTTCATATCAACTCTATATTTAGCGCGAAGTTGGCAAGAAATAAGTAAATGTTGAACTCTCTCCACTCACGTTGTCCAGGGACCTTCATTACCCACGTCCCTGTGACAGTGATGAATTTTAATGAGACAACAAGGCAGTTAGAGGCTGGCGTATGTCTCTGCTTCAACACACGTTTACCCTTCACACGAACCAGGCCCTGAATGGACCCAATGCACAATGGCGCCATGTACGTCAACACAGTAAGCAAACGATCGTTTTAGCCTGGCGGCCATCCAGGGACTCGATCAACGCTAGAAGAAACTTTTCTCTTTTTTTATTGCGGTGAAGACAGTTTGGATTCATCGCTATTAGTAGTACAGTAGTGCACAGCAGAGCACAAGTGCAAGCTTTTAAGCGTGCTGACATGAACCAGGTTACATACACACATAGCGGAGGAACTGCCCGGGAAAGATTGACGTCACAGCGGAAATAAAAACTCACAGGAATAAAAACAGTCATAGGAAAAAGGGATAGGAAGAAGTAGAAGAAGTACATCAAACTGTACTATGTAGTCTAGAATGCGGTAGGCAGCGTGGGTTGAGGGCGGCAACGCCGGGTATTGTGGAGCATCGTAGACAAGGAGCGTGTTGGTAGAAAGTTGTATCCCGACTGAAAACTACAGAGCTTATAGTAACAGAAAATGCCTCCTACGCATATCTTCAATTTTGGTGACATTTCAGATCAGAGGGTGGGTGGGTGTTTGGGGGTTTAACGTCCTTTTCCATCACATAGGGTGATATCAAAGACGGGGCAACGATGAAAAAGCCAGCACAAATATTTGGCCCCAGCCGGGATCGAACTCACGACCCGAGCATTAGAAGTCCAACGCTCTACCATTCGACCACGCCGGCTCCCCCATTTCAGATCAGAACGAGACATCATCATCAGCAGCAGCAGCAGCAGCAGCATCATTACCAGGGGAGCCGGGGTGGTCGAATGGTAGAGAGTTGGACTTCTAATGCTCGGGTCGTGTTTTCGTATCCCGGCTGGGGCCAAATGTTTATGCTGGCTTTTTCATCGTTGCCCCGTCTTTGATATCACCCGTATGTGGTGGAAAAGGACGTTAAACCCCCAAACACCCACCCAGCATTACCATCGGCATCATCATCGTCGTCGTCGTCATCACATATCCAGGGAACGCAACTGCGGAAAACGTGTACGTAACTGCAGTGTCTATGTGTGTGGTTGGGGGCAGATACTGATGTACTTATGAACTGACATGATGACCTCTTACTTTTAACAGTGTTGTTGTTGCTGTTGTTGTTGTTGGTGTGTTCTTGTAATTGCTGCTGTTGCGAGACCACAGGGGCACACTAATTCAACCAGCGGCCACTGTGAACGGTTTCTTTGTGTCTGCTCGTATTTTATAATAAGTTTACGCAGTGTTCTGTTTCCAGTGCCGCTGCCCGTTATGGCGGTGCCATTGTCCAGCGCCGACCCGCTAAGCGGCTCAATACAAAACCAGTGATGCGTGGCAAGTAAATCTGTGTAGGGCAGTCTAGCCGACTGTGTGAAAGACTGGAAAACGAGTGCGGTGTGTGTGTGTGTGTGTGTGTGTGTGTGTGTGTGTGTGTGTGGTCAGCGACCGCCTCAAGCGTCGGAAGTTTGGTTTGAAAGTACACCACGCGAACTGAAGAGCACAGCAAAACAGGCCGTCTGAATTGAAAAGTGTTCATCAGGGCTGTTCAGTCAGGGTAGCTGTCCTTTCCGTCCATCTCCCGCCTATTAGCTGCTGATCAGGGCTGTATCTATCCAATCGCCGGCTCATGTGGGTGGGATGTTATGAAGTCCTTGACCGTCCTCATATCCACGCGCGCTTTGTCACGTATCGCGAACACTCGGGCCCCGAGCTATGTGGTAGATGGCTTACGTACATTGCGCTATCGGGAAACCAAATCCATACAGTACTCTCCAATCCAAGAGAAGCGAAATGAATGATACGTCTCGAGGATGCGGAATGAGGTTTAGGATGCAGTTGGTAAACGTGACGGCACCTTCTTCGAAACACCCAAGCGTGCGTGCGTGCTATTGTACTTCTCGTATTCGTTTGCAAAAACTGAGTTGATCACTGATTAGGAAACTGAGTCCAGTAATCAAATGCGCTGAGAGACACCTCTCTGACGTCGTTTGAAGTAGGTTTTGTCCGTGGGTGGTATTGTGCTGGTAGGAACTGGCCACGTGACAGTTATCCTCACTAGCAGTTGTCCTCAGTAGCTACTCTCCTCAGCAGCCATCGTCCGGTGGCAATTGTCCTCAGTAGCAACTGTCGGGTGGAAGTTCTCCTCAGTGGCAACTGTCTGGTGGCAATTGTCCTCAGTAGCAACAGTCTGGTGGCAATTGTCCTCAGTAGCAAAAGTCTGGTGGCAATTGTCCTCAGTAGCAACAGTCTGGTGGCAATTGTCCTGAGTGGCAACAGTCTGGTGGCAATTGTCCTCAGTGGCAACAGTCTGGTGGCAATTGTCCTGAGTGGCAACAGTCTGGTGGCAATTGTCCTCAGTAGCAACAGTCTGGTGGCAGTTGTCCTGAGTGGCAACTGTCTGGTGGCAATTGTCCTCAGTAGCAACTGTCTGGTGGCAGTTGTCCTGAGTGGCAACTGTCTGGTGGCAATTATCCTCAGTAGCAACAGTCTGGTGGCAGTCGTCCTCAGTTGCGACTGTCGGGTGGAAATTGTCCTCTGTAGCAACTGTCCTCAGTAGCATCTGTCGTGTGGCAATTGTCTTCACTAGCAACTGTCTGGTGGCAATTGTCTTCAGTAGCAACTGTCTTGTGGCAATTATCTTCAGTAGCAACTGTCGGGTGGCAACTGTCCTCAGCAGGAACTGTCCGGTGGCAATTGTCAACAGCAATTGTCCGGTGGCATGCTCGCTGTAATCACCCCTCCCCCTCCTCCCCCTCCCGTCTCTCATCCCTGTTTGTCAGGGATGATAAACCTATAAAGAACCACGATACGTGTCGATTAGCGGACTTTGACTGACCGCTGTGGGGCGCATTTGTCATTTCAGGAGTAACATAACGGTCAAGAGTCAGAAGATTCAGTGTTTGGGGTTATTGTTTGTTTGTTTGTTGTTTGTTTAGGTTGGTTGGTTGGTTGGTTGGTTGGTTGGTTGGTTGGTTGTTTCATTGGCGAAGCTCGAGCGCAGTGCAGAGTGAGTGACTATGGGACAGAAGCTGCCAAGAACTGTTCTGTTTTACGTTGAAAGACTGACAGGCATTCAGTCGAAACAAATAATAATAATAATTATAAAAACTGTACTCGATCAACAAGAATGCACAGTGTGTCTTTAGTTGATAACAGCGTATGCACAGTTAGCTCTCTTTCTCAGTATGCGACTTCTCCCCCCCCCCCCCCCCCCCCCCCCGCCACCCCAGTACATCTACAGCTG
>JACVVK020000030.1:187500-267500 GCA_018292915.2 Batillaria attramentaria | reverse complement strand
AAAATGAAAAGAAATATGAAGGGTGGGTGATTAGGTGTTCGGGAGTTTAACGTCCTTTTCTGCAAAGTATGGGTGGTATCAAAGACGGGACAAAGAGGAAACAAAATGCCAGCCAAATATTTTGGCCCCATTCCGAACGGATTGAAGGTTCCGGCAATGCTCCAAAGTCCAGTCAGTGGTAACTCGGCTCCCGAGGGGGGGTGGGGGGGGGGGGGAGGAGGGAAAGCGGTAACCATTGTTGGAATGAATTCTATGATAAGATTCATAAGGTCCAGTCTGTGTTTCTTGTGGTCCGCACTAATTTCCATACAATCTACGTAAACTGAAATTCTCAGTTCGTGCGCCGTTAGCATTAACTGACTACCCCCCCCCCCCTCCCAACACACACACACACACACACACACACACACACACACACACACACACACACACACACACACACACACACACCGTGCACACACACACACACACACACACACCGTGTGCACACACACACACACACACACACACACACACACACACACACACACACCGTGCACACACACACACACACACACACACCGTGTGCACACACACACACACACACACACACACACACACACACCGTGTGCACACACACACACACACACACACACACACACACAGAGCTGGCAGGCATGTGGAGCTGGCAAGATGTTTTTGCATCGAACATTATGAACAAAATACATTTATTCAGTGCCACTCAAAACACAGTCAGTCTTCTCTTCTTCATAGCGGCCTCAACCACAATCAGGACTGCACTGATGGTCCTTGTTATTATTATTAGCGCCGACCCGGCCCAACTGCTATACTGAAGTCGCTCTCTCAGATGTTTCCAATGGATTACCGGCGCCGCTGCTTCGCAATACCTTGGAAAGGGCCATTACACGAAAGGTTAAAAATAGCTTGAGGGTACCAACCTTCGTTCCGTGCACGCAGTGAAGTGACGCTAGTGTGATAATAGTTCAATATTACCCGGTCTTCGAGGTTGATAATCATAGTTCAATACTCAGTTACTGACGCGGCCCACGGTCTCTGCCGGAGGGTGTTTAATAAATGCTTTGTCAATCAGTGCTGGTGCCTCCCTAACAAAAGGGCGAAGGTTTAGAAAGACCTCAATTGCAATTGCCGGAAGACTTCACTGTGGTGATATTTTTGGAACAGAGATGACAGTGACAGGAGATTGAAGCATCACTGTCTGAGATCAGTTCCCATAGCCAGCCGGAGGACTCGACTTGATCCAGCAGCAGTAGTGACAGTACTGACTTGAAATCAGTACTATTGTCTGCTCAGTTCGACATAACTCCGGCAAACACGTCCGAGTATCAATGTATAACGTTCGAAATAATAATAATAATAGGGTGGATGGGTGGGTGTTCACTTGAAGGGTTTAATCGGTGTCTTTTTCCACCACCACCGTGACGGCCGCCGGGGTGATCACTGATTCACTGAAAGACTCTGACAGGTGGACGGCCGTTTCAATATAGGCCTCTCAGTCAGAAAGCACAGATAATTATTTGCCGTCTTTCCCCACTCAGTGACTGCAGTGATTCGGGTAATAATAATAATAATAGTAATAATAATAATAATAATATTAAATTCAGTTTAATGAAGGCAGAATGATTGACTCAGTCTTTCGACCTATTACATGACACCGCTCAGTGTATGTAAACTGACTTTGAAAACTCAGTGAAGGCTGGAACTGATTGCCGGTTTAACCGTGACTTGACTTGATTTGGCACTGCAGTCAGGATCACTGACCTGACTCAGTCTGAGTCAGCGACTGAGACTTGAAAAGATAAGTTCAAGTTGGAGAAGTGATGAAGGCAGTATTGCCGCTGGGACACGCCAACAATAACAACATTGAACACTTCAAGTTAAACAACGTGACAGCAACTTGACTGTGACTGACGAAACTGAAACTGACAACCCAAACTGACGACTGACGCCGCCGTGAGCAACCGGCACTCAACACAGCAACCGACCCCTCAGCTGACTAGTCCGGCAAAACTCTTGTGACTGACCGGCCGGTACCACCCCCGCCGGCCCGGGCCCGCCGGCACCGGCTGCATGTGAGCCCCTCTCCCAGTCATCGTGTGCCCGAGTGTGTATCATTTTTCTTATCGTAAACAAGCATATCTCAGAATAAGAGAAAGACAAGTACGATGTACGGCGCACCGCGAACACCTTTCACCACGCCCGCTTTGCATCAGTCAGTTGATTGATCATCAGGCCATGGCTCTTCCGTCTGAGCCACCAGGGATCCCAAGAAGACTGGTCAACGCGTTATTTATTCATTTGTTTATTCATATGTTTATTATTTATTCATTTATGATGCACGTCCCCTTCGGTAGAGTTGTCATGCAATTGACTTCACTAAAATACTGCAATGTATGACCGACCGTTTATTTCGCGATTCCACCTTTATAATTTTTCCGGCACCGGAAGTTTTTGTTCGCGTCAAAATGGCGGCACGTGGACGGCGGAAAGTTTGAGGACGAGCCTTTTTGTCATCATCTTCCGTCGTGTTTCCTTGCTGTTTATCTGTAAGGTGGGCAGCTAACCGTAATGCATGAAAACATGTGATCTGCGTTCCCTGATGACTGATCTTCGGAACGATAGGGCTAAGTTTGGCATCGCCCACATTCTGTCGTCTGTAGAATGTTAGAATTTGACGCTTCGAGTCGGAGTTAGATGATGTTGAGTGGAATGGGATGAAAAAAAGGCAAAGCTGGAGAGCTTTGTGTTGGAAGTTTGACAATTATCAAAAGCATTTAGTTTGCGTCACTGTTTGAGCTAGTATTAGCCGTAAGTCAGTCAGTAGCGCTATAGGGTATAGTTCGCCATGGAGGTGCAAATACATGTATCCCAGTCATGACTACGCGGGGGGGGGGGGGGGGGGGGGGAAGTGTACTCAGCTCTCCACTTGGCGGTGCGATTGTACCCCATCTTTCAGTTCGGTCAACTCTCATGATATTTTCCCGCTATTTCTGTGAAAGGCTCATTTCCAGAAAGCGAAATGATTACAAATTACAACAGATACTACACACACACGTATTACATATAATGATATATATATATATCTTCACCATCCGACCGCATGCCGCTTTCATTTAACTTGAGTTACATTCATAAAATGAATTTAGCTGTCGCGTGACTTCAACACGCGAGACCCAGATCCAGGATACATTTGCACCCCGTTCTATGCAGCTTGAGTGCATTTGCTCCCCTTGCAAATGACTGGTAAAGTGGTATATATTTGCACGGCCTAACAGGTGAACTATAGCAACTGAGCACCAGTACAGTAACAGTGTTTCCTGTGATACAAAAATACAAGAGTCCTTGTGACCCTCTCTCCAAATTTTTAAAGGTCGTTTTGTAAATTTTGAGGGTCCATGGTCTTTTGGTGTAAAAAAGTCTGAAAGTCAAAACTTTGATATTTTTTACAAAAGTATTCAAGTAGGAAAGATGTATACATCGTAACATGTGACTTGTAGTGTGTCAGCTATAGCGAATCGGCAAGATGAGGAACCTGCACACCTTCCAAACAGAGCATTATTACAATATTGGACAAAAATTGCCCAAGAGTCAATCAGATTTTGTCTGTTATGCACAACTGGTTCAGCAGGAATACGATGCTGCAAGTGTCCGCTGCTAGTTACAGATCAAGTTTTGTTTGTTGAGTTTCCTGTAGAGTGTACTGTGTTGGAAAAATACTGTTTGTCACGGCGAGACCAAAAACATGCGTCCCCTGTGATGCGCTGTTCTGTAATATACTAATAATTATGTGCATAAATTGAGTTTTGTGCATACAAATACACACCTGTGCGTAATCGAGTACATTGCAGTAGCACTAGCGGCTTGCACAGCATGAATTGATGTTGTCATTGTATTATGAAATTTATTTAACCCTTTGCATGCATGCCGAGACCCACATAGAACATCAATACCAAGTATACAGTGTACCTGTGGCTGTACTGGAGGTGATTTATATATATTTTCACTTTAATGTTATATTTGCAAAAGCACTCAAGAGGCTAGCACAAGTTAACGGTAAAATTCATAATTTAGTTCAATTCGAGAATGCATAATTTGCATTTCTTGTGTGTTTTTCCTGTTTCAGCGCCACCAGTTCTTGTTACATTACGTCTGACACAACATGCCGACCATAATTGCCTTGGATGTGTCACTGTCCATGTCACGGCCAGTGCCGATGAGTGACAGCAGTGAAGAGTACCAGCGGCGCCATCTTGCAGTTCATGGCATCAACACACTGCTGGACTTTATCAGCGTTAACGCCAGAATGGAGTTTACCTCTCTGGTACTGATTTTAACATATTGAACTCAATCTGTAAACCTACGTATACATAGAAGGTTGCGTGTGTGTCTGATCGTTACTGCATTAGGGTTTCTCTTTTGGCACTTACAAAGCTGTAACTTAGTCTAAATCTAACCCTGCTGGTGATCTGTGTGACAATCCATCCGGACAGCGAGGTCATTGTTGTAACTTTGCAACTTCTGCAGTCTGATACTTAATTTAAGTTGCTGTTTGGGATTTTCGGCCTGAATATTTAATCAGTAAGTGAATAAAGCGACCTCTGCGCACTTTTGTTTTGGCAAAATATTAATTAATAATTATTATGCCAACTCAAGATAGAATAGTTTGCTCATTCAAATTCAGATTTAGAAATAACTTGTTGCAGGTGGAAATTTTAACTGCAGTTTTTGTTTACACATGTTTACCAGCAGTTTAAAACAAAAAAGACTTCTTATAATTATATGTATGATGATTTGTTGTTCATTTTTTACACCCTAGGTTTCCTTTTCATACCTCTGGGAGCGTACAGTTTCATTCACTCGTGATTGTGATGCCATCAAAGCAGCTTTGAACAAAGTGGAACTGTACAACAAGACCTGTGTTGAGACGGCACTCGCTGGCATCAGCACAGTGGTTACAGAGGAATGGGGCAATGCTGCATCTTGTCAGGTAGCTAATTTGAATTACAGGGATGAGACTTGTGGGCATGTGCGCTGATTTCACACCCATTCTTGACCAGCGGTTTGCCTGCTAAATTTGCCAATTGGCCCGTCTTGGCCTTTGTAAATTTACAATCCATTGAAAATTCTTCAGAACTGGATAGAGTAATTCTTGTTGACACCTTTGCCTGTACTATTTGTACTGTTTCTTGTGGTGGTAGTAGGAGAGTGCTAATGAATATAGTGCAGATTCCAAGTGTGCATACATTTTAACTTTAAGTGCAAAATAGGCACGTAATATTCATATTCAGGTGCCTGCATGCTGAAGCTTTGCACCAACATTGAAATGTCCAGTACACCCCTACAATGTTTTTCTTTTTTTAAAATTCTCAGCCCGAATATATTTGCTGCACTGGTGGGCCGCTGACATTACAGTGAATGTAAAAGTATTCCTGTACCTAAATCTAGAAATCCATTTTTGTCCTCAACTGGTCAACCTTTTGATGGGTAACTTTTGGACTTGCAAAATGCACATGACCACAGGTCAGAGATGGGTAAAAAATAATCGGACAAGTTGGAAAAAATGTTCCTCCTCATTCCATTTGTTTTCCCCAAAGCCATCATGTATCATTGTAAGGGAGTGCTGATGCTGGGAGCAGCCGTGAAAGTGGTGAGTATTTTACTCGCCGTGGCTCGTAGAAAAAAATGCTGCCGAGTGAAATTTAAAACTTACTCACCAGATGTGGGTTCGGTAAAACGGACTTGATTTTTCAGTGTCAAAGCGGTAAGGTGGAGTGAGGAATGAGTGAGTTCCTGTGGCAACTTCGGAGTCTGAATTCATCGAATCGTTGTTCGAAGCGGCACTTGTTTCTTCAGAGGTGGAAGAAAGAATTTTCGTGGCTGAAGTATGAAGAAAAGGCAAACAAAATGAACTGTTCCATCTGCAGGCTTAACATTTCACTGGCTGGCTAATGGGTATCATGAAAGAATGCAGGGAATTTTTTTTGTTGTAGTTTGTTATCTGGCATTTTTACCAGCATTATATTGTAGCAAGTATCGATTTCTTCTTCTTGTATTTCAGGTGATCCTTGTAACAGACGGTAGTACTGGTATGGGGATTGGGTCCCTGAGAAACTCACTCCAAACACGCACACAGCGTGATTCAGCAGACGCCCCATTTCCTCTGCCGTTCACCTTCCCCAGCAAGCTGCACGTGGTGTGCGTGTCTAACCCAGGCGATGCTGATCTCAAGGCTGCTCTCCCTATGTACCAACAGCTCATTGAAATCAACGGTCAGGTATGTACCTCTGTGTGTGTGTGTGTGTGTGTGTGTGTGTGTGTGTGTGTGTGTGTGTGTGTGTGTGAGAGTGTGTGTGTGTGAGAGTGTGTGTGTGTGTGTGTGGGTATCAGTATCATGGTGTCAGGTATATTATTCATGCACATACAATTTCCAATAAAATAGCAACAAACAAACAAAGAAAGGAGTGATCATTATGTGCTAGCGATGTAAATGACACAAAATTATATAAATTTATGATTTTGTCCTGTCATTGAATATTTCTGGAAATTCCCACTTGCCCTTTACAAAAGTACTTAACCCTGGTGTTGCTGAATTAATTTGTCTTATGCTGAAAAAAAAAACATAAGAATATTCCGGGCTCATCACTACCAGTGTTAACTCTGAAACTAAGTTTACTGAGGAGTTTGCATTTATATCAGTACAACAGGTCATTCACTTCAGTTTTCTTTTTCTTTTTTCTCTCTTCTTACCCCTCCCCCCCCCCCCTCCCCATTTGTTTAATTTTTTTTTTTTGGTGGTGGTTTTGGTTTTTTTTTAGGGTGGAGAGGTGCACTTGCCAGATGGACCTCTGTCATTCAAGTCTGTGCAGGAGATGTTCCAGAAATTTGCTGAGAAAACCTACACTCCATTTCAAGCCACGCTGCAGTGCGGAAACTTCAAGTGCCCAGTGCAGCTTCATCCGAGGCCTGAGACGTATGAGAGGTGAGTTTGCCTGTTGATTATTCACAGAATTTGTTGTTACGGAGAATAATTTTGGCTTTCTTGCAGAGCTGTCAACCTTGATTTTTTTTTTTTTTTTTTAAAGACTGGGACTACTTAACTCCTTCTACACCGAGCATGAGTATAGTACTATACTCGTACCAACATGTTCATCCGTTGCCGGCCAGGCACGAGTATACTCGTACGCAGCTATTCCCACTTTGAAAAGGTTCCCGTATGGCTCAAGCCTGCTGATTTCTTAACCGGTTCACTTCACCCACTTTTGAACTGTTTATGGAAGCAGGAATGCAGCGTGTTGTGTTCAAAATGAAGAAGAAGCAAATTTTCTTGGAGTTTTTTTCACACCATGGCGAGGAGAAGAGCTCGGTTTGATTGTGAGCAGGTAGCAGAGTTTATTATGAACTACATGTACAACAGTGACAAAGACGATCGGGATATTGAATATGCGCTTAATTTGCAAGAGGAAGATGAAACTTCACTGAAGCGGTTTGCTGGCTGTTATCTATGAATGTTCAATGAAATCATTTCAGTCATACTTGTTTGTTTACGTGCATACAGCAAGACAAACACACACTTACACACGCAATATAAAACAAATGATCAAAAATCTGCTATAAACACATTCAGTAACCTTTTTTCTGTACTATCCTAAACTTTGGTGACATTGAAAGGAATATTTCCAACGTTACAGCAGTTTCACTACAGTACCCCAGTTTCACATCCAGTGCTGGCTGCACAGCTGGTCTGAGGGGAGAAAACCCCCTCTGCACAGCTGTTGTAGAAAGAGTTAAGCTATTTTGCTTTGTGTCTGAAAGTATTGTCAGGGAGCATGCCTTCTGACTGCTTTAGATAGCTGGAAGTTCATGTCTGCAGCTCGCTGTTTGTGTACAGTGTACAGTCCACTACTTAGGCCCCTGGCTCCAAGTGGAGCGTAGGCCATCAACAACCCTTCGCCATTGCACTCTGTTCTGGGCTGTTCTTGCCACTCCAGTCCAGATGGTCCCCTGCTTATTATAGCTCTGCCTCAGTGTCCCGTCTCAAGCTGTTGCGAGGCCGGCCTCATTGTCCTGATGTTCCATGTGGCTACTTTCGTTGTGTCCTGGGTGCTAGAAGGGGGGTCGGCCTTGCAGCTTCCTTTCGGCTTTCACTGCAATGCGTCATAGGTCTCCGGGATGGAGACCCTTCCTCGCCCAGGTGAATGTTTTGGTTTGTTGCTGTCGATGCCTCTGTAACTTAATGTTTTTTACAGGTAGGGCTGTTAACCCTACGCAAACCCGTTTAGCCTCTTGGAGAGGTGGTCCACATTCATCTGACCTCTACCCTTCGACCTGTCCAGCTTGGGTGACCCTGCCAGGAGCATGTGCTCCCGCTGGCATAGCTCTCAGGGTCATTGAGGTACACAAGCCACTACCACACGGCAAGGGATGGACCATGTAGGGGTACAGTCCACACTTGACACATTTCCCAGTTGACGGCCCCAAGCTGCCATAGATCTAGTCTTCATAGATCTTTCACATTTTTGTCAGTGAAAGCGCCAAAACCAAAGCTTTTTATGCAGCACTTCTCTGACACATTTAAAAGGGCTCATTGTGCTAAACTCACACACACACACACACACACACACACACACACACACACACACACACACACACTTTCCTTTCATGCCCTTTCACTTAACCTCTCAGTAAACACAGGACAGATAAAGATGATGGACACATTGTCAGGATACAGAACTGTATGGGGTGGGTCTGTTGTCACTGGAAGAGCAGCAGAATCACTCATTCTCCATAGGTTCAGTTGTAACGATTGCTGGGAATTCATTATTGATTCCTGACTTTGATGTCCGCAGGATATGCATTCAGACTTTTGATATAACCTATCTAGTCAACAGGAACATCCAGTGATAAAAGCTGTTTCATGCGGTATTTAGACAGCAAACACTCTTCATGTGGACTAGAAAACTCCATCAAACTTTTCTTCACAATTCCTATTTGTAAGGCGTTTCTTGGGAACATTTTCTAGCTGCTTGCTGTCTAAACAGTGCAGCATATTTACAACTAAATGATTGATTAATTCATACTTGCCTCACCTCGTCTAAATCATTATGGTCTTTGTCCATGGCCACTGCCCAGGTATGTGAATGGAATGGAACAATGTGCAAAATTTCATTATTTGTAATCACCTGACATCGCCAAATGGAATTTTAGATCACAGGTAAAGCTGCTGAGGAAGACAACAAAGTAAGTGTGTTTACTGTAAAAATACGTGTAGTAAAATGTTATGGGGGAAGGGGTTGGGGGGTGGAGGAGGGGGGGAATAATGTTGGTAGGTAGGAGTGTTTGTTTGTTTGTTTGCAATTTATACATTTGTCAGATGAATGAAAATTACTCAAATGTCAGGTACTGTCCACTGTTTAGAGTACTGTTTCTGACTTTGTCCCTTGTTCAATACTTGTAAATTAAAACTTCAGTACACACACACACACACACACACACACACACACACACACATTTTAAAATATATGTGTGGCTTATTCAGTTCTTTCGCTGAATCAATACACAAGGAAGGGGTTTTTTGTTGTTGTTTTTGTTTTTTTACTTATATCATTATTTCACATTTTCTTAACTGCTAACGAAAAACCTTTGGAGCTGACAGACAAAATAATTTTGGCTTACGGTAAACACACAGGTTTTTTGTTCCTAAGAAGAAATGCTTGGAACCTTTGAATTATTGATGTGTGCAAACACTAGAGATCCTATTGATAATCTCTTGCTGGCGTCATAGTCGTACACTTTTGGGATGAATTCCTGATTGGTCACTGCCCTACTGCTGTAGAAGTTCAGGCAGTTGCTAGTGATATTTGTTGATAGCAACGGTTAGTGCAGGCTGGAAATATTTGTTTGTACCGAGCTCCCTTCCCCCCAACACACACCACTAGCCCCCAATCCATCAATATCAGTGATTATGAGTAATAAACACTGTACTCATAATCACCGATGTTGATGGATTGGGGGCTGGTTATTTAACATTTTCTTCACCGATGTCTTCACTGCTAAGAAAAACGTTTGAAGCTGGTATGACAAAATGATGTTGGCTTACGGTAAACACGCAGGCTTTTTTTGTTCGAACGATGACTCACTGAATTCAGACTCGGCAGTAGCCGATGGAACCGATTCATTCTTCGGCTGACAGACCCAACACTTACAGTTATGACTCTGAAGGGATGGATCAGAAAACTCGCGAAACGTTTTTTTCCACTGCTGTGACACTGAAAAATCAGCTTTGTTTTACCGCACTAACATCTGGCAAGTAAGTTTTTCAGTTTACTAACCAAAAATTTTTCCGCCCACTTACTGATTTTATGTAGGCCAAGCATAGGATACAGCAGGCACTTAGTTGTGATTAGTCTCTGTCTGGCAGTACATAAGTCCTCATTAGCAGTTCACATACCCTGTGGGTTTAGTAATCACCCTGGCCAGGGAACGTGTCAATTTGTACCGCGTACATGTAACTTAGTAAGTTTATGAGGAGCCTGTAGTATTCTCCTGTCTAAGGAAGTCCAATAGACCACTTCACTCGTCATGCCCCAAGGCTGAAGCCCGTCCCTTGTGTTGGCAAAACACAGTACATCCATGACGGCATTGTAGGGGAAAAGGGGTGAGTTCAAGATGAAAGAGATTGACGTAATGGTCTCTTTCCTCAAATGATGTCAATGGACTTACTGCTTTCTTTCCAGGTTTAAGTCATATCAAACTGCACATGCTTCCCTCATTGTACTGTCTGGCAAGAACTTTGCCAGACCAAGCCATGTGTTGTGTTCATTATGCCTTGGGACACAATTGGCTGAATTCTAGGGGCTTGGCCTTTTTGATTGACAGGAATGGAGTCGTCCATTGTAGCAGACTGGAAGCTCAGTAAATGCGTTTTCTGTTCAGATGAAAGAAAAAAAAAAGGTTAAGTTGTATTGACATCTCACACTACCATACAAACTAAAATAATGAGAATAGAGAAGAAAAAAATACCTGGTATGCTGGGAGGAGAACCAGAAAAACAGGGATTTGGGATTTCCCATTATGTGCTGAATAGTGAAACATGGTCATGAAAATTGCAGGGAATCATGCTTCAGATTGTAGCTGCATGTACAGCCCCCCCCCCCCCCCCTGCTCCCTCCCCCCCCCCCACACACACACTCTCTCTCTCTCTCTACCCCCTGACCGAACCACCATTATATTCAAATGACTGAAAATCTCTATAGCGGTAGATACCAGTATTCTGGTGATGCATACACCACTTTATTTATTTATTATTATTATTAGCTTTTTTATAAAAAAAAATATTACTACAGCGAGTGTAGTGGCAGGATTATTAATAATCCAGCAACTGGCAAAGTTCCTTCATCCTCATTCCTGTACGAGGTCGAACCGTGTCATATTGTGACCTAAAGTATTCTGTAGTCACTTTTCACGTCATGTCGTCACCGATCACCTAAATCCCTTAGCCAGAACCTGCTGCTAGAACATTTTTAGGTGTAGTGCATGTGCACTTTTTGGATACATCTATAATTCACGTGCGATTTTTATGGGTACAAATGTTATACCACACGTGGTGGATTACAAAATTTTACACCAACCTGTAATCAGTGACCCGTGTCTGGGCGGTGCCTGATATTGCACTTGCAGCCAGGTTTCTTGTTTGGGGGTTTTGAGGGTCCAGACAAAATAGCATGTGAAGCTGAATAACTTGAAATCAAACTGCACGTTAGGGTCAACAAACCAACGACCGTTCTTATTGATCAGATGTTGAGAGGCACCAAAAAACTGACCAAAGTGCGGGGATATTTCTGTATTGATTCCTTTCGGTATGTGATAAAAATTCCTTTCAGTGTGACATTGATTTGTCTCCAGTGTTGCTTGGAACAAGAGGATGAATAATAGGTTTGAAATCCAATGCCAATGCACGACCTTTTGTTGCCTGCACGCTCCCTCTGGTGTTTGTCAGCCGGAATTAGGGCTCAGGTGGTCAGTGTCGCGTAGTTTTGGCAATAACAAATGCAGCATACAGTGTATATACAGGTCAGCGTTCTTGCATTTTGCATATCCAGCACCGGTATCAGCAATCAGATGTTGTGATCTACAAAATCTGGTGAAGGTGTGAGCTAACAAACTGGCACTGTCTATGTATGACAATGTAAGATTGTTATTTCCTCAGTGCATATATATACTACTCCACATTTGCTTTGCATCACTTTTCGTTTTGCAATTGATAAAAGCCCACTGCCAGATTTGCAACTGTTGTTGCTTTTTACGGGTACGGGCATGATTATTGATTGTAATGACATTGCCAACTTCGTGAATTGTGTGCACGCCATGCATCATAATGCAGTTGACCACCATAACCATCAAATTTGCTCGTAAATAGTGCTCATGGTGAAATTTGGTTTAGTGATGGGAAAAAGATTAGTGTCATTTTGGTCTTGCTTGCTGCTACACCATGCCTCGAGAACTGCTCCAGAGACGTTTGACTGACACTGAGATGGCCAGAGATGTCGGGATGCTGGAGGCTGGGTCTTCTCAGCGTCAGGTGGCTCAAGCCCTCGATGTCACGCAAAGTGTCATCTCACGACTATGGAATCGCTACCAGACTACAGGGACTGTCTCACGAAGGCATTCTGGTGGCAGAACTCGGATCACAACTCTGCGCGAAGACAGATTCCTCGTCATGCAGGCTCACCGACACCCCTTCCGGTACGCGACTCAGCTCCAAAATGACCTCCGCCACGCATCTGGGACTCGGATTTCCACTGAAACTGTGAGGAGGAGACTTCATGAGGCTGGCCTGAGCTCCAGAGCCCCTGCAGTCCGCGTTCCTTTGACTCAGCAGCACAGGAGAGGAAGACTTGCCTGGGCACAGCAGCACGCAAGGTGGACCGTCGTTGAACGGACGCCCGTCTTGTTCACGGACTAGTCAAGGTTTTGCCTGGACATGACAGATCGTCGCCAGAGAGTGTGGAGACGTAGAAATCAATGATTCCACAATGCCTTTGTGGCCCAGCACAACCGGTGTAGCATCCGGTCCGGTCCCCCCTCTGAAGTAGTCCCCCGGGGGACCAATTCGTGGCAAAAACTGCTCTATAATGGTCCCCCCCTTAGACATCCAGCCTCGTTTTCGACTGGTCCCCCTGGGCGATTTTGGTCCCCCCTCGCATCCAAAATAGGCCCCCTCTCGAACTGGTCCCCCTCTTTTCTAACCAATGTAGAGCTATGTCAGTATTTATTTTTAACTTTATTGTTACAAAACTTTATTGTCCCCAAAAGCACAGGGCCATAGGAACATTTTTTTTCTTTTTTTTTCCGATTTATGTGCTTGTTGTTATTTTTGTGTGTGTGAGATATATTATTTGTTTGGTTGTGTTCTTGTTTCTTTCAGTTGTTTTTTTTGCATTGGTTCTTTTTTGCTGTCCACATTTCCTGTCATTTTTTTTAAACTGGAAATAGCATTTAGAGAATAACATCAAAGACCAAGTATCTAATATTTTCTATACAACGCCATAGAAAAAATATTTCTTCAAAATTAAGTAAGTGTCCATGACATGAAAACTAGTTGCCACCTTTGGCTTTCAGCGTACTTCAAGTAGACAGTCAAGACTGAGTACCAGTGTCTCAAATCATGACCCTTGAAACAACAAAAACAGCAGAAGACTAACAGTTCTCAGGCTGGTCTAAGGAGTGACACAAAAAACAGGAGCAAAGTGATGTCCAAGATTCATTATATAAATTACTCTGTCTGTTTTCAATGGGGCCGATTGCCAAACTGGCCCGTATTTCAGCCACCTAGGTTGTCGGCCTGGAGCCTCTCTTGTGAACACATACACGGGCGTGTCCAAGAGGGTGGCTGCAGCAAATATCTCAACCTCGGTGGCCCAAGTACGGAATGAATTGTCGTGTACTTATAATTATAGGCATGTTTGACACGAGTCACGTGACGTGTCAAGAAGCGTGGCGACCGTTTTCTCATCCCACAAAAAAAAAAAAAGAAAAGAGAAAACAAATCTAAACTTTTAAAAGTGATTTAACTTCGTAGATTTGCCGTTCTATGTAGCCTATACTTTTGTTTTTTAGTGGCGACCGTTTTCTCATCCCACAAAAAAAAAGAGAAAATAAAAAAACAAAAGTATAGGCTACATAGAACGGCAAATCTACGAAGTTAAATCACTTTTAAAAGTTTAGATTTGACACTGTAACCTTGACCCAGTTCAAGATCATCTTGAATAACATCTCTGTACAAAAATGAAAATAATTATACATATAACGAAAGAGGTGTGTGTGTGTGTGTGTGTGTGTGTGTGTGTGTGTGTGTGTGTGTGCGCGTGTGTGTTTGCGTGCGTGCGTGCGTGAGTGAGTGTGCACGCGTGCGTGCGTGCGTGCATAATGTGTGTGTGTGTGTGTGTGTTTGAGAGATGGGGGGAGGAGAGAAAGTGTGGGGGGCGAGAGAGAGAGAGAGAGAGAGAGAGAGAGAGAGAGAGATCCAGAGTCACGTTTTCTACTGAGTTGACACACACTATAACAATAAAGTTAAAAATAAATACTGACATAGCTCTACATTGGTTAGAAAAGAGGGGGACCAGTTCGAGAGGGGGCCTATTTTGGATGCGAGGGGGGACCAAAATCGCCCAGGGGGACCAGTCGAAAACGAGGCTGGATGTCTAAGGGGGGACCATTATAGAGCAGTTTTTGCCACGAATTGGTCCCCCGGGGGACTGCTTCAGAGGGGGGACCGGACCGGATCCTACACCGGTATGGCGGCGGTTCCCTGATGGTCTGGGATGGCATCAGTGTTTTGGGCAAGACCGACCTCCACGTGTTCTGGAACGGCACGCTGACGGCAATACGGTACCGGGATGAGATTTTGGACCCTGTCGTGAGACCCTACGCTGGCGCCATTGGTCCCGAGTTCATTCTCATGGACGACAACGCCCGCCCACACAGTGCACGCATTGTTGACCAGTACCTTGAAGAGGAATCCATGGAGCTCATGAAGTGGCCAGCCAGGTCCCCGGATCTTAATCCAATTGAACACGTTTGGGACATGATCGGACGAGCTGTACGTGCACGTGTCAACCCACCCCGCACGCTGGCGCAGCTTGGACAGGCCCTTCAGCAGGAGTGGGACCAGATCCCACAACAGACGATCCGGAACCTCATCTGTTCCATGAGGCGGCGCTGTCAGGCAGTCATTTCGGCTCGAGGAGGTCACAGGCAATACTGACATTCCATTTCAGCTCGTTCAGCAACACCTTGTTCACTTTTGAATGACACCACCTTTTTCTGCCCATACGCTGAATATCCCTGATTTTGAGGGTAGGCTGGGACTTCTGTCTTTTCAACTGTTTTCTGAATGAAATTTTCGGTTATGATTGTTCTGTTTTGTTGCCTTATGCACGAGGATTGCAATGTATTTGGCTTGATGAAATAAAAGCAAATTGTCTATTCCACAGTCTTTGTCTTTGTAGTGATGCAAAGCAAATGTGCAGTAGTATATATGCATACTAAAAGGCAGGGGAGCCGAATGGTAGAGCGTTGGACTCGGGTCATGAGTTTGAATCACAGGTGTGGCCAGATATTTGTACTGGCCTTTTTCCTCGTTGCCCCGTCTTTGATATCACGCTTACGGGGACATAAAATGAGGACGTTAAAACTCCCAAACACCCACCCCATACTAAAAGGAATCAATACAAAAATATCATTGCACTTTGGTCAGGTTTTTTTTTTGGTTTTTTTTTTTTGCTTCTCAGCATATGATCAATAAAAAGGGTTGTTGGTTTGTTGACCCTATTTAATTGTTTCTCATTTATTGTGCACAGTAAAAGAGAAATAATGAAATAAAAACAATAAAACAATTTTATATTTAACTGGCGTGGACACAGGCAGTGGAGGCAACGACCTTCTTTCTTTTTATTCTTCTTCTACTTTGTTGCTGAATGGATACCCCGTTGTAGGAGAAAACCTCACTGTGTGTGCATGTGATGGTTTGGTAAAAGTTTAAAATAGGGTCTTTAGTGAACAGGTGGTGGAAGGGTTGATAAAATGGGTGAAAAGAAGTAACTGGCAGGGCTTCAGGTTGCTGAGCTCAGCCAGTAAGACACAAGGTATCAACAAAACTAGACAAAACTGTACACCACGTAAGGCACAGCGCATCAACAAAACTAGACAAAACTGCACCAAGTAAGGCACAATGCATCAACAAAACTAGACAAAACTGCACCAAGTAAGGCACAACGCATCAACAAAACTAGACAAAGCTGCACCAAGTAAGGCACAACGCATCGACAAAACTAGACAAAACTGCACCAAGTAAGGCACAACGCATCAACAAAACTAGACAAAGCTGCACCAAGTAAGGCACAACGCATCAACAAAACTAGACAAAACTGCACCAAGTAAGGCACAACGCATCAACAAAACTAGACAAAACTGCACCAAGTAAGGCACAACGCATCAACAAAACTAGACAAAACTGCACCAAGTAAGGCACAACGCATCAACAAAATTAGACGACACTGACCTTTTCAGCGGAATTAATGGTCAACGTGGGAGGACCAGGGCCGAGTTTTTAAGGAAACACATCCAGTCGATTTCAGAATGTATAACCATAAAGCATTCATTCTCCGTAGACACAGACTGTTAGGCTGCATTAAAAGTTTTTTTGTGTGGAGGGTTTGCGGCGCAAACGGATCACAATGGAGAATGGGTCAAGCCTCCACGCTTAATAGTCTTATCTTTTGGTGGGGCATGAGAAAGCGGTCTGCTCACGAGAACTGTCTTTTGAAGGGAGAGTGCATGGGACACCGCTACAACTGTGCAGCTGAAAGATAGAAATGCATATTAGAATATTCCAGGAGCCTTCAGCAACAATTCTGGAAATGCACACATGAAGATGCAATCCCTGCAATCATGACAGCAGTTTTTCAACAGCGCCTGCTGCATTTATCAGTGTGTATTTTCATAGCCCTATGTTGACAGAACAGTTACGTGTAGTTGAAAGAGGGGTGATCACATGGGCTTCACTGCTCGCGGGCTCAAATTCAGTATGCGTGGAAATAATAACTGCCCTTTTAAATATTTCATGAGAGTATTCCTTGTGCAAAGGAAATTGACATGCATGCGTGATCGAAAGAATGCATCATCGCTGAAGAGCTCATTTATCTGCACACATCAAATTGCTCTTCTACAGTGTGTGTCTGTATGTGTGGTCACTTTGGTGATAAAGAATATACAGTATCATGTTGATTGTCATGGTTGATTGGAATACTTTGGTATTTTATTCAGTTGTGTCTGTCTGTGTATTGGCCTGTACATCCTGTCTGTCTCCGTGTACTGGTGCATTCATTCTAGTAAATCTAGAAGTTCAATGATGAAATCGTTGTCAGTTGCCATGTCATTCCGTTGGTTTCTGTCATTTGCCTTCCCCTGTTCATGTACCGGAATTGAACTTTTCTTTCTCTTTGTTTTTTTTATGTGTGTCAACTCTTACGGTTATGCAACATTGTCATACTGCTTATTATTTCACTCCTCAAACATCCCATTTGGATATCGTCTCTCCGTGTGTATTAATTTTCACATTTACACACTGCATTGTTGCATCCTTTCGTATTTGTCTGACTAGTAAACAATTTGTTTGCTCAGAAGTGTCACAAAAGACAGACCGTTCCATGACAGGTTCAACCCTTCACACACTGCCCTTTATCTTGCGCCTGTATCATCATCGACAGCATCAGCAGCAGCAGCATCATAATTATGATATAGTTGATAGCAGGGCAGAGAATGAAAGAGTAGGAATGGAGGAGCATGCTGATTATAAAGATGGGATCCTGCCGTGATGTGGAATCGATGCGACATGATTTCACTAATAGCATTCAGTGATGGATGTGCCTCGAGGGGTGTGCTGTGCTGTGCTGTACTAGAAGTGGATGCGCTTGATCTGGTCTTCTGTAGTTTGATTTGCTAGCACTTTCTTTTTTCGGATTTTTTCCCCCTTGGAATCGAGCAGTTGCGTGTTCATCAAAGTGAACTGCTGATGTAGGCAAGCTGTAAGAGAAAAGTGGACCCTCTTTCGACTTATCGAATCTAGTCTTACAAATTGCCCTGGGTTGTTTCTGTGGTGTCAGATACTTACACATGAACAGTTACAGCACCTTTGAATAGTGTCTGTGCGTCTTTGTCTGTGTCTCTGTGTGTGCATGTCTGTGTCAGGCTATGTGTGTGTGTGTGTGTGTGTGTGTGTGTGTGTGTGTGTGTGTGTTTTCTAAAGTTTCTCTACTATCTTTTAAGTTTTATTGACTGACCAGTGGCCCATCCTGTGTTTTTCAGAGAGCTGGACTTTGAGTATGTCCACAGAGAGATGTCTGACAAGCTGGAAGTGGCCGGTTTCCTAGAGATCGCAGAAGTAGCCAGCCCCCCAACTGTTTCCAGACATCTCGTTCTCCCTATCTCCACCAGGGAGCGCTCTGCCAAAACGGATGCAGGTTGATGTCCTTTCTGGTGTGTGTGTGTGTGTGTGTGTGTGTGTGTGTGTGTGTGTGTGTGTGTGTGTGTGTGGTGAATACAATGTATCATAATTTTCAGCATCAACAGTAAAGACCCAAGCTAGTAGTAAGTAAGCGGTCTGTCATCTGTCACCATAGGAACCAGAAATTACTGTGTGACAGGTGCGGATACGTTTATTGCCGTTTGATACATAAGAACATGTACATCATGGGAATGTGTCTTGGTGTTGTTTCAAGATAGTGAAAAGTCTTAGCAGTTGTGTTTGTGTGTGAATTATATCAGACCAGCAAAGTCCAAAAGATTCAATACATGTATGCAAGAGCAAAAGACACAATTCCTACAGTAATTCCTTAAGAAGTGTTCTTTGTCCTTCAGCTTACAGTAACATGCCTTAGTGATAGTATGAAATCAGTCACAGTGTGTATAGCTACCAGTGTAAGGATTTTCCTCTAAAACTGAAACAGGTCAGATGAAGGCAAACATCACTGAAAGTTAAATTTGATCCCTTTTGCTGGCCTCCAAAGACCACAATGTACTGTCACTGCGTTGGTGTTCTCTTTCAGACAAAGATGGCGAGGAAGAGGAAGATTCGACGGAGGATGGAAAGACGCCATCGTTTGCTGTCCTTCTGCATGGGAGTCTCAAGGTCGAGAGCATGGTTGCTATCACTCGCATTGGGTATGTCCACAATGCTCTTTGTGCCTTCAGACCGGGCAGTTTAAAGCCTCTATGTTCTCCTCACCGCTGAGATGGAGAACTGCTGCTGTAGAAGCTCTGAGGTTGTTAGCCGGATGGACGGATGTTTCACGTGGCCATTGCAACTGTTTTCATGACGTTGTGGCTTCTAATATTCAAGAAATATGACTTTCTTCGAGCCTACAACAGACTGGGACTCGACAAAGCGTCTGAAAAATAGCCACCAGTCAGTGCCGTCCAGCTGGTCCTCAGTCCGCAACCAAATAATGTTGTTGCCTCAGTACACTGTGCACTTGTAGAACAACTTACACGCCGGCCAGAGTCACCGCAATAGTCTCAGATACTATAATGTGACCCAAGTGACTCTGATGCATGGATAATTGTAAAGCGCATTCAGTGAAAAGGTCTCCACAGGCTGTTGTATTTCTGACAAACATATTGATCTTAAATGACAATCCAGGGCTCTACCAGCCATGCCTCCTTAGCAGGTGTGTAGAAGTGGGTTGTAGGTGATTGATTCATTCATTCATCACTTGATTGATTGTTTGTACTGATTAGGATTGTGTTTACTGCCATGGTTTCCAGGGAAGACTGGTACGGGATGCTCTACTCCTGGGCGGACAGCAAGAAAAAATCCAACCTGATGTTATCGGTATTTGAACCAGGTGAGTGTGGTTTCTTCTAGTACACGTACTGGAAAAGGCTTTGTTTGTTATGACTTAATGTTGCACAAGCAACAAAGACTATTTCGAGGTTAACTGCGAAAGGGAGAGGATGAGGATGGTACAAAACCACATGTAAAATCATGCACAAAATGAAAATACAGTGTGTTGGGCTCAGATCATAGGTATGCTTGGTACTAGCCTGACAGAAAATGACACTTATTTAAATAGAGTTTTCACAGGAAATGCACCACATGAGTTTGTTGATTTCGACCAAAAAGCAAAAAAAAAAAAAGAACCCCAAAACTGTGAGTTTCTGCTTCATCAGATAAATGTGCAGTGGACAGATTTGAATGCAGGGATGGATTTAGAATACACTGTACCTTGCCTCACATGGGAGGTCTTGAAATGACATTTGATGATTTGGTTTTCTAAAGCAACTGGTAAATCACAGCATTGTGTAAACATAAACCTTGCAATTCAGTTGCCTGGTTGTTACTGTTGTGTAACAGGTGTGGACATCCTGCCCTGGCTGGGTAACCTGAACAACTTGTGTCCAGCAGGAATGTTAGAGCCCACCCCGGGGGTTGTCACCCCTCCTTCACCCTTCCCTGTCCGGCCTGCCGAGAAACGCAGCTACGCCCAGAGCTGTGTCGTCTGGATAAAGGAGTCTGGTCTTCAGGTTTGTCGTGGCATTCAGTAGTGTTGTGTATGCACTGTATAGGAAGTACACTGTGCTGGTCGATAAGTTGAATACATATACCTGACTGACTGTTCTGGCATGTGACTTTTCACTTTCTGTAAGTTAGTCCAGCCTGGACCAGCAATATGTTGTCTGTAAGTCTGCCTTTTCTTGACAGATTTACTGATCATGCTTGATTTTAATACTTGTAGCTTAGGTGCATGGTTTTTTTTGTTTGTTGTTGTTGTTGTTCATTATGTCACTTTGGCAGGTTTACATGGCACATGTGTTACTATTCATGACACATTCAGCATCTGTTAGAATGGACAAGACTCAAGATGCAGATCATTCATTGTTATGTGCCTAAAATAAACATCATAACTACTGTATTGGAATGGACATAATTGATTATCACCACTTGGTAAACAAAACAAAACATGTGTGCAATAACATGCATTCAGCTGAGGTACTTTCATTACCTTTTTGTTTGTATTCTTGCTTCATAATTATTTCGTTAATAAAGCACACTGTTTTTTTCAGTCAGTAGGAAAGAACTGCTTTTCTTGGGAAGCATTCGAGTACGGGGGTAGTCTCCCCTGAGTGCCTACCTCCCGTTCTGTAGTTTTCATTGGGAGGGTGGCCTACTCTGTGTCTGTGTGTTTATTGATAGTGAATTTCTTGGACCTTCTTTTTCAGTCGGACATGCAAAAAGTACTGCGGCATGCCCGCAAATTACCTGACAAGCAGCAACAGTTTTACAAGGTTGGTTGTACTTTTTATAGGCTGTGTTTGGGTTGATGATTAGAAGTCGGTCACCTTGTTCCATGCTTTTTCTTTTCTTTTCTTTTTTATGGGACGGGGCAGATTTTGCTACGCACAGCAGCAAGTTTCAGTGATACAAAACAAGACTGTGACGTTTCTCCACACAATACTTACTTTCACACACACAATGACGTAACGAAATCTGCGTCATAGACACCTTACGTGCACACTATGCTGCTGCGTTCTTTTTTGGCGGGAGTTGTGAGACGTGTGTCCGTGTGTGTGGACGGATGTAATGATGGCTATCTCCTAAACCACCTCGTTGGAGGGCTTTTTACTTTGAGATAAAATGGGCAGTCATATTCTCCAGAGCTACCTCTCACGATTTTTATCCTGCCGCATTTTTAGAACAGTTATCGCCCATTTATAAAAATCGGTCATGTTACGTATTTTTACGAAAAAATTGTTCGAATGGCTCCATTTTCTGAACTTGGGAAGATCATCCAATTATACTGACTTTATTCGTAGCACAGCTCTGTAGCTCTGACAGGTTTGTTAAAAAAAAATTTCCGAGGTAGGGGTGGTTTGCATATAAGGCCAAATATCTATTAAAAGACTCCTTCAAATTACTCATCATGCAGGTATTTTTGTCAATTTTGACAACTGCACATATGACATGAACTACTGAACTATTATAGATTTAATAGTAAGAATAACAGAGCTTTTAGATAGATGCATTTTTTTTCCAAGTTTCTGCGAGAAGCGCCGGTCAAAAAAGTTCCAATTTTGCAATTTCGTAAGTACAATCCAAGGCACTGAAGTCCACGTTTCATCAGCTGTCTAGATCTTCCAGATTTTGTGTCAAAATTAATTCAGTCAGGGAAGTCACAAAAGCAACAAGGAAATCACAACATATGAAGAAGTATCATGTGTCAGACGAGCAGCGTGAGGCTGACATCATATGTTTGGTTCACAGACAAAATCTGCAAGTATCGTCACTGCTTCCAACATTTCACCAGCTCTCTAGGTCTTCCCGGTTTCATGTGAAAAATAATTCAGTCGGGGAAGTCACAAAGCCAGGAGGGAAACCACAAGACATGAACAAGCATCCTCAGACGATCTCAGTGCTAGAGGCTGACGTCAAATATTTAGTTCACGGAATTGACGTCATCTCTCTCCCCCCACCCCCCAGTCAGTCACGTGGCTAATCGATCATCAGTAGCGGATCTAGTGTCATTGGTAGGACTTGAAGAGGGGAGAACCGGCAACAATAACAACAAAACAGTCAATAAAACCATGAAATTTGGAGAAACAACTTTGTAGTACGGGGCCGTTCCTCCTTGTTTTTTCTAGGCACTAGTTTCATACAGGAGTTTGCTTGTAATAATTTACTGTGAATCATGATAATGATTGTGACGTTGCTGTGGTTTTTTTTCTAGTTTGATGACAGCTTGTGTGGGAAAATGTTTTCTCTCATTATTATTCATTAGAGTGCCTTTAAATGAGAAGTGGGTTGGTTTCACTTCTACAGGGATTCCGGCCATTCAGATTTTGAGGGTCAGTTTTCCGGCTTTTTGTCACTCAGAAAGTGGCACCCCTATAGTATGTACACTGTATTGTTTTGTTTTTCTCAACCTTTCTCAATGTCATTTGCAGGAGATGAACCGAATCCGGAGGGCAGCATTGTCCTTTGGTTTTCACGAGCTTCTGGAAGCAATGGCAGCCATGCTGGAAAGGGAGTGCACTCTACTGCCTGGGACCGCACATCCCAGTGCAGCACTTCAGCTGACTCACGCTGCGAATGCATTACGCGCACCATCAGCACTGGACATAGTACATACCATCATGCCTTTACAGACAAACTTTTCAGCCGGCGACCGGTGACAGAAATGGAATGCTACTGTACAGATGGTAGTTTACGTCAGAACACAGCAGTTACAGTCCTGCTATGGAAATCGCAACAGCAGTGAAATTTGTCGTTGAAAGTGTTTAGCTAGGGCAGTCTGGCAGTCCCTTGCCTGTTGGATACAGCTGCCATGTTGTACTTTAACAACGATTCAATGCTCTGTTGTGCCAGGTCTCTCCAATAGAGCGGACTTTCATCTAGGAATGAAGGAAAATTGTAGTTATCCTTCTCTCCAAACCTCGCTGTAAGCACTAATTTAGAGTAGAGCTGTGCACTGAATCAAGTCGTCATCAGCGTGAACTGTGAAGGATTGTTTTTGCTATGGGAGCAGCAGAGGTGACTGGAACATATTGAGAGGGAGAAAGTTTGTGCAAATTACCTGCCCTTGGACCGTATCAAAAATGCACAGACGGGCATACTGCAGATTTTCAGGATTTTGGGACGGACGATGAATTTGCATGATTGTACTTCTCTTGCAATAAATTCCAAGATAAATTGTTTGCAAATGTGTGTGTTTGTTTTTGTTATTGTTTGATGAATTCACAGTGCATTGTGGTAGTGTTCATATTTTGTACCGTTTTCAAACGCACTGACCAGTGTTGATCATCTTGATGCGTCGAGTGGGACAAAATAAAGGAGATAAAAATGTGGTAGTTCATTAGTAGTTTGAGCTGCCAGTGTGGGAATCTGTTTCTCAAAAACTTTGCATACATGCTTGCTTGAGTTTACAAGTGGGTGCCTATATTCATTGTACAGTTGCAAGCATGTTCATCAGAACATTGTTTTAATTAGAAACATCTCTCTCTCACTCACCCGCACACACACACACAATGCAAGTAATATATCACTTTGATTTATTGCATAGTTTTCAACTGGAATCAAAAGTCAGGTTCACAAATATATAATGCTCAACAAAATAGGGTGTACAAACGCATCTCCATGATTTGTCTTGGAAGATTATTCAACATACAGGCACTTCACTTAGCTTTGAAATATCCAGCATAATTTGACTGGCGCAACAGGAACAAAAAAGGTTTTGCAAGTGGTGTGTAAGGCACATCTACACGAAAATTATGAAAGAATGGTCAATTCCATTTCCAGCCACACAGCACTCGTTGGATACATGGGTGATGCATAGAATTAAAACTTCACACAGATCTTCCATTCACACTTCGGGCAAAAACAATGTACGCAATGACAAAAGATCACAGATGCACTGAACAGAAGGGAGAACTCAAGTGGAACAGTACCCTCTGAAAAACAAAAATGATACCAGTTGTAGAATGACGAGTGATCATGAAAGACACAAGTTGAACATACACAATGCCAAAACCTATTGGCAAAATGTGTGAACGCTTGCAGCAATAACACGCATCATCTAGTATCACAAAACTTATTAAAAAACAGACCACCTTCTTATTCTCTTTACCGCATTTGCAGTGCTGTAATTACAGACACAAACCTGAAGACTGATCCTGTGTCCATGGTATCATAATCAAAAATGCCCAAAAACGTTTCCAAGAAAGAAATGATACAGTTGATGCATCAAAATGTTAAAAACAATCTAAAAACAAATAACTAAAGGCACCATATTCCTATCTTCCTGCACCTGAGGTCCATACTTTTCTTTCTGACTACCAGGTCAAACAACCTCAGAAAACATCCCCGAAAATGATCTGGGTGATACGATTCACAAGTGCTGATAAATTTGTAATCTACACGTGGAAAAAACAACCCAAAAAAAACAAAAAAAACCTGTGACTGTGAGGATTTTTTTTTTAAATCAGTACAGAAACTTCAAACACGGCTATAAAATCACACTGGACTGAAACTAGTGACAGGCAAAACAACAAACCATCATAATTATTACATGCAATACACTGTAATAAACACTAGTACACTGTAATAAAACAGAGTGGAATGTGGTGAACATGAAATGCCTTCAGGAATAGAACCACCAACCAAACACTTTGATCACTAGTAAAAACACTTGCTCACACGAGTCTCTTACTCTTCAACAGAGCTGGCGATATGTCACGGAAGACTAAGAGGAATACATATATATATTTCATTTGAAGTTGTATTCAACACCAACCTTTGGCAGTCCATCCTCAAATAAGACAGAGAGGAAAAAAATGAGTCAAAATGCTGCAATCTAGCCATCCCCATGTGCACAATATTGCTCATGCACATGGACAAAGCATGCTGTAAGGCAGAGATGACACAGTGAACGAGTGATGTGTTGCCTATGTTTGTTCTCTCTGTCTCAAATCCCTTCAAAAAGACAGCTTTGGGATAAAAATTTCACATCGTCAGATATGTACACATGTAATGATGTATGAAAACAGTCTTCAACTTGCTCCATGCTTTTTTTTTTCTTTGCTGCCACAACTCTTTGCCGGCTCCAGTGGTGTTCCTACCAGATCATGGGTGGAATCCACGAAGGGCTCAGAAGCTGGGGCAATTTTTATTATGCATGATGATGGAGATGAGATGAGGATGATGCTATGGAGGTCCGTGTGGTTTGGGACTGCGGGACAGGGCCACATTCCATGCTTCCTGTCATAAGTATCATAAGTTGCTCCATGCATTTTGTCTCACACAGAAGCATTTCACCAGCCCTGGTTATTCATAGCAATTTGGCATAATGGGTGCACACGCAATGATAATTTGATTTATCAAAAACAATACATTCACATGTTTGAAAGTGTATCACATAATACCACATTCTCAGCATAATCACTACAGATGAAGATTTTGGCACTTAATAAAATTTTCTTTCACAATTGAATTCTGCTCTACTATACTATAATCAAGTACATATACTGCAAAACTCCCTGACGACAGTGAAAAGTTCGTACAATCTACTTACAATGATACTTGCAGTTTGAAATACTGACAACCAGTCATAACATCACCAGCATGATAAGGCTAAGTAACAGATTATAAACTTAAAACCTGATGCATTGTACATGTAATACTCTGTAGTACTTTCATAAATCTCTCGAAGCTTAAAAAAAAATCAAACAAGGTGGGGGATTGCTCCCACAAATTTTATCTAGTCCATTTAAGTCAAGCAGGGTTCGCACTGCAAATCCCCTCTCGAATTTAAAAACTTAAGATATTCAACCAAATTTTACCACAGCATTTTCACAATGGATGTACAAAGCTACATTGTTCAGCGGAACTTGGTATCATCTACCTGCTGCAGGGCTTGCAAAAGTTCAAAGAAAAAGTAGCTGAAACTAGCGAAATGATTTGTAAATGAAAGTGCCAGCCCAAAGGCACAAACTGCCAGGAGGGGGGGGGGGGGGGGGGGGTCCAGGGGGCATCACCCCAGCCCTAGAAATTTTTGAAACATGAGACTAAAATCTGTGCAATGTGACAGCAAAATTTTACTCTCAAAATGCAAAGATTGTAAAGGAGGTTTTTGTTGTTGTTGTTGTTTGTTTTTTAATTAAGCAGAAACTTTCTTTTTTGCGGAATTGCAGTATTTGTAGGCCAATATGACATTTTCAGCATGTAGAATAGTGGGGGCGAACAGATACTCCCCCCCTCCAAGTTCCTACACCAGTGCAAGACTAAAGACTAAATGCAATTTCTCATAGTCAAAATTTTGACACTTTGTAAGAGTAGGTTACTCAGAATCTCTTTTTCACTTCAATCTCGGTACATGTCAGCAGCTACCTGTGCATATTACTGTACAGACATACATGTATATATTATCAGCACAAAGACACATCAAAACTTACAATGGAAAAGTAATTTTTGCGTAAAGAAGAGATCAATGTGACAAAATGAACACAGTACAGCACTCAACAATCAGTACTCAACAGCACATTACAGACAGCTTTCTTTCTAGCAAACTGACTTTGTCACCTGTTATCACGAGCGACTCTATCAAGATCACCATAACTGAGTGTCCGTCGCACATTTACTTCAAAATCGTAAAAGTCAGCAACACAGCGAAGGGACCGACCATAATTGGATGCAGCTCTGTAATGGGGTGTGTCTCTAATATCATCTCCCATACTACGAAGCATTGCTCCTGCCAGTGCCATGTGGTGAATCATGGTGCCATTGTTGTGATCTGTCAAGTCAACATAGCCTGTCCCTGAAGATCTGTCTGCATGGCCCGACTCACCCCTGTTCTGGCTTTCAATTCTCTCAAGCACTGTCCTTGACAGTCTTTCCAAATGTTCTGGTGGTGCACTGTTTGGCCGATCACCATGTCCATGTAGTGGGTTTTGACGAAGACCGGATACTAGCCCACTAGGCTGCTGGGGTGTTTGGGGCTGTGTGGGGCTCTCTATGGGGTTCGAACTGGCCGATGAAGTAGTGTCACTACCCTCTACAACAATGCGTGGAAGCTGGGATGACTGGCTCCTGTCTTTGTCACCACTGTTGTTGTTAGGAGAGGAAGCAGACATCACAGCACTTGTTTCTTTTCCTTTCATGCCCATAGTCTTTGTTTTTGGTGGGAGCTATAAACAGAAAACAAGAGACAAAAATAAATTATACACATGCTCCTGCACAACAATCTGCCAGGCTACACTAACAGCTACTCCATAATCTGTGTGTGTGTGGGGGGGGAGGGGGGGTTGGCACTGAGACTGTGATGTGTAGTTTAAAGGTCCATACTAGTAGTATTACTAGACAAAGAAATCAACTTTCAGTGCATAAATTCAGATAATTGTTTAACTACTGACAAACGTTGGATACCCTACACATGATTTTTCATCGACCTTTTGGGTGTTTTTCTCTAATCGAAGAAATCTGAATCTCATTTGACCACGAAAGCCAATGTTCCAGATCAGTACACATTTCAGCTGTGTAAGTTGTCACTTCTTCTCCTGCCAACAACTTTTTCGAAGTTAATGGGGAACGACTAAATAGATCAGCCGCCGGTCAGCAGTTCAGACTGCCGCTGACCTCACAATTGCCTACGAAAGAAGAAGATGGGCATTAGAGGGATCACTTTAATCATCGACCTATGAATCGATACAAAATTTACCTGAATGGGGGATGTTCAACCCCAAAGTTTTCGGATTTGAGAGAAGACCAACGAATGAGGCGCTCTGTGTTTTCCTCGCTGTGTAAAGTCTTGGGGGAAATCCCATGTCCCAACGTCACAGGAAGCTGTAATATTCAGCCAATCAAAACGAGTCGCTCTGGCGACGTCATTCTTCGTGTTGGTTATAAATGATTCCGAGCAGTCGCCATCTTTAGGCAAACATTCGCGCTTGGTCTGTGCTCCGGCACGTTTTAAAATTTCTACACCTCGTTAGATTTGCGACTGTTTTGAGCGAATCTTCGAAAATGGCGACCCACGATTATCCACCTACAATTTCTGACAGTTTGGCCTCTTCAAATATGATCAACAACAAGAATCTCTTCGCTAAAGTCAGTCAAAGGTTCGGTCTGCTCCCCGGAGCCAAGGGCTTGAATGACATCTCCCAAGTCATTGAGGAAGGAACGCAGACGAAAGGGAGCGGCTCTCCGCTTGATCAAGTGAGGCGAGAAGCCGAAGTAATCGCTGAAGATGTGATCTTGAACTTTGGTTCCGATGGAAAGAGGAAACCTAGCAACAAGTTCTGTAAAACCATGAGGAGGACTGTTCAAGAGCTTTCCAATCGCCATGACATTGCCTTCAAGGGAATGGTAAACAAACTGAATCTCGACAACAACAACCCATTCCAGACCTTTGTCAGCGTCGCCGACGAGATTTTCGATGACGGACAGATCAACTGGGGTCGGATTGTAGCAGTGTACGCTTTTGCGGCAAGGTTGGCAGCCAGAGACGGACAGAAAAGCGACTTTCCAAAAAAAATTGCTCTCTTTGTTGGGAAGTACGTTGCGAACAAATTGGGAAAATGGATCCTGGACAACGGTGGATGGGTGAGTGTTACTTTTGATTGGAGTATTCTCTGTGTATCTTTTTTTTAGATGTATACCGGTTGTTGGATTGGCGTTTTGAATTGGGCGAATGCTTTTGGTTTGCCATTCTAAAATGATTCTTAGTAGTCATAATTCTAATATCTTTTTGTTTGTTTTGGAGGGGGTGAAGATATTGATATTATGATAACTAACCCTTTTCGTATGGCAGCCTGTACAGGCAGGAGTCCAAATTTATGATACATACTTGTAATTTAATTTATTGTAATTAAAAATCCCACGCTTTTGTCATGGTCACCCATTCCCTAATGTATTGACCAAGGTTCTAAAGGAGTTTGGCCTTTTCTTTGCAGGAGGCATTTGCAAACTACTTCCCAGACCAAGGCGAGATTGAAGATACCATGTGGAGGGGGTTACTATTCACCGCTGTTGGTCTTGGCGCTCTGGCATCTGTGGTGGCTACAAGATAAAAGAACTGTAGCTGCAGGGTGTGCGTGGCATGGCAGCGTGTTCCCTGCAGCATCCTGTTCCAGCATATCTCCATTGCCATGGATGTATCTCTGTGCCATGGACTAGCCATCTTCATTGTGCTCATCCCATCATCATCATCATCATGGTCATCCCTGCTTCGTGTCTCTAAGCAAGCTGTGACTGATAAAATTTCTCCACTGCCACCTGGATTACGGCATAAAACTGCTACTGTAAAATTAGATAGTGCTTAAAGGTTTTAACCGTGCCAATTTGATGATGTGTCCAAGTACTACGCACGCGGTGACCTGGCCAAGTTCCTTGACTCGTCAAGAAGTGTATTTGTAGGAGACACCAATTCTGTTTGAATCTGAAGAAGGAGGAAGTTGACTTTGACCTGAATCAGGCAAGGAAGTTGAACAGTAGGATTGTGAATGGCTGTAAGTGTTTGTCACTGTACTGTGACTGTAAGCAGGCTTTAGAAGTGATCAAGAGTGTGTGTGTGTCTTCAACCACAAGAGATGAGTACCTGGACAGAAAGGCTGTGTGGTTCGGTCTTCAGTTGAAGTTAATGGTGTGGGAGACCACGAATCGGGTCATGGTCAAGAGCAGAACAAAGTGTGGACAATGGCATCAATTGTTAGAATCTTGTTACTCTAATTCGTCTAAAGCAGCTTTGTTTTGATGTTTGTATGGATGAAAAATGAGAGTGTGAAGTTTGTGATTGTTTTTTTATTATCTAAAATTTTCATTGTATAAATTTCCTTTCGTCAGTTTGAGTGGAACTGGAAGTGCCAAGCATGATTCATAGGTCAGATAAACCCTGTTACTGACTGAGCATGTACATGTATGTTTGGTAGGATTGGTGGTACCAGTTTTGCAGGGTTGAAATTATACAGACAGTTGGCAATACAGGATTACAAACTGAAACAACAGACCTTTGTATAAGTATGACTGATTCCTGAATACATGTATGTGAAACTGAAAGAGTGAACAGTGTGTAAAAATGATAAAAGTTTTTACATTGTATGCTTGCTTTATGATATCATTATACACACTGATACAGCATCAGTGAAAAACGGATCCACTGTCATGGTACAATGGGGGGGGGGGGGGGGGGGGGGGTTGAAAAAAAGACTGCTTTTTTTTTGTAGAAACCAAACTTTGATTTCTTTTTGTTTATCTTTTCAGCGTCACTGTATTTTTCTGTGTTCTTTCTTTTGTTTTTTGTTTTTTTAATTGGTTCAGTGACTGGGACTATAATCAACAATTCAGTGTGTTTACCCAAAGTAAAACTATTTAAAATTAAAGAAAGAAAGTGGTGAATATCATCACATGCTCAGTGCTGGGAGGAAGGAAAAAAAGGGTCGGTCTCTCAGTTTGTCAAAGCGGTAAAACACCACATTGGCAGCGCAAACAGTTCATGTGGAATGATAGGTTTGCTTTTCAAGGGGTTGGGGTGTTTTGGTTTTGTCCTTTGTCTTTTGTTTTTCAACTGGAAGGTGCAGTTTATGATCTTTATCCATACTGTTTGAAATTCAATTTTTCCCCTTGTGAAGTTGGTCAACTACTTAGCCATCTATGTGAGTTTTCATCTATTTCAATTACTGTGCCTGTTTTTGAAACAAAAACAAAAAAAATACTGAAGTTACAGTGAATTTCTGCATAATATTAATTACACAGTTTGGAGTGTTGATTTCAATGAATTTGAGAAAGAACTAATTGAACGAATGATTCCAGTGTGTGTTAACAGTGATCCAGTTCAATAGTACAAGAACTGAAGAAGCCTTAGTTTCAATAAATCACTGGAAGGAAGCTCACAAGCTGCAATGTAGTTGGCCATTTTCCCAAGTGTTTTATGAAAACTGTCTATTACTGTCTAAATTTGGATAACAGTTTTTACTTCTAGTTTTTATTTGTGCAATAAAGAAAAGCAAAATTTAATCGGTTTGAGTTGTGTGATTTTTATGATTTCTTGCTCTCACCCTCAGTTTCATGAAATTTGAAACATGAGTTTATGATTTATGTGCAGGTAATGTGGCTGGTTGGTTGGTTGGTCCTTCTTGAGCCATTTCTAGTCGATAAATTGTTATGCATGATCAGCCACTCTCCTGAATATGTGGTGTGAGCAAAGATTAGGCTTTCAGTGCAGTGAAGAGAGAAACCGGATTACACTGCTTGACACATGCTAATTGCTATACATTATTTACTGCTTTGCTGTAGGAAAATTACAGGCTATTTTGGCATACCTTTGGTTCAATGAAGTGAAATGAATACATTCCTGGTCAGATTAGCTCCAGTTCTGGAATTAGCATGGGGTCAAAGTGAGACTGGATTATGTGTGTGGGCGAATAATAGTAATATTACTAATGCACTGTAACAACACATGTGCCACCTGCATATTTTACAAATTGATAGACACTGTGCATACACACACACATATATAATATGTTTACAAGCCATATAGCATGCATTTGTTCCTCCTGTTTGACAACATTGGGAGGGGGGGATTGGGAAGACTACTGTTTCAAAACTTGACGGCCATGTATGCCTCAAAGAATGAGGGTATTCAGGGAAATCAGAATACAACAAAGGACTTGGGGAAAGATCTGGTATTTAAATTTTAACTACAATGGCGCGGTATAAGGCAGTGTTACTACTGGTCAGTTTTTGGCGACAAGTTTCTTGGTGTTTGGTTTGGTTTGGTTTGTTTTTGTTTGTTTGTTTTGGTTTTGTGGGGGGGGGGGGCCAGCACAGTTCTAGCTGTATGCTCCTGGCTGGGCCCAGTGTTGCTCTTGACTACAGAAGGCAGTGTAGCAGTCTGTCTCTAGTCCTTTCTAATACTTCTACAAAATTCGTAGACCGGCGAACCAGTCATAAGTTCGCACCGGGGTCAGCCTGTACCTTGCACAGCCAGGTAGATAGATCTAGAAATAACTTGAGTGAGTGACGTAGGGCGATTGCATACAACCTGTATGTGAAGGACGCGGCGTGTTGATTCGATACGGCTTGGCACGCGTCCAGGGCATGCAACACTGAGAAGCCTGTTTACCAGCCGGTGTAGGTGAAACTAGGACTACCCCAATTTCTCAGAAACGGAGCCGTTGTGTAAACAAACTTACGAGTTTCTTTCCTTCTTTCGGAGACAGTGGATAGGACATATTTAATGTCTGCTTCTGGTGAATGGTAGCGTTCAAACTTAAGTCTGCAAATAACGAATATTATTGTACATGCTGTTGGTCATGGAATTACAACATGCGTAATGGTTGAATGGGATCAGTGATGAAATCCGACTGACAACTTGACAAGCACACACACACACACACACACACACACAAAGACGTAAAGACACACACACACACACACACACACACACACTGCAAAGAAAAAGAAAACTGCACCAGGACTGTATGTTAGGAGTGGCATTTTCTCCGTTCACCGCCGCCATAACAATGTAATGTATGCGAGAACGGCCGTCGCCCACACAAAAGCATACAGCGGTGACGCAGCACCGCGTGCGGTTGCCAACAAAGCAATTGCAGTCGATACTCCCCGCCGCTAACGCGTTACCCCGCTCTGCTTGTTTACCGATAGACTTCTGTGCGGCGGTGTTCGCGAATATTCCGGCGTTCTGGCTGAGGTGACGCTGTGTCATGAAAACTTGCCGGCGGTGGTGCCAAGTCAGTTGGCATAATGGCTGAAAGATTGGTTTGTTCGACGTGTTCTGGCGACACTGGCGGTGATCCTTTCATGTCAGTCAGACCACTCTGGTCTCTTACTAGTCTTAGACATGATTCTACTGTCACGGTCTGGGTATAGCTATTAGTCACTGATTGACTGAGGGTGGCCGTCAGTAATACTATTATTAGCTAGACTGAGTTGGTGGGAAGGTTACATCGAACGAGTTTGTAAAAATCACCAGAATTATATCGTTCGATCGTCGAAGAACAAAGTCATACTGACTCGAGTTTGACTCGGATCATGTCGTCATTAATCGGTTCCAACGAGTCAGTCGATGTCAACTCACCACTACAAGACTTCTTTTTTTTTTCAGTTGAGGGGTGGGGGGGGGGGGCAAGAAAAATATTAGCGACCGACTGATCTTGACTGAATGGTTTACTTTATTAGTAAGACAAATACTTCCTTAACCCCACACCTCGCCAGCTTCAGTGTACCTCTTCATCAAACAGGCAGATGGGACAAGACAAAAAGAAACACACTGACACACACACACATGATACACCTCTCTCTCTCTCTCTCTCTCTCTCTCTCTCTCTCTCTCACTAACACACACACGCAGACTGACACACTCTGTGACAACACTACAATGTCACAAACAGCCCTATTTCACGAACTAACTCGGTAAACAAGACGATGACCGACACACTGAGACTGACATACCAGAACAATCACCAACGAAAATACTAGTACAATGTAGTAGCCTGAGCTAGCAGACAGATAGCCCAGGTCAGCAAACTTTTTTGTGTGGTGTGTGGCGTGTGTTCCAGATGACAGTCTTTTCTGATGTCAGCTTGATAGAAAGAAGCACACAGTAACTGAACTGAAATGCCCTACAATCGCCGGGACAGCCGGAGACTGACATCTGTGGTGTAATCTGATTGTATGTAGGCTTACATACATGTAGATACCAGGAGTAGCTAGGACGTCTGCATTGTACATGTACCTGTTTGACCCGGGTCAACAGCAAATCTAGATTCAGGGGCGCCGGAACCGGGGGGGCAGGGGGGGGCAGCTGCCCCCCTGTACCCAAGCAGGGTGGGGCAAGAGTGTCTTTTTGCCCCCCCTGGAAAATCAGGTGACTATGGCAAGAGGGGGGGCAAAGCCATAGTCTTGCCCCCCCCCCCCTTCCCCTACCTCTCCCCCTACCCCTCTTAGTGCTCTCTCCCTCATCCCACCCAACAGAGAACTTCTGTTTTTGCGGACCGAAGGCTGTCCGCTCTTCTGATTGCTCCCCCCCCCCCCACCCCGCTTTTCACTTTTTTCGGGCAACGTCCTGGTTCGTAAAGTTTTTTTGTCTACGCAGCATTTGATCGCCCCCCCCCCCCCCCCCCCCGCTTTTCACTCTCTTCGGGCAACGTTCCCCCCCTCCGAGATTCTGCCCCCCCCCCCCCTCTCCCCAACATCTTCCGGCGCCCCTGAGATTAATACATTGCACTGAACAAATCAACGTCTACTGACACGAGTGATAATGAAGGTTGAAAACTAAAGCTGTACCCAAGCTCTCTCTCTCTCTCTCTCTCTCTCTCTCTCTCTCTCACACACACACACACACACACACACACACACACTGACACACACCGCCGGACTGACACACACACTCACCTATACACAAAGTAATCTACGAGGTACATGTGATCAGGACATCAGTGACTGTTTTCGAAAGCAGCTGGTGATTAAGTGTCTCCGGCTACAAACGGCATGGATAATATTGTAAACAGTTGAACAAGTAGGAAGAGTGTGGTAGCTGCAACGCCGGACTGGAAATGACTGACCATTCAGTGTGTTTAAAAGGTCTTGTCTTCTAGTTACATAATTATACCACCCTTGCCAGAGTATCAGTTGGTGATGATGATGATGATAAATGGAGACTTAATACAGCGCACGGCTCCACCCTAACTGAGCACTCACGGCGCTTTGGGAGAGGTTTTGAAAGGAAAGATAGTGGAAAAAAAAACTGCAGATGATTACTGGCGTGAGGCACTGAAGAGATGAGTCTTCAGGCGCTTCCGGAATGTGGTAATGCTGACTGCTTCCTTCACTGTCTCAGGGAGTGAGTTCCACAATTTGGCGCTGCATTTTTGAAAGACCGAGCACCATGCCTCTTCTTACTGGTGTCGTCAGTTGAACTGAAGAGAGCCGCATTGGTGGCGGTGTCTGTTTTACGCATATCTTGACATCGCGTACACACGTCTGTTTATGTCTTCGTTCAAACTCAGATTTTTTAATTCTAGTCAAGTTTATTTTGATTTCATTTTGTTGATGACGAGGACCTTGTGTGTTTCACTGATAACCGCCCTGATTACATGTAACCGGGTGTCAGGGGTCCGGTTCATGCAGGCAGGGAGACCAAACACAGAGGTCGCTATGACATGAGTTTTATTACGGGAAAACAGCAACAAATGGCAGACAATACGTAGACACGTGCAGTGACTCGCGGCAGGGCTGGCTGGCGACTGTGTAGTGAGGCGTAGCTCGCGGCTACTTATGCGCCCAGCGCGAGCCGCAAAGAAAGCAACGGCCGCTCGCAGCAGAAACAAGGGCTAGATGCTCGGGTAGCAGCGAAATCTGTGTTTGTTTACACACAGAAAACTAACAATAGCGGGCGTAATACAACAGCTACAAACTTCAAACAAACTGCATTGAAAAGAGCGTGAAAAGTACTCTAAGATGGCATAAGTTTGGAACATTATCAATGTACAAAGAATTTCCTATCGCCGATTTAAGAGCGTAAAGGCTGGGACCACGCATTCGAAAAGGGGTGAAAATGGCAAAATACACCCGTTAAACTACAAAACAGCGCTAAAAACAAAACATGATTAGAAAATACAAACTCTTCTGAAACTACTATAGTTTACATGATAACTTTAGGTTAAGCGACTGCGGAGATATTTAGCACTAAATGGACACAAACAAACACAACTAACTGACACGTGGCTAACGTGGATCCGCAACGCTTCACGCGTGCGGTAGCCTACAGGCGAACAAAGCCGGCGGCACACAGCTGGCCGGAGAACCTAGGGTAGTGGGCGAGAGGGTCCAAACCACTCGGCTACATACAAATCTCGTCTTCGCAAATATCCCGTCAGTGAAAGTGACCATAACCAGAAAAACTATCAGTTATAGTTTCTCTGATGGAACTGAGAGCGTGAAATGTATAGCGGATAGATTTCCACACCCATGATCAAAAATTAAACTGACGGAAGGGGAGGGGGGAGGGGGGTCTAATAATGATATAAATAAAGAAAATCGCATGTCGTAATTATGATATTAACAACATGCCGTAAAGAACAAACAACAAAATTGTAATTTATTTCGGAACACCACTGCAGTTGTAACGTCGTTTACACGTTGAAACTACAACTGTCATTCCATACATTCTTTTGGGTCTGGAGGTCTTCTTGTGATTACGACAGCGTCAACTTCAGCTGTAGTAGAAGCCGACACGCTTGGCAGATGATCCGTGACAACACGTCCTCGCGCAGTAATGATACGTCACCATGCGACACCTGTTATCTCTGACCTAAAATATTGTTCAGTCTTTTGAATTTAAAAGCTCAACGTTGCGTCAGTTTCTATGTTTAGCGTTCATAAACGCGGACACCTGTTGCTCTCAACATAAAATATGAAGCGGTGTAAACACAGGTACAAGGAAGAGATTCGTGTTTCTGTGTTTTGCACAAAGGGCGGCTAACCTAGTTTCGTCATTGCCTCGCAACTCAGTCTTGTTCATGTTTTATGACCTCCCCACCCCCCGTGAACATTATACGCTTGGGTCGTGAGTTCGAATCCTGGCAGGGAGCCAAAACTTTGTGCTATGTTTTCCTGGTTGCCTCGTCTTTGATATCATCACCCTTATGTGGTGGTCGGAAAGGGACGTAATACCCTATACACGCCCCTCCCCCCTCCCCTTCTGCCACCCCCCGACCTCGCTGACTGTTTTCAGGAAGTCAAGGATTCAAAATTCAAATGTCAAGACATCGTGACTTTGTTGTGCCTGTAGTGACTTGTCTTTCGACCCGCTGATCCACTACACTGGGAGATAAGCTCATAAATGTGTTGCTTAGTTTAGTTAGAATATTATTAGGCTGAAAGTATTTAGTTATACAATTCTCTCTCTCTCTCTCTCTCTCTCTCTCTCTCTCTCTCTCTCTCTCTCTCTCTCTCTCTCTCTCTCTCTCTCTCTCTCTCTCCGAGTCTCTGTGTGTGTGTGTGTGTGTGTGTGTGTGTGTGTGTGTGTGTGTGTGTGTGTGTGTGTGTGTGTGTGTGTGTGTGTGTGTGTGTGTGTGTGTGTGTGTGTTATTCTGCTCATCACTGTTCGGCAGAACCTATTTGCCGTGTGGGGAAAAGAGAAAAATTAGAATCTGAAGGCTAAAACATACAGGTATTGCTTGAAAATTTACCCAGACAGCTTCTCAAACTGTAGTCATGATGTCCCTCTCCTGTAATCGAGGGTCATGTATCCAACCATAGGAAAGAAATCAACATATTAATATCTCTGTGGTGGCTGGACCAATATTTATATAATGATAGGACACAACTGACGCTGAATAACGCTCCATGAAAATATACACTTTAGCCCTAAAAGCAACAGTGCGTGCGTGTCTCCATGGAAAATGTCCCATGCTATCACCGACTGCAAGGTGAGGTTTGCCGTGCGCCACTGATTGGGGATCCCATTTTAACTTCAAACAAGCTCAGCTAGTCAGTAAAAATCATCGTACAGCATCGTACGCTGCCATTTTTCTTACATTAGCCTGACGTTTTCCTGTGCTTGGCCACCACGCAAAAGATGTAGCCACAAAAAAAAGTTTGTTCGCTTGGATCCCTAACCCAGGATGTGACTTCACCGATCACTCATGGGTTACCCGAACTACTCAAACTGAAGCTCAGACGTTCATGTACGTTGGATCCTTTGCTTGTGTCAAATTTAAGGTATTGAATAATTTTAGGCCACAAGATGTACTGTAAAGGGCCGTCAATGAAAAGCAGCATTGATTTATCATTCAGTTAGATATGTAGTTAGTTAATTAGTTAATTATTTGACTTCTGTCTTTCTTCACGGTTCAACGGCAGGTTAGTGAGTGCAGTTTTGCACTTGCTGGCACCGAATTGCGAAGGACTGTGACACATACTCGTCCCACCCTGGCGTGACCGCTACCGCTCTACACTCCCTCAGTCAGGCACGTCTAATCTCTACCCATAGCTAGTCCATGCCAAAGGTTAATCTCGACTGAGACAGTCTTGGTCTTGCTTAAGTCTGTGATCACCCCACTGATAATCCACTTGGCAGGCAGCCTCAGCTGATTGGCTTGGGTTCGAAACCAAAGCGAGCAATCTTCATTTACACACACACACACACACACACACACACACACACACACACACACACACACACACACACACACACACACACACACACACACACACACGCACGCACGCACGCACAAACCAAGAGAAGTAGAAATCAACAAACAAATGTGAGGTTTTGTGATAATGAGTTTACTTGGATTTCTGCCGGGCTGCTCATCTGGGATAGTGGCGGGTGGATCGGGTGTGGAAGGGGACGGAAGTACATGTATGTACACTGGGGAAAAGAAACTCACAAATAAAACGAAAAGGAATTACCGTCCTCCCCCCCCCCCCACCCCACCTACCTCTCCACACCCGGCCAAGCGGTCCCCCGTGACCGACTGGCTGTATGTGTTAATGGCAGAAAACGAAACCTGATCGTAAGCGCATGTCAGCCATAAATGGTGTGAGTGTCATTGTCAGTTGTCCCGTCGTCGTCTCAATAATGTCTCATACAGCACCAAAGAACCGGATCAAATAGCGTAGGAGGTACACTCATGTAGCCTGACGATATGCCACGCAATGTCAGGGTCCTCACAGATAAGACTGATATCATGTTGGTGGAGTGCAACGCACAAGGTGATACCGTATCTGGCACACCTTACAGGGGTGGCCCGTGCTCTGGGGACAAGTACCTCTGATGGAAATGTTGGTTTACTACTGGGGGATTCAAGTTATTTTTGTCCCCACTCTAAGGGAACTGGGATAGTCAACCTGCATGGTAGCAGAGCTCTGAGTCTGACTACTGCATGGTAGAGCGTTGGACTTTCCATGCTCGGGTCGTGAATTCGAATCCCGGCTGGTGCCAAATATTTGTTAATATATATTTATTATATATTATATATTACTGCAAAAACTGACTGCACACAGCAAAGAGTGGGGACTCAACCCATCCTACAGTAAGATTCGGAAGAACTGAAGATTATTATTAAAATAGATATTAACAAAACATATAAAATATACAGTACACAATAGCTGTGAAAGCAAGCAAGCAGTTTATCTACACCGTAGCTTAAAGAGCGAAACATTTCAAGACGCGCTCGAGAGAACAAAACGATGATTCTGAAACCAAAATAGAAACTAAAAGTAATTTAGAGGAATTCTTATCCGTATTCCGAAGGACATAAGTGAGCGAGTTTCAAAAACGTCTCCACATTGTATTTACTGAGGCGTCGACAAGCTCGGCCGACAAGGAAGGGTATGCTGACCCCAGAGACAGAGAGAGAGAGAGAAGGGGGGGGGGGGGGGTGGAGGGGGAAGGAGAGAGAGACAGAGACAGGGTTCAGCCAGTCCTCGATAAACCTATTACGCCTCTTGTTACGCAAAATGGTCTATATTTAGCCAGAAAACCCAGACATTATTTTGCAAGACAACACACTATACTCAGTCCGAGCGATCGAGCCATTGTCACTCTACCTGATAAAAGGATAATCGGGCTAAGCTGTCACTTTTTATACACTGCTCTCAGACAATTCAACAATCACCGCATAATACCACATGTAAACACCCTGTTTACAGAGTCTACTGCCTACATAAAACAGTAAGGTGTAACAATAACTTGGAGAAAACACTTACTGTTACGGTAAACATAGTTTTGCATGACAATCCGAAACGCAGTTTGTATCGATATGAGTTGGATAATACTGAATTACAATAATGTACAATATAAGTGGGAATACACTTTGCGGGAAATATATTTTTGCCTGATGGCCTGATCATAATTATTTACTAATTCTGTGCCCTGTCTGTGTTGTAATTCCTACCTCATCAAACTTCATGAAACTTTATAAAGAAAGAAAGAAATACAACCAAATATGATCTTTACGGGAGATATGAGACTGAGGAAATCGATGAATTTTATGCAGACGTCTGTGAGAATGACCGTCGCTTTTTGACCAAAACTTTTACAATTGTTCCATTAATCTTCCTGTCTAGTTCCAGTCACAAACTAACTCATGTAAACATCGGGATTCGTAGTTGTTGTTGTTGGTTGGGATTTGTAGTTGTTGTTGTTGACTGTTTATTTGTATGATGATACACTTTCTGTACGGTATATACAGTTTTACAGGAGAACCTGATTAGCAGTTTGTATCGATAAGTCAGATACTACACTCACTGCCGGTAAACATGTATTTGATGACGGTCCGAGTCATCATTGCATTATTTTGTTTACTTTGTGCCCTGTCCTGAAAACATGCTGTAATTACTACCGCATTCACTGTCACGGGACCTAAATCAATCAGTCTGATCTCCATAGGGGACACTAGTGATAATCATGATAACGCTGATTTCAGATTTTAGAGCCGCTCGATCTACGGCTCGATCCGCTCGAACTGTTCTCCCCAGCCAAACAATATCCCCTCTACAGGCAGTGGTGGTGGTTGTGGGAATCGTTGTGTGGATTTTGTTCCTTTTTGTTGTTGTTGTTGTTGTTGTATGTTCGTTTGTTCGTCCTTTTGCACGTCCGTCCGTTCGTTTGTATGTCCGTCCGTTCGTTTGTATGTTTGTTTCGCTGAGAGAGGTGAGAGACAGAGAGAGATAAAGAAGGAGATACAGAGAGCGAGAGAGAGAGAGAGAGGGGGGGGGGAGAGGGTGGGTGTTTGGGTGGGTGTTTGGGGGTTTAACGTCCTTTTCCACCACATAGGGTGATATCAAAGACGGGGCAACGATGAAAAAGCCAGCACAAATATTTGGCCCCAGCGGGGATCGAACTCACGACCCGAGCATTGGAAGTCCAACACTCTACCATTCGACCACCCCGGCTCCCCGGGGGGGGGGGGGGGGGGAGAGAGAGACAGACAGAGGGAGAAGACTGAAGACCTGGCCACGTATTAATTTTGTATGTAATTAGTTACCGTTCATCTACAAGAGAACCCAGCCGTTTGAGCTGAATCGATTAGCCGGTTTACCAAAATCGACCAAGTATTTCAGTTAAACTGAGATCTTCTCACGTGGCGACAAGAATAGACTAACCCAGTGCGCGCTCCGGCCAGACATGGTGGAATGTATGTATACATGTTTTGCTCCACACCCCCGCACGGCATTCTGTCTGTTTCTCGTCAGTGGCACTCCCGTCTGCCTGCGCCGCTTGATCCGGTAAAAAAATACAAATTAATATCATATGAACGCGTTACCCTTTGAAATAATAATAATAATAATAATAATAATATATTTGTGACTACGGTGAGACCGAGATGGGGGAGGGGGTGTGGGATCGCCGAGCAGCCAGTAGCGGAGCTCTCGGGTCTGAGTTCGAATCCCGCCTGCCGTGAGAGCCAAAAATTTATTATGGGCTGGCTTTTTCATGTCGGCGGTCATCTTTAATATCCCGCGTGTGTCACTGACAGTGGGGGAAAATGAAGTTAAACCCGCAACTGTGAACAGCCTGTCTGTACTTGAAGAACGTACTAGTAGACTGGGGTCGATGAATGATTCACACACCATCATCCGTTTTTGCGAATGGGGATTGCAGATTACCGTAATTTTCGGTTCCGATTACATAATAATAATGATAATAATAGGTTGGTAGCAAAGCCGAGCGGATTTTAGCCGTGTTCACTATGATAAACATTTGCGGAATTCAGTGAGTTGGTCGATTAAGCTGTGTGCCGGTGCTCAGTCAAACTGCATCCACTCGCCTACGGCCATTTTATATTCCCGCATTTTGTAATTTCGAATACTGTCAGACCCGCTGGGATGTGAAGTGATTATTGTGAAGATTTACAGTCATGTGATATGCATGAATATGCACGTGAGTCCCCTGGCGCCGCATGTTTTGTAGAGTCTACGCTGGACCGGCCGACTGAGCACGTGAATTCCCGATGTTTCACAAAGGAGCGTGTTAAACACCAGTCAGTTTTGATTGATTTCCGTGGTGCAAATGTCTGTGTCCTTACAACACCATATCAGCTTTAGATGCCCATATTCTAGCCCCCCCCCCCACCCTCCTACCCTCAACTGACGCTGATGCACACGCAAACACACACACACACACACACACACACACACACACACACACACACACACACACACACACACACACACACACACACATTTAAGAACGCTCGGTCCAGTGATGACGTTTCATTTACGTGTGCGTTTTGCCATTTGGGGGGGGGGGGGGAGGGGGCAGGACGGTAATTCCTTGTCGTTTTATTTGTGAGTTTGTTTTCCCCAGTGTACATATATATACTTCCGCTCCCTGCAATGCCCGATTCACCCGCCACTATCCCAGATGAGCAGCCCGGCAGAAATCCAAGTAAACTCATTATCACAAAACCTCACATTTGTTTGTTGATTTCTATTTCTCTTGGTTTGTGCGTCAGTGCGTGCGTGCGTGCGTGCGTGCGTGTGTGTGTGTGTGTGTGTGTGTGTGTGTGTGTGTGTGTGTGTGTGTGTGTGTGTGTGTGTGTGTGTGTGTGTGTGTGTGTGTGTGTGTGTTTTCATAGAACCACTTCTGTCTGGAGAGCGAATCTCCATCGCTACACTATTACACTGTGACCACTGATGAAATCCTGTGGCCGTTTCGACAGCAAGCTGAATCATCACGAGAAAACATGCGAAACATGAGAGAAAAACCCGGTCTGTTCATGGCAACACAGAACATCTACTCATCCCTAGGATCGGTTCCGTGGTCTCTAAAACTATATCGTTTATTTAAGCTCTTCGTTCCCCCACCCCAACCCCTACCCCTACACTGACCCCGGCGTAGGGAACAGGCATGACTGACCCGGCAAAGTAGTAAAGACCATTTTGTTAGTTTCTGAAATCGACTCACTCACTTTTAGTCCCTGAGAATTTTTAACTCGACTCTCTCTCTCTCTCTCTCTCTCTCTCTCTCTCTCTCTCTCTCTCTCTCTCTCTCTCTCTCTCTCGTTTTCAGCGGAAATAACACGGTATCATTCACCGGCAGCATAGCTGAAAGCATAAAATATAGAAAATACAGAATATCAGTCCGGTCATTTTTACAGCAGTCACTGATCACTTTTAGTAATGCCACGCCATGCCAAACTCAGTCAGGCGATTAGGTGGCTTCAGTTTAAATTGCGAACTGAAACTGAGACAACCGGAAAACACACACACACACACACACACACACACACACACACACACACACACACACACACACACACACACACACACACACACACACCGCCGTATCGATCTTTTCGTAGTGACGACAGTCAAGGCCTGTGCCAATGAGGGTCACGTCACTCAAGCCGGGTACACAATCACTTCCCTTCACTGATCGGGAAAACCCCAATCCATGCGTTTAGAACCACTCAGTCATCACGCGGACGTCCGGCGGGAAGCCCTGACATTTCGTGGACGCGGAAAGGAACTAAACGCCGCACACAGCCGAATAGGCTACAACACTGAAAGCGAACGATGACACCCATCGGAAGCTCCACACACAGAAATAGGTTACACTTACAGAGATTCAGTTCTCTCTGCTAGTCAGTGGTTCAGTGTGGTAAATGGACTGCGCCGGCTGTTCTGACTTGAAAACAGTCCGTATACAGAAAACAGCTTACAAAGCATCATAGTCCTAACCATGACTGCACTGATTTGAGTTTCAGTGTTTACTGAATTGTTTCTGAGTGTTTGTTTTCAGTTGCGGCTTTTAACGTGAAAAACAGATCTTTGTCGGGCTTTCACATCAGTTCACACACACTGAGTCAGCCACTTCCACCGTGTTTACTGCTGTCAGTAATACATATAGGTATAACCACCCCCTGGTCTGCATATGATCACTGACTGACCTCCCGGCACCTTCTTAAGACACTGCGGACCAGCCGTTCGGGCTTTCCTTGGTCCAGCTTGTCCGACCCCTCTAGCACCCTGAAAAGTATACTGACACAGGGCAAGCAAGTGGGTCAGCTAAAACTGTGTTGAACTGCAAAGTCCGAGCGCATTAGCACGTGGAAAAAAATTGTAATGTTTTGTGAAAGATTTAGATATGAATGAGAAAACTTCAGCTGATAGGCAGTCCCCCTAAGCTCCAACCAAAAGGTGAGGATCAGTGGGGGTGTAAGGATTAAGTTGACGTCTTTTTCCACCAAATATGGATGACATCAATGACGGTGCAACTGAAGAGAGCCGGGAATCGAACCGCCACGGCCCAAGCATTGAAAGCGAAGTGCTCTACCGCCCGACTGTCTCGGCTCCCCCCAAGCAACGAGTGAACTAGTAAACTACATTTAGTATGAACAGCCGGGTTGATAACACAGTGACACTGAGTTCAGATGAAACCTATACGATACTGAAACGTGTCAATGAATATTTCAATTTTAAGACCTTCCTTGATCAGTAATGTCCTTTTCTCATAGTTGTAGTCTTAGGTCATTGTGATCCTGACCGTCAAGTTGTCACTATATATGTATTTATGCCTGGAGAGTGTCCGGTGATTCTTGTAAATTACCTTAAATGGAGCGTTAACTGTTCCTTTGTTAGTCACACACACACACACACACACACACACACACACACACACACACACACACACACACACACACACACACACACACACACACACACACAGAGAGAGAGAGAGAGAGAGGGGGGGGGGGGAATCGTGTCAGTAACATCCCATGGTTGTGAAAAACAAAACAATGCTCTCTTTATGGAGACAATTTCTCAGAAACGTGTGACACAGCTTGAGCATACAGGGATACAGGATTTCCTGTCGTGATACATTTATAACAGACAACAGATCCCCGGTGTAGCCCGCGAGATTAACTCCCCACAGAGAAACTACCCGGCGTACGCGAGAATGACTCTTTGGCGGCATTGTTGTTGGAGCAGTAAGCTCTACCGCTTTGCTTAATCAGAGTTGATATAGACGGAAGTAAAAAGGTTAACGTACACACAAACGAACGAACAAACGAAAGGAAAACAAAAAAACCGAAAAAACACACGAACCGGCGAACGAAAAAACGAACGAACTACGATGATAGTTTCGTACGCAGAAAGCTTTTTTTTTTTTTTTTTTCACCTGGGAAGACCCACACCGCCGACTGTTGCTTCGTTTCGGTGTCGTGTTGGTATACCCAGGTTTCGTTTCCTGTTACGATGTCCCAGAAATTTTCTTAGCATGTGGGTGCACCAGTTCACCCTACCCCGCTTCTGCTCTTCACTCAGGATGTAGGGCACCCAGCGGGCACAACGTTTCCCTATGCTAAGGCAGTCGTGAAGGATGCAAATGAGATTTCCCGATGAAACCTGTATGATATCCTGTATTTTAACGTACATCATTTTTGGGTCCTTCTTTTTAATCAGGGATTCTACCCTAGAGACGTTTTCTGGGGTCACGGTCGTTGCCATTCGACCACAACGGTCATCGTCTTCAATTGTTGTCTGGCCAGACATGAACAGTCGGAACCACCTAAAACCAGTGGCTTTGGACGGAGATTGATCTCCAATACAGTGTTTTAAACTTTGAAAACAGCCCTGAAAAGATTTTCCCCGGCAGTAGTAATGTATATCATGGCTCGAAAATCCCTTCCAGAAAGATCAACACTGCTGGCTAAAGACCCGTCACCCTTACCGGACATTTTGTCGCATGAAATATAAACGGTTGTACGGAATCAAGTAAATTGTTTTGTCATAAGTATCACGAAACTGATCTACGATGTGATGTAAACAGAAAAGTAGTGACGTCATTAGTTCGTCCAGGTTGCAAAACATAATGAGTGGCCCTCGTACAATACCCCCGGAGTCTTTTATTTTTTCCGGGAGTTACTTGGCATGTTGCACACCGGCGCGAAATGTCTCATGATCAGCGCGTCAGTCTTGTTGTTTGCGGACGAAAACAAAAACAATACGGCTCAATAACGTAATGGCCGAAATAAGTAACTGGTATGCATGAAGGCTGGGGGACTGATGGGGAGGGGGGTGTGGGGGAGGGGGGGGTACACGACACCGATACACGCCTCCGCTTCAGTTTGTGTGTGTGTGTGTGTGTGTGTGTGTGTGTGCGTGCGTGCGTGCGTGCGTGCGTGCGTGCGTGTGTGTGTGTGTGTGTGTGTGTGTGTGTGTGTGTGTGTGTGTGTGTGTGTGTGTGTGTGTGTGTGTGTGTGTGTGTGTGTGTGTGTGTACCAAGCACCGCATTGACTGATGTAATCAATTAGTTTTGGAATTCATACAGTGTACGACAATTTCAATAAGGTTCTGTTTCTTCTGTATATTTGAACTTCTACGATGAATAAACCCCTTGTAAAACATTACAGGAAATCCAGTGTTCTCTTCCTGCAGTGGCCACGTAATTTTGTGAATAATGATTAGAAGGAACCTGCCATTCACTCGTTTATCACACACACACACACACACACACACACACACACACACACACACACACACACACACACACACACACACACACACACACACATGACTTAAATGCACGCCGCAGAGAGAGAGAGAGAGAGAGAGAAAGCACTGGAAACTACCTGATTCCTCAATACGCCCATCTAAATAACCAAACAGTATTCAGGCGTGGCCGTTTCTAAGCAGCTTCTAAGATTAGTTTGAACGGGGTTTGCCGGCCGGCAACCAGTGTGACACCATGTTGTTGAGAAGATCTAGTCATCGAACCAGAAGTATTGACAGGACAGCGGAAGCGAAACTCGGTCGGTCTTTTTATCAGTTTCTGTTTGTGTTCGGCGAACCAATGCAATATCGATCAGGGGACCTCAGGGGTCGCTTCATTCAATGAACAGTGGTGCACAGTCATTATGCGTTAGTTTTTTTGACGAGCAGAACGTGACTGTGGTTCTGAAAAAATATCTCACACCGTTTTGGATGTTTGTTATTCCATTCAATGTTCCACACTGGATTTTGCTCCGTCCCGTCCCCCTGTGTCCCTTTTGCAAAAGGCCCTCGGCTTGCGCAATAAAACTTGTTTCAAAAGAAAATCTCACACTTTCTTTTCTTCTGTTCAATGTTATTGCTGGTAGTCAAGGAGTAGTGATCTATCTGTGTTTCTAGTCATATGCTTCGTGTCATGTTGAACCGATTAGAAGGACCAGTGAAATACGTTTCGTTTCATTCCTAGGTTCTGTGGCTGACAATAGTGCGATTTAGTAGGACTTCGTACGGAGGACTTCGCTGAGCAGCGTAACCCATTTACATGTAAATTAGGCTCACACGGCAGAGGCCGCGAGCTGCTAACGCGCTGTGATTGGGTAATGGCACCCGTAACGTGCCAAATTTACATGCAAATGGGTTACGCTGCTCAGCGAAGTCCTCCGTACGAAGTGCTACTAAATCTCACTAATATCCTGTTGCTGTACTTGTCTTCTGATAAAAGAAATGCTTAATGGTGATAATCATCTAACAGGGTGAAATTTACCCACCAGTTTTGTTATGTTGTTTCCATAGTAATGGAAACAACATAATAGGACGGGCTAAAATTTCCACGTTCATAGGCAAGCATCTGTGGTACAAACGCACGTCACTGCCGATCTCCCGCAGAGACGATTATGCAAGTGTAACTCTGACAATGACGTAAGAAAACTTGCGTCATCGATGCTGACGCGTATGGTGTTCCGAACGCACTTCTCCTCCTCAGTGAGTGCCGTCTGTGCGGATGTGTGTGCGTGCGTGTGTGAATTGTGTCCGGGCCCGTTTCTTCGAAGATACTTAACCGAATGGCTTCAAATTTGGGGTATCCAAATTTATCAAAATGTTACAGTAGACGATTCAAGCGTGTGATGATTGCTTAAGTGATTTGGGAGTTATCGCCCTTTTGAGACAAGTTGGTTGTCTTTCGTGTACAGGCGTAATATTTATTTAAATCACTCAATTTTTTGGCAGTAGATAGCTTGAATACGGACTCTGAATTGACTCACTACTAGAAAATGGTCGCTCTTATAGTTTTCATGTAAACCGAGCCTGAGTTGACATTGCATGTGAACCCAGTTCAGATGCCTATTTCTCCGAAAATACTAAACCGATCGTTTTCAAATTTGGGGTTTCTAAATGAATCAAGATTGTTGAATAGAAGGCCCGATCCAGGTACGATTGCACACATGATTTGCGAGTTATCGCCCTTTTCAAAAAAAGTGGCTTTCTGGCGTTTAAAGGCGTAATATTTACCTAAACCACACCATTTTTGGGACATAGATAGCATGAATACGGACTCTCAACTGAGTGAATTTTGGAGGTTGTCGCTTTTATACTTTTGGCGTAAACCGTACCTGATGAAAGTGCTGGTGAACACACTTTAGATCTCAAAATCGCTCCTACTATACATAGATAATGAGCCTGGGGTGCCATAAAAAATATACAAAAAAAATTAGAAAAATTCACTGCAGCCGTTGTCGTCAGTTGACTCGAAAATTTGTACTCGAAGCACATTTCCTTTACACAAGCCACACGCCTCACAAACATCGCAGAAAAGGCACACGCGCACTGACGCAAAACTGTATCAGCGTCAGTTTGCCGACGTCATGTTTGATTGACGTGGGGGTGTGTCGTCACTTTTCGGAAGTTCTCTATTTGTAGACGGGGAAAGCGGGAGTTTCATTGATGTAGTGAGCTTTGTTTTTCCCACTGACTCTCACTCAATAGCATAGTAGAGTGAGAGAACACCACATAGGTCTCAATGGAGCACATGCACAAACGCGGCTCGCGCAAGTCTGCGTGCGTGCGTGCGTGCGTGCGTGCGTGCGCGCGCGCGTATGTCTGTGTGTGTCTGTGTGCGCGCGCGCGCAGCAGACATAACACATAGTGAAAAAAACGTTCGCCGCGCAGACTTGTCTGTTAAACACATTGAGCCGGTATAAATTCGATCTTTACACTGCGCAGCAGCAACACTTCAATTTTCATGGGGCTGCTTTCATTGCAAGAATTGTATCCGAGTCAAAGTTATTACGTCAAATGTATTATGCGTCATCCCAATGAGGAAAACGTCATAGATTTCAAAGAAAACAACTTGACGTCTCTCTTCCAAAACCAAGATTGGTCTGACAAGCCCGGTCAGTTGTTTCCATTGAGAGAGAGAGAGAGTGTGTGTGTGTGTGTGTGTGTGTGTGTGTGTGTGTGTGTGTGTGTGTGTGTGTGTGTGTGTGTGTGTGTGTCCTCCCGTATACATGGCATTACAAAAGAACGACCGTGACGACAGCAGGTGATTAAATGGAAACAACATATTGGGCTGGTCAGTGGCCATCTTGTTATGTTGTTTCCATAGTAATGGAAACAACATAATAGGACGGGCTAAAATTTCCACGTTCATGGGCAAGCATCTGTGGTACAAACGCACGTCACTGCCGATCTCCCGCAGAGACGATTTTGCAAGTGTAACTCTGACAATGACGTAAGAAAACTTGCGTCATCGATGCTGACGCGTATGATGTTCCGAACGCAGTTCTCCTCCTCCTGAGTGCCGTCTGTGTGGATGTGCGTGTGTGTGTGAATTGTGTCCGGGCCCGTTTCTTCGAAAATACTTAACCGAATGGCTTCAAATTTGGGGTATCCAAATTTATCAAAATGTTACAGTAGACGATTCAAGCGTGTGATGATTGCTTAAGTGATTTGGGAGTTATCGCCCTTTTGAGACAAGTTGGTTGTCTTTCGTGTACAGGCGTAATATTTATTTAAATCACTCAATTTTTTGGCAGTAGATAGCTTGAATACGGACTCTGAATTGACTCACTACTAGAAAATGGTCGCTCTTATAGTTTTCATGTAAACCGAGCCTGAGTTGACATTGCATGTGAACCCAGTTCAGATGCCTATTTCTCCGAAAATACTAAACCGATCGTTTTCAAATTTGGGGTTTCTAAATGAATCAAGATTGTTGAATAGAAGGCCCGATCCAGGTACGATTGCACACATGATTTGCGAGTTATCGCCCTTTTCAAAAAAAGTGGCTTTCTGGCGTTTAAAGGCGTAATATTTACCTAAACCACACCATTTTTGGGACATAGATAGCATGAATACGGACTCTCAACTGAGTGAATTTTGGAGGTTGTCGCTTTTATACTTTTGGCGTAAACCGTACCTGATGAAAGTGCTGGTGAACACACTTTAGATCTCAAAATCGCTCCTACTATACATAGATAATGAGCCTGGGGTGCCATAAAAAATATACAAAAAAAATTAGAAAAATTCACTGCAGCCGTTGTCGTCAGTTGACTCGAAAATTTGTACTCGAAGCACATTTCCTTTACACAAGCCACACGCCTCACAAACATCGCAGAAAAGGCACACGCGCACTGACGCAAAACTGTATCAGCGTCAGTTTGCCGACGTCATGTTTGATTGACGTGGGGGTGTGTCGTCACTTTTCGGAAGTTCTCTATTTGTAGACGGGGAAAGCGGGAGTTTCATTGATGTAGTGAGCTTTGTTTTTCCCACTGACTCTCACTCAATAGCATAGTAGAGTGAGAGAACACCACATAGGTCTCAATGGAGCACATGCACAAACGCGGCTCGCGCAAGTCTGCGTGCGTGCGTGCGTGCGTGCGTGCGTGCGCGCGCGCGTATGTCTGTGTGTGTCTGTGTGCGCGCGCGCGCAGCAGACATAACACATAGTGAAAAAAACGTTCGCCGCGCAGACTTGTCTGTTAAACACATTGAGCCGGTATAAATTCGATCTTTACACTGCGCAGCAGCAACACTTCAATTTTCATGGGGCTGCTTTCATTGCAAGAATTGTATCCGAGTCAAAGTTATTACGTCAAATGTATTATGCGTCATCCCAATGAGGAAAACGTCATAGATTTCAAAGAAAACAACTTGACGTCTCTCTTCCAAAACCAAGATTGGTCTGACAAGCCCGGTCAGTTGTTTCCATTGAGAGAGAGAGAGAGTGTGTGTGTGTGTGTGTGTGTGTGTGTGTGTGTGTGTGTGTGTGTGTGTGTGTGTGTGTGTGTGTGTGTGTCCTCCCGTATACATGGCATTACAAAAGAACGACCGTGACGACAGCAGGTGATTAAATGGAAACAACATATTGGGCTGGTCAGTGGCCATCTTGTTATGTTGTTTCCATAGTAATGGAAACAACATAATAGGACGGGCTAAAATTTCCACGTTCATGGGCAAGCATCTGTGGTACAAACGCACGTCACTGCCGATCTCCCGCAGAGACGATTTTGCAAGTGTAACTCTGACAATGACGTAAGAAAACTTGCGTCATCGATGCTGACGCGTATGATGTTCCGAACGCAGTTCTCCTCCTCCTGAGTGCCGTCTGTGTGGATGTGCGTGTGTGTGTGAATTGTGTCCGGGCCCGTTTCTTCGAAAATACTTAACCGAATGGCTTCAAATTTGGGGTATCCAAATTTATCAAAATGTTACAGTAGACGATTCAAGCGTGTGATGATTGCTTAAGTGATTTGGGAGTTATCGCCCTTTTGAGACAAGTTGGTTGTCTTTCGTGTACAGGCGTAATATTTATTTAAATCACTCAATTTTTTGGCAGTAGATAGCTTGAATACGGACTCTGAATTGACTCACTACTAGAAAATGGTCGCTCTTATAGTTTTCATGTAAACCGAGCCTGAGTTGACATTGCATGTGAACCCAGTTCAGATGCCTATTTCTCCGAAAATACTGAACCGATCGATTTCAAATTTGGGGTTTCTAAATGAATCAAGATTGTTGAATAGAAGGCCCGATCCAGGTACGATTGCACACATGATTTGCGAGTTATCGCCCTTTTCAAAAAAAGTGGCTTTCTGGCGTTTAAAGGCGTAATATTTACCTAAACCACTCCATGTTTGGGACATAGATAGCATGAATACGGACTCTCAACTGAGTGAATTTTGGAGGTTGTCGCTTTTGTACTTTTGGCGTAAACCGTACCTGATGAAAGTGCTGGTGAACACACTTTAGATCTCAAAATCGCTCCTACTATACATAGATAATGAGCCTGGGGTGCCATAAAAAATATACAAAAAAATTAGAAAAATTCACTGCAGCCGTTGTCGTCAGTTGACTCGAAAATTTGTACTCGAAGCACATTTCCTTTACACAAGCCACACGCCTCACAAACATCGCAGAAAAGGCACACGCGCACTGACGCAAAACTGTATCAGCGTCAGTTTGCCGACGTCATGTTTGATTGACGTGGGGGTGTGTCGTCACTTTTCGGAAGTTCTCTATTTGTAGACGGGGAAAGCGGGAGTTTCATTGATGTAGTGAGCTTTGTTTTTCCCACTGACTCTCACTCAATAGCATAGTAGAGTGAGAGAACACCACATAGGTCTCAATGGAGCACATGCACAAACGCGGCTCGCGCAAGTCTGCGTGCGTGCGTGCGTGCGTGCGTGCGTGCGTGCGTGCGCGCGCGCGTATGTCTGTGTGTGTCTGTGTGCGCGCGCGCGCAGCAGACATAACACATAGTGAAAAAACGTTCGCCGCGCAGACTTGTCTGTTAAACACATTGAGCCGGTATAAATTCGATCTTTACACTGCGCAGCAGCAACACTTCAATTTTCATGGGGCTGCTTTCATTGCAAGAATTGTATCCGAGTCAAAGTTATTACGTCAAATGTATTATGCGTCATCCCAATGAGGAAAACGTCATATATTTCAAAGAAAACAACTTGACGTCTCTCTTCCAAAACCAAGATTGGTCTGACAAGCCCGGTCAGTTGTTTCCATTGAGAGAGAGAGAGAGAGAGAGAGAGAGAGAGTGTGTGTGTGTGTGTGTGTGTGTGTGTGTGTGTGTCCTCCCGTATACATGGCATTACAAAAGAACGACCGTGACGACAGCAGGTGATTAAATGGAAACAACATATTGGGCTGGTCAGTGGCCATCTTGTTGTTGTTGTTGTTGTTTTGGTGTTGTTGGTTTTTTTGTGTATTTTTTTTCGAACAATGTATTTTGCGTTTGTTTGTTACTGTGAAAGCTAGTCCGCTGGTTTACTCTGTGTCCTTACATCCTCACAGCAGGCGGCAGCAGACTTACTGGGTTGTTTCCCCTTTGTGTAAGCTGTCTTCCCCTTCCTTGTGTCTTTGCGAGTTCATTACAGCAGGCCTTAAAATATTTCCTGATCCGAAAGGAGGAAAAGTTTGTAGTGTTTATTGACAAAGCCACGAGCATGCGTCAATGCAAATGCGATATATACACGCTGGGGGCTGCAGGGGCGGATCCCCCCCCCCTCCCCGTCTCCCCGTTTAAATTCAGTTATACTAAAATCAGTCTGTGAAATTCTGTGAGCATTTTTGTCAAGGGTTTCAGTGCTTCAGGAGGCAACACCTATTTTTCGGAGGAATTGTTTTCAGCCCTGCTAGAATGTTCCCGGCGCCTGCCTTCGTTCTCACCTCCACCCCCCCCCCCCCCCCCCCAATCAGTTCTATGATCCCTCTGTGTGCAGATCGGCGGTTCACTGTCAGCTGTTAGGTTAATCGATGCGACTGCTTCAATGATTGTATTGCTTCGACCACTACAGCTTTGATGTTGCGCGCGTTCTATTTACCTTGTCTGTTGAGTAATGTTTCATCTAAAGACGCTGCTTCTGGCTTTCGTGTTTCGAGACACAATATTTATTTATATTTACAGCGACCCGTTTTGGCTCCTCCGGCAAATGTATCAGGGTCCATGATCCAAAAGCAGGCAACGTGTGTAGCATTATACTAACGAGGAGGCAAAGCCACGGGAGAGCGTGTCTGCTGGTTATCACCAGTGCTAGCCTGCGGGGCTGTCCAAGCGCATGCTTCCCCAGTATCAGGGGGAAAAAGACTAAAATATGTAATTTGGTGCATTTCGGCATGATTTTTAAGTGCTTGAGAGGAGAAACACTTTTCTGGGAGGAACAGGGGTATTTTTTTTTAAAATTAGACCAAATCTGTGCAATTTGGAGCGCTTTGACATAATTTTAAGTGCTTCAGAGAACGAAACACACTCTTGGGGGGGGGGGAGAAAGATTTTAACCAAAGGTGGAGGAAATCCGCCAAAAGGTATAAGATTTTAGGCTCTGGTGTGTGCATGGCGCGCGCATCACAGCAACTACATCATCACATACAAACTATCCATTGTACACGTTTTAGGACAGACGAGCAACAAGCCAGATGGTATCTATTTACAACGAGAATCCGATCACTCATTCCATACCAAGTTTAATTCTTTTCTAATTCTTATGACAAAGTACACGGTCTCATCCTTTTTTTTAACCAAAGCAACAGAAAGGAACTTGAGATACATAGTAAAAAGCTCTTACCACAGACGGAAACACAGTTACATCCAGTCCACCATAAGTAAACTGAGTAACAACGATTAAAAACATCTACATCACATTATTTAGAAAAGTAGGCATCTGTCGTATTAACTAACATTTCACCAGGAATGTATGGGGGAAAAACCCTCAAAAACAGATTAATTTTTTAAAAAAATTCACCAGGAACAGTTACTTATAAAATCACACATGTTTTCAAACACGACTGCAGTTTCAGGCAACAGTTACTGTTCTGCATTCTTGTGACACTAAGTCACACAATGTTCCTTTCCCCCTGTATTCATGGACACACATCAAAAGAGATACATGGACTTCCAACTGTCGAGCCGGGGAGGCAGCGGTAACTAAGCCTGAAACAGGCTCTCAGACCTCAACCTCCATAATATCCTGGCTCTAACTCATTGAAACACTGGACGGCAATGAGAACGTCAACCACCTTTGATCACGGCTGAAAATAGTCCATAATCTAAAGGAAGAAAGTGAGCAGCATATAGTGAGTGTTGCAGACGCGTTATGCTAGGGGTGTGCGGGGACATGCTTCCCCAGATTTTTTTTTAATGTAAAATCTGTGCAAATTGGTATGATTTTGAGGATGGAACACTTTTGTTTGGAGGAAAACTTTTAGATTTTGACCAACCTGAGAAATCCGGGGTGTTTTGGCATGATTCCAAGTGCTTCAGAGTAGGAAACACACTTTTGGGGGCGGACAATTTTTGGCAACAGGTGGAAGATTTGAAGTCCTGTTTAATCGATACTTCCCAAAAACCTTAAACAAACATAATATCCTGGAGTAGCATCCTTGTAACATTCTTAAGTTAAACTAAAATGTACAGGTCTCACAAGGCAGAACAAAAACCCTGCACCAGCTGCTCCTCCCAACCTTCCTCGTGTTGCAGTGTATCACAGTCTAGACCAAAATTAATCATCCTTGTCTTCTTCCTCGTCAGAAACGAAGTCAAAGGTGATGTTCTCATCAAAGTCATCCTCCACGCCAGCGTTCTCATTGAGTTTGGCTGATGCGGGCAGTTCTCCATAAGCTTTCAAATTCCTGGCTTCATCAGCGGTGTACTTGAGGAGAACATCGGCTTTAGAGTCCTGATAGTCCCGCAGACCGACGAGGATGATATCACCATTGTTGATCCACACTTTCTTCCGCAGTTTCCCCCTGATGTTACACAGCCTCTGCACACCATCGAAACACAAAGCGTGCAAGCGACCGTTTCCCAGCATCTTGGTCACCTGGGCGTACTCCTGCCCGTCTTCTTTGAAGACCAGTTCTCGCTTTTCCTTGTCATTTTCATTCTTGCCTTTCTTCCTATTTTTGCCTCCCTTTCCCTTGTTCTTCGGCATAGTGGGTTGTCTGCAACAAAAGAAATCAATTTAACTCAGCTGCATAAACTAGCAACAGCACTAAATCCGCTAGCTTCAGACATCACCAACTATGACAAGTACACAACCAACAGACAGGCAGACAAACAAAGAGATCTGGTAAATTAAAATGTCTACGAACAAATGCAAGGCAGATTAGTTCACTATAAATGACTTGGTGACTCTGCGTGTGGCTAGCCACTAATATGACCAAGCCATAACAGGTTCGGACCAGTTTTGAGGGGTGGGGACAGACGCTCCAATAACCAAACAGGACATGGGGACGCTAGGAGAGGAAAAAAAAAGTAGCACGGGGAGATGGGGGGGGGGGGGGGGTGAGAATCTCAAAAAATGAAAACAGTTGGGGGTGGGTACTTATGCTTGTTTTCTATTCACATTTATGTGTGTTTCTTGTGCGTTTGTTTTGTCTTGGGCTTTTGGGGGGCTTTTTTTCTTTTTTGGGGGGGGGGGGGGGGGGGCGTGATACTTTCATAACGACAACAGAGGCCTGAAACCAGTCCCCAGCGAATCGGCCCCTGTACAACACGGACACTCGTGTCAGTCACGCTGTCAACTAGTGGTCAGTTTCACACCTTTTTTCTAGCCGGGAGGGGGGAGGGGGGCTCAGTCTATGCCGTCCTTCTTTGTCACACAGCTCGCGTCGACTCGGACGTCAACACCACCTAGTGAGGGGATGAGAGGTGAAATCTGCGCGTGCAGTAAGCCTTTGTTTGCACTGCACGTCCCATCCGCGGGAGGGTGTTGGGGGGGGGGGGGAGGGACGATTGATGTAAGATGCCTGTTGGGTAACACTGGTCAGTCCAGTGACGACAGAAAGCGTGACTGAGTCAGTGTGGTTCTCAAAATCTTCACAGGCTGTGGTCATGTCACCACTAAAGCACTGTCACTTACGGTGAACCGGACCGCACCTGTCTGCCCGCGGGCTGGGCAATAATCCTCTGCCAACCACGTTATCGCCGGGGGTGGGGGTGGGGGTGGGAACGACTGAAGTAAGACGCCTGTTGGGTAACACTAGTCAGTCCAGTGACAACAGAAAGCGTGAGTGTGGTTGCACTTCGGTTCTCAAAATCCTCACAGGCTGTGGTCATGTCACCACCAGTAGTGACTGCTCTAGTCTAAACAACGTTGACGCAACGTTTGTGCTGACAGCGCGTTCAGGGCCCGTATGAGTTAAAACTCGAAGTTAATTTAACCCACGGCTACGGGCCTAACCCGGACTAGGACACAAGAAACCCCAAAACAAAATTAAATAAAAAAGGAAGCGCAGAACATTGCACCTGTATAAGGGGGTCACCTGTCCAAGACGGACAACTTGACTCAGTGCCTTTGGCGTCCACCTTACACAGGTCTTACTTTACTACCTTTAGTTAGTTAGTAGTTAGTTATGCCTATAGCCCGTGGGTGGGCATAGGCCATCCACAGTTGCACGCCATCGTCTCCTGTCCTGTGCTATCGTCTCTAGCTCCTTCCAGCTGTATCCCATCTGCCGGGTCTCCGCGTCCAGGTCCCTCCTCCAGGAGTTCTTGGGTCTTACTTTACTACCTTTACTACATGTAATACCGGGGAAGGTGGACCATTTAATGAACGAGTTCTGCATCCGGTGACGTCACGCCACCGGCCGGCACAAAGGAAAACTGAACACTGCTAAAGTTGGGAACTCAGACTGAAGACCACAGCTTATCCAAAACAAAAGGATATCAGAGCCCGGATGGGCACTTGCGTTATCGGATCAGCAACAAAGGCTCCGCCCAGGGTCAGGAGTGTCACTGTTATTGCTTTGTATGATGTGATTCCGATTTTATTGATCAGATCCTTTCACACGACTTTGAGTATTGTTGTTCAGCACGAAAGCAGATTTAGACTTAAGTGTTAACACATAACAAGACTTTGTGGATTACGATAGTTTATGGTTAGCTACTCTCTGCCTTCAATTTTCACCATAGATCATTGTACTCCTATTTTATTTATTCTTTTATTTATTTATTTTTTTTGACGATCGAGGCCTGTGATCCTTGTTACCGAAGGACCTCGCAGCTAACGTCCCTGTAAATATTTTTTAACCCCTGTAACTTTTTTAAAAATACCTAAGGTGATCCTAAATTTTAACTGTTTTAATAATAATCAATAAATATTTTTGTGTACAGATAGGGACCGTTTTGGGACCAAAAACCTTATCCATCCTGATCATAAAATTATTACAATGGCCTATCCCCAGCCGGGTTAGGAGCGCTCGGCGCTTGCCCGGCACCATTTCCCCTCCCTTGCCAGAAAACGAATTTTTTTAAACTAGAAACCTTAAAACCTTTTAAAAAATACAATACCAAGCCCCCAATCAAACAAGTGGCAGGGACTATAATCCTTAAGTTGATTGATTGATTGCACTCCTATCGTCTTTGTTATCACTTAGTACGTAGAGCAGACAATGGAACGTTCTAGACTGAAGTAGACTAAAAAGTAGTTACTCGGTTCACAATCACTTTGATCCGTCGGGACAAAGGAGAGATAAGAAAATTCTCAGAAGAAGGGGAAATTGCAGAATTGTACTTCGATATACGAAATATTTTTATTTTTTTTTACTACGATGGTATTACAAGACCATAGGCCAAAATAACTGGCAAAACTTACCAAAAGTCACCAAGTTATAAAAATGGCTAACTCAGTTGTAGCGATGCCAGTCAATGCTACACAAAGGCCGGTTGCAAAACTGAAGGATCGTTACTAAACTAAGCTCGGGCAAAACCAGCATTTACACAATCAAAATCAGAAACGCACATCAGTCAAATGAATCATGAATGAAGCCAACAAATGTGCTACTTACAATGGACGACAGGTGCACAGGTGAGATGCAACTGGAACGTGTGGTCAAACCACAAAAACTTGTGTCCGAAGTTATTCACACACGATGTGGTGTAGTGGGGTCCGCACGTGTGAGCCGTGTTCAAACCGAAAGACGTGTGCAAAAGTGGACGTGCCAAAAAGTACCCGGAGCGAGACCCGCAAACAAAGACGCCGGCTTCAGCTGAAGCGATGTCAAACTAAGGTAGCTGAGGGGAAGCTGGGAAATGTGTGTTTCTTACATACTACATGTAGTTAACTAAAGATTACGGCCGATATACACAACGTAGGTGGATCGGGTATGCAGCAAATAAAACTAGAGGAAAAGGGCCTTCAAGTGATATAAGTTTGAACTAACTCAGGGCCGGGGTTAATTTACTATGATGTTTTTAAAGTGCCTCACTGGACAGGTTTTTCAATGAAGGTGGTTGGTCGCAAAATCGCTGATTACGACAAACTAGTGAAGGCCCTGACAACCTTGGATTAAAAAAAGAAAAGTGGAAGAGCATAGCTTGCTTTGCAAAAAGTACACCTGTTTCAGGGCACAGCGGTTCCGGGACCCCCCCCCCCCTCTTCCCCCCCCCCCCCCAAGTTGGTTCTTCTATAAAGTCGGACATTTACTTTTCTTTCCCTCCCTCCGTGTGATTTTTCGAGCGTGTCTTACCCAGCATCACCACCACCCCACCCCCGTGTTTGATTTTTCAATTGTCTTCCCCCCCCCCCACACACACACACCTACCCCCCCCCCCCCCCAATGCACTCTACATCTTAGCAGCCCTTGCCGCCGGCGTCAGTTTGGACCCCCACTCCATTAGTACTTGATCCGCCAAACACGCCTCTAAGTTAAAGAAGACTTTGTTTCAGTCAGAGACTTAGTGCTCTGTAAACTGCTGAGCTGGCTCCTCGAACTTCCCACATGCGAATGACATATCAGCATGCACCCTTAAACATTTTTTAATCAAAATACTCGCATTTTTTATTGCGATTATTATTTTGTTTCGTTCAGTTCTAAGCTTGAAAGAAGCGCAATGATAGGGCAACGAAACATATGAAGGTGGTTGGTGTTTCTCGGGAAAGCTGACAAATTTCAACAAAACTTGAGTGAGCGGTGGTCTAACAGGTAGCGCGTCGGATTTAGCCGCTGCGTAGCTGAACGGCCGCCACCAATGTCATGGCGATGAAGCGTGGGTTCGATCCCAGGTCGAGCTTGTGATATGTGATACCGGTGTTTCCTGGCTACCGGGCTGCTCATTGGGGGTTTCTCTCTGTGTAATCCGGCTTTCCTCCCCCAGCAAAATTGTAAAAAAAGAAGATAGGAATTGGGTGGCGCTGCACCGCGGCGACGCACTTCCCCCGAATTTTTCGAAAAGGATAATAAAGCAGTACCCCCCCCCCCCCCCAAAAAAAAAAAAAAAAATTAAAAAGCAAACATGTAATATATCTTCCACACACTCGATCATGATCATAAACGCAGACCGGCAGTGCGCGCATGTGGTATTTTCTTGAAGCCTAATCATAACATTTTGTAAATCAAATGCTACATGTACAGAAATTCCAGTCATGAAACATCGGGTATTGGAACTCAGCCCCCTAATTCACACGGATAATAGCCATGCACTCATTGTTACGTACAGTGGTGTACGGTACCAGTGGCTATACCTGCGGTGTTTCCCAAAAAGCTAATTACAACATTCAAGCGAAACTGATAATTATCGGAAATAAATCAAATCAGGTTAACCGTTGAAATCCCGAGTAAACAGAAACTGACTTTTTTCTTCTTTTTTTTTTTTCTTTTTTTCTTTTTTTTTTTTTTTTGAGAGAGAGAGTATAGCCAGGATATCAACGGACCGAGAAGTGTGAAACTGGTTTAGTGAGACGCTGCAGAACTGAAGAAAAACGATAATGGAATGGAATTGGAATGTTACAAAATAATGAGTTGACCGGCCTGTCAGAATGATGACTGGTACCAGGCCTGTCAGAATGATGACTGGTACCAGGCCTGTCAGAATGATGACTGGTACCAGGCCTGTCAGAATGATGACTGGTACCAGGCCTGTCAGAATGATGACTGGTACCAGGCCTGTCAGAATGATGACTGGTACCAGGCCTGTCAGAATGATGACTGGTACTAGGCCTGTCAGAATGATGACTGGTACCAGGCCTGTCAGAATGATGACTGGTATCAGGCCTGTCAGAATGATGACTGGTACCAGAAGCTGTAGAAGGAGGTGAGGATCGCGGGCCAAGGAGTGGGGTGGAGGCAAAGAGTATATATAGCCCTTACTAAGGCATGGAACAGAATTTGGGCAGGGGGGGGGGGGGGGGGGGGGGGGGGGGGGGGGGGGGTAGAGGGTGCATGGAGAGTGTAGTGGCAGCCAAGAAGTCACGTAGCAGCTCACCGGTTCCCCAAACTGAGCCAGTATTTTTTTTCCTGGTATCACTGAGTTTGTGTTTTAGTCGTAATAAAAAGGCTTCAATACACACAATATAGTATAACCAACAAAAACAAAAAAAAAAGAGCTTAGTACAGCACGACTGACCGACGTCGGAATCCCTTGGCCCCCTTGCCCCCCTGCCCCCGGCAGCCCGGCCCCCTCCCCCTCCTTTGCTGACCAAGGCGGATACTTCTTTATGTTAGTCAGCATCTTCCCGCGGCCACAGTGCAATACGGGGACTGGAGCCGGGGTGGCCGAATGGTAGAGCGTTGGACCCTCAATGCTCGGGTCGTGAGTTCGAATCCCGCCGGCTGGGGCCACATATTTGTGCTGGCCTTTTTTCTCGTTGCCCCGTCTTTGATATCACCCTTATGTGGTGGAAAAGGACGTTAAACTCCCAAACACCCACCCACCCACAGTGCAATACCAACACATGCAACGCTTCTTTATGTTAGTCAGCATCTTCCCACAGTGCAATACCGGCACTGACATGAAACGCTCCTTTATGTTAGTCAGCATATTTTCACAGTGGAGTACGCCGGTGAGGACAAAAGCTGGCCAGTAATGAAACCTAAATGAAACCAACGCAGTCAGTGGCCAGTCCTACAGTAACTGAGCTTTTTCCATTTAGTTACAAAGGCAGACGGAGTCAGTGCTCTGAGACTACTAGTATGATAAATGCATGATCATTTCTGCTCCGAGTCGTAACTGACAGTGATTGAGTTGGTCATAAGGCATTCAGAGCAATAAGGCATGGTTAATAAAAAAAAAAATTGATATTTTAAAAATAGAACACATGCGAGACCGGTCTGCCGCAGATTGTGCAAGACTTTTCCAGAAATAAAGTACTGTGAGTCATAATCTATATATTTAGAGTCAAGAGCGATTCCCGGGGAAGATTTCGATTCAAGGGATACAACCTCTGTCTTTGGATGCTACCATACAAAAGTTACTGCCCATTTCTCATGTTTTCTAAGTTTTGTTGTTGTTCACTGTTCAGTGTTGTTTTTTGGGGTCCCCCCCCCCCCCCCCCAGATCAATGTAAAACGAAACAGAGACAGGATTGCAAGGGATGGGGGTACGTTGGTGTCATGTGTGTGTGTGTGTGTGTGTGTGTGTGTGTGTGTGTGTGTGTGTGTGTGTGTGTGGTCCACCATTGACAACAGAAAAGTAACCCGGCACTGAAACACTTGAAACTGACACGGAAACTGACTGACACACGAAGGCCGCCTGGTCAGTGCAAAAAACTGTATCAGTGAATGACTCGAACTGATTTTCCATTTCACGACACTTGGGCATTTCTAGAATAACATGTAAGCGCCCCCTGACCCCCCCCCCCCCCCCCCCCGAACCACCCCACTCCCATCCCACCCCCCACTGCTGTGTCAACTGAAGGCACTGCTGTGTCAGTTCCTCACCCGCTCAGTGTCAACGACCATCTCAGTGTCATCCTCCGCCCTCTCCCTCACTGACCCCTCCCCCTCCCCCCTCCACCCCTTCCGTCCTCTTAACTCCCCCCTCCCCCCCCCAACACACACACACACACACACACACACACACATACTTCTTCCACCCACATCCACTCCGCCGTCCTCACCACTCTTTGGCCTCCACCCTCTCGCTAACCTGACACGAACCGATCAAAATTCTGGACGGTTTTTGACCGATAAGCAGAGTCTTATCTTGACATACCTGGCAATAATCTAGGTCATTCTGCTCTCTATGTAAGTTGCAGGAAGTACTGAGCTTTGGTGGCAGACAGACCAACCTGACCTACTGGAATAGCTTTCAAAGACATCTCGTCATGGCTTGTGCTTGTGTACTTGTCTTTTTGCTGTTGATAACCTCGTCTTTGGGTTCTGTTTCTGGTGATAAATTTGAAGTATTTGAACGCCTTTTAGGGCTGCAGAATGCGAGATTAGACCGACTCTCTGAGGAACTTGTGCGAGAAAAGGCAACAAATGTCAAGCTTACTGCTAAAATCGAAGACCAGAACGCCAGAATCTTGCTGCTGGAGCATGAACTTAAGAAGGACACAGAAGTAAGTCTGTGATATGTGTGCCTGTTCCCTTTTTCGTATGGAAGTAGACAAAGAAAGTTCTGTGACAATTGTTACGCAGAAACCGTGAAGGGTTCATCTATGGAGCAAAACTCACGGAAACAAATACACAGCAGGTGTAAGGCTGAAGGCTATTGCAGTTTGTGTTTGTTATTTCAAATATATTCGTAGGTTTGCTTTTGGTTTTCCGATGGAACACGCTCAAATTTTTCATTTATATAAAGTCTCACTAATCAATGTTTCTTTCTTGTTGTTTTTGGTGTTTTTTGTTGGATTTTTTTTTAAGGGGGGGGGGGGGGTCATGCAGGTTAGTCGACGGGCGGGTGGGTGGGTGTTTAGGGGTTTAACGTCCTTTTCCACCGCATCGGGTGATATCAAGGACGGGTAGTTTGCGACACTGATAGTCTCTTTTTGTTGCAGAAGAAATTCAAAAGAAGTCCATACAGTAGTCACGTGACTGGACGCAGCGTTGCCAAAAGGTTTGAGAGTTCTGCTCGTTTTTAAGTTGGAAACTGATCATTCCTGTGCAAATATTTCTCCCTCTTGTATGCTGCACACGAGAATTATACCGTTCATGCTACACCGGATATTCACAGTAAAATAATTGGAAATCTGTACTCAGTTTCACGCTAGCCATTCAGTGTCAGTGTATACTTCCCTCTGTAATTCATTCGTGGCGGGAGACTTCGATCAAAGGTTCAGCCACGCATCGCCCACGGCTCATGAAATTGAAATCTCCTATCCAGTTTTCATGAAGGATAAACATATCCATTGGAAATGTCAGGTGTGTGTGTGTGTGTGTGTGTGTGTGTGTGTGTGTGTGTGTGTGTGTGTGTGTGTGTGTGTGTTGAATGAATCTTGCTAGAGAGGTTTGTTATGTATATTTGTACGTAGTATGTATGTATGTATGTATGTATGTATGTATGTATGTATGTATACATGTATGTGTGTGTGTGTGTGTGTGTGTGTGTGTGTGTGTGTGTGTGTGTGTGTGTGTGTGTGTGTGTGTGTGTGTGTATGTATGTATGTATGTATGTATGTATGTTTGCCTGAGTCCTGCAAAACGTGTGTGCGAGTGATTATGATGTATGTTGGCCGGTGTGGTGAGCTTGTAGGCTATTGATGTTTATGTTGATTTCTTGTTTCGTGTACCCCCACCGGAGTTTTGAAATAAACTTTGACTTTGACACTTGACACTGTTTACATGGGGTTAGTTAACTGGGCCCGTATGTAAAAGTCGAGGTTAATGTAACCCACGGCTACGGGCCTAACCCAGACTAGGACAAAAGAAACCCAAAAGCAAAATTAAATTTTAAAAAAAGGAAGCGAAGAAAGGATGAAAAAAAGCCTTCTATAACGGCTTAGGCACCTTGCTGGAATGGGCCCGCTTCTTGATTTAAAACAAACAAACAAAACAACAGGAAATTTAACCCTAGAGCCAGTTTACTTCGAGGTTAGACTCTAGCCCGGGGATAAAAGCCCTAACCTCGACTTTTACATACGGGCCCTGCAGTTTGATGGCGGCCGGTTCAGTTATGAGCAATGATGAGGCTACAGTCCCGGTCACAATAGAATTGACTGTTTCATTCTCAGGTCTGACGACGGAGGAGCCTTGGGTGTGGTAGTGGATCACCTGAGTCAACAGGTGCAGGGCATGACGGCCCAGATACAGGTGTTGCAGAACCAGAACCAAGGCCTGATCAGTGGCCAAGGTGAAACATTAATAATAATAATAATAAGTATTGTATAGGCGCTTTGCCCAATTTCTTCAATCGGCTCAAAGCGCCACGAACTGAACCCAACACGCACGCTCACGTGAATCACGCGCATTCTCTCACACACCGGACATGAACACATTAAAATCACGTGGTGCGAAGGGTCAGCTCAGCTATTTAAGTTTCGGAACTTTGAATTGCATTAATTCTAGTTTCAAATTTTGTGGGCTGAACATTTGCAAAGCAGTTATTGATTTTCCAGCGGCCGGAGAAGCTGATTTTCATGAAAGCTGCTTGCATAACGCTGCTGGTATCTGGAGTCGAGTAGATATTCTGATAGTTTGCAGTCGTGGCTATTTTGGTCGTGGTAAGTTTCTTTCGCTAAAGGGCCGTTCTACACGTGGCAAGTTTGCCCGGCAAAAGCGGGTTTGCGGCCCCCGCAAGTCGACGGCAAATGTACAAGCAAGCTGTACAGTCTTGCGGCCCACGGCTTGCCGCGGCAAGTTTCGGATAGAACGGCTTTCTATTTTCTCGGCTTGCGCCTGGCAAGTGCGTGCGCCAGGACGGTCAATCGCACGCCGCGTAGTGGTCACGCGGCCAAATTAAACAAAATGGCGTCAATGACCTCCGTATGCGCCAAGCGAAGATCGCTGCAAGATCCACTTTCTCGCCCAGATCCGCTGTTTCTTCCTGTTCTGCAGCAAAATAACTGCAGCTGCTGCAAAAGCTAATCCTCCTCCGAACTTTCATTCACATGTTCAGCTGAGTCTGACGCGGATTCACTCGCGACCATGGCCGGGCGAAATCGCGCGAGGCCCCTTCCAAATAAAATTATGGGGTTGAAAGGGTCACACGAAAGGTCAATCAGCCGACTTGTGTGCGGAGGTTTCCGCGTGTAGAAGCAGCGGCGTTGCGGCAGACAAACTTGTGGGGGGAAAGTCGAAGGGCGGCAATTTGCCGCTTGTCACTTGTAGAACGGCCTAAAGTGTACTCACAACAACGAAAAAAAAAAAAAATCCGCTGGGCTAGGGTGCCGTTAGCTATTACGTGGCCAATACCCCAACTAGGAGTGACCGCGGTATTCACAAGAGGGTGCGAAATCGCTGAGCTGTATGGCTAGCGTTGACCGCTCGCCGGAGTGTGATACATGTACAACATGACGGCACGTTACGCTGTCTCTCGGGCAGACTGCTGGCCTTGAGGTTGCATAATAGTGCTGTCTTGTGTTGTGGCGATTTTGATTCAGGATGTGATTCGTGTGTGGACAGTTAGGAGTTAAAGTGCTTTCTGTGTAGTTCCGACTTAGCTGCGGTATGTAGGCACGTGCATTCTATAATTATGTTATGTCTTTTACAGTATTTTGTCTTGATTTTGGTTTGTGCTTCTTTACCTTTTTTCGCCCCCAAACAGTTCATGCAGAAAGAGCTCGTAGAACTGGTGGCAGAACCCCGGGCGCAAGGTGCGGAGTGTCCAATACCTCGGGTAGCAGTAGACCGTCCCCCCCCCCCCCCCCCCCCCGGGTAGGGGAATTAGGGCTGACAGGGGGTGTTCACACCTCGGCGGTCCTCTGTCAACGCCCTCGAAACTGTATGGTCTGTGTGTTGAAGAGTGGCGCTGATGGAGTGCCGTTTGAGTCGTGATCGACCATTACCTGCCCAATACCCCCTAGCCAGACAGTACCCGGGGTATTGCACACTGTACCCCACAGCACCGCCCTTACTGCACTATCCGCGTAAAAAAAATTGTAGAGTTGGAAACAAACAAACAAACAAATGAACAGAAAAAACACTATCAAAACTCAACAAAAGATTTGATAAATTACCTCCAGGTTGAAGCCGACAAGTGTTATTTGCGACAGGGCATTATGAGTCTTTTTCTAGGTATTTCTACAGTACTAACCCTCATTTCATGAACTAAGCAGCTCATTGCTTAAAGTGTGAAATAATTTTAAAAAGTTGATTATGCACACACAAAAAAATCTCACAATACCCAACCTCTAGTCCACCAAGGCCCAACTCTCTACTTTTTTTTATCTTGTGTGTGAACTCTGCCCAGTGTCCTGATAACAGCTGACTCTGCAGAAATAAAACTGACATTTTTCACTTTCATTTGGCTCTTATTTTATTGTCTTATGTCTGTGTTTTCATCTTATTTCACTATTGGGGGGGGGGGGGGGGTGGGGGTGGGCAGGGGGGGGGTAATGTAAGTTTTTCTGTATTGTACTGATATAACGAAAACTCGCGCAAACCTCTCTCTCTCTCTCTCTCTCTCTCTTGGAAAGGCTTCACAAAAGAAAAGGATTAGCCTGCCAGGAGCCTGCCACTGACGATCAAGGCCTGGTGCCGATTGGAACTGATGACACGGATGATCCCGTTCACTCCCCTGGGGCGCTACTCGCGAAAGGTGTGAAGGCTTGCTGTGGCCCTCAAAACCGGCAGCGCCTCGCCATGGCGGATCACTATGGCGTGCGAAATAGACCCAAACAGCGCAGGCAGATTTTGCTCAAGCACCCTAAGGATCGCCCGAGCACTTCTCGCGCCGACTGGCTACTAATTTGCTCAAGCAGTTTACTCTGTGTGTGTGTGTGTGTGTGTGTGTGTGTGTGAACCGACTGCGGTCAGTTTTCAAGGGTGAGAACCAGTTTCAGAACAACTTGTAACCGCCAAACTATTGTGCCGACAAAATGAATACAGGATGGAGAATCAGTGTTTATGCGTTTTGCGATGGCGCCCTTTTATTTGGCCAATAGTGAAAAAAATACGTAAAAATACAATTTGATTGTCAAAACAAAAAAGACAAGACAAACAAGACATACAAAGTATCCAAGAAAAACAACAACCACAATCACATATATGATATATATAATATTTGTGGGTCACTGTAAATCATAATTATAATTCACATTGTTTGCACATTGTCCTCCATGTTTTGCATCCGTAGAGCAGAACTGACTTCACACTGGAGTTGAAGATGCGAAGTTTGGTTCTTATTTGCAACGTACATGCATATGAATTATCTACTATTTCTTTATGCTCGCGCATCAGCCAATTGTCCCGCAAAAAAACAACAACAAACAACACTGAACCACACAAACCTTTAATCAAGCTATGGGACGAGGGTTGGAGGGTGAGGGGGTGGGGGAGGAAGGGACGTTGCGGCTTTCACATTGATCGCCACCTTGAAAAGGACCTAAGCGGTTATCATATCCACGGCACTTAGGCCCTTTTTCATGTGACTGCGGACATTAGCTTGCGAAAAATACTTAGGATCCCAGTACGCGTATGGCTCACTCCAACAGTGCGATTCCAGTGTGCATTGCAGATACACTGCTCAAAAAAGTCAAGGACCACCTTCAATTCCACATGCTGTTTTTAAATGGCCAACTGTACTAAAAATAAAAGTGTTAATACAGATGAACCAAACTCCGCAGCTGTGTTAACAAGAAGTCAGATGATGCTGTGAAAGCAAAACATCTTGCACATCCACTTCCGGTATAATTTTTTGCTAAGTTGTGCATGTTTTTGCAAGTGGTCCTTGACTTTTTTGGAGCAGTGTACATTCATGGATTATGGGGGTGGGGAATGGTGGAGAGAAGGGAACCTACAGCCTCCCCCCCCCCCACGCCACCTCGGTGGGTGTGGAGTGGGGGTGTTCAGGAGTGGGGCTGACGTGAGTGGTAACCCTGGATTGAGGTTGCAGAAGGTGACACTGTCGCCAAGCCAGAGAGACACCACTCACTTGGTACACGGATTACGTCAGTGTATGTTTTGAGGCTTTTACTAATTCGTCCCCGGCGAGGCTGACCTCAAACCGGCACTGGGGGACTGCAATAAGGCATGTACAAATATTGCCAACGCCGGGTTTCGAACCCGGAGCCTGATGTTCTTTAGGCCGACTTTCAACCATCTGACGCACCGGATTACCCTGAGGGTTGAAGGTTATAAGTTTCAAAACCAAACAGGGTTTTTTGTGCGACGTGGGTGGTGCAGATACATTGTAAAAATTTGTAAAAAATGAAAAAAAAAAAAGAAAAAAAAAAGGCACCGTGGTGTAGAGACTGGCGGGAAGTTTAGATCCACCTATCGTTTGCCATTATCCAGCAAATGAGTACTTTCTTCAGTCGGAGCTTGCCTCGGATCTCGTCCGCCAAGGACTTGCATCTGAATGCCCTCCTGGCCTGAAAACTTCCCCCTGTTACTCTGGTCCTGGCTTGCCAGTCTGGCTTCCTCGGGAGTTAGAAACCCTTCGGAATGTTCTGGCGCACTTGGGTATCTGGGATTTTGGGTGGCAGAAAAATGTTGAGGGATGGCGATCGGCGATGCTGGTTCCTCCAAAATCTCTTTCAGTTTTCTCTTTGTTTCTTGCGAAACTGCCTCGTTCACTTGTCGAAACGTATTGATCTCGTCTGCGGAAACAAACAGAAAGATCGACAATTTGTGGACCAAGTACATTGTTCAAATAGGCATTATGGTGATGATGATGATGACATGAGCTTCACAGTGTCGGAGAGACTGATTCTATGTACTCACCTGGTCTCAATCGTGTCAACACAAAACTAAATTCGGATAGAATCTCCGAAGGCCTCTGAATCTGCCTTATGTCCGGCTGCCTGTCTTTGTTGTTGTTCTTGTTCTTCTTCTTCTTTTTCAGCTTCTTCTTCTTCGTCGTCGTCGTCGTCGGTGTCGTCGTCTTTTTCTTCTTTCTTTTTCTTCTTATTATTAGTATTAGTATTCCAGATGATGCAATGAAACTTTATTCATCAACGGTTGAGGTGTTGACACATTGTCATGTTGCATTCCTGCCTTTGCTAACTACTACAGCAAAGTAGGCTGAGGATGGTAGCACACTCCTGCTGTGGAGATCCACTTTGGTGTAGGGCTGAATGACATGGCCGATCTTTTCTCATGCAGTAGCTTGTACTACATGTAGTAATACCACCTATGCGCTTGATAAGTGAACACTGGACTGGACTAAACCAAAAGACGTAACATCGGGGCCCGTATGTAGAACTCGAGGTTAATTTTACCCACGGCTACGGGCCTTACCCAGAGTAGGACAAAAGAAACCCCAAAACAAAATTAAATTTAAAAAAAAGGAAACGAAGAAAGAAAGACATAAATCGTTCTATAACGGCACAGGCACCTTGCTGGAATGGACCCGCTTCCTGATTTAAAACAAAAAACAATGGAAAATTTAACCCAAGAGCTAGTTTAGTTCGAGGTTAGACTCTAACCGGGGCGAAACGCCCTAGCCCTGATTTTTACATGCGGGCCCTGTCTGTTATTGTTGTCCAAGGACTTACCGATGATCTCAATAAGCTGCTGGTCCCCCTTCCGCTGGAGATCGAGTATCTGTTCAAACTGTGCCCCGTGTTCCTTGCACAGCCAGATGTAGGCGGCTAAAATCAAACACAACGCATCCATGAAGATAAATAATTGTATGCCATGCTCAGTCGTTAGCAGTCTTTAAGTCCCACCTTAAAACACATCTTTTCTCCATGCAGTAGAACCAACCCCCCATGCCCCTCCCCTGCCCGCTCTCCATCTCTGCATGCCACCTGCAAAAAAATCTGTGTGTGTGTGTGTGTGTGTGTGTGTGTGTGTGTGTGTGTGTGTGTGTGTGTGTTGTGCGTTATTTACGTTGTTTTTATGTTATGTGTAGTTTATGTACGCGCCCTGAGCTCTTGTGAGATGGGGCTTATTATTATTATTAATATATCCTCGGGTTCTGGGGCAAGCTCGAAAAATCCACCTCGGCCCTGAGGTAGCCTCGTGCTCTGCATCAGAGGCCACGTGATTTTCCGGGCTAGCCCCAATACTGTCCTAGCTGGGCCGTTTTATATACATGTACTACAAAACGAAAGAGCACTTTGTGCTTTGCATCATCTTGTATATCTTACAACATTAGGGACATTACACGCTCCGCAATACAGCGTGTTTTGTCATTCAAATCCAGTTGCTTCTGTTGGGTGGATGGGTGCTTGGGAGTTTAACGTCCTTTTCCACCACGTAAGGGTGATATCAAACACGGGGCAACGAGAAAAAGGCCAGCACAAATATTTGGCCCTAGCCGGGATTCGAACTCACGACCCGAGCATTGAAAGTCCAACGCTCTACCGTTCGGCTGTCCCGGCTCCCCGGCTTCTGTTGGTATACCTACATGTAAAGGGGCTAGCACCATTCTTATGCTCACAGATCATTCTGTTTTCGTGGTATCAGTCCATCAGCACACCACATAGACACCTGAACAGTGACAGCGTCTGTAATGCTGGCACTGAGACAACAGAAGCGTACTCGACTAAACACACTAAGCGCTCTTGTAGTGTAACGTGTAACAACAGTCGTACAATCTGAATGTTCGACCAAAGTGTAAACAGTATTGTATCGCATCAAGAGCTGTACTAATCATCAAGATAGAGTATGTCGAGCGTACAGGCGCACTCACGAGCGAAACTGTTCCAAAACATAAGTTGGTTTAGCAAAGATGGAATTAACCCGTTTAAAAGCACGCCGGTGTTACTGGGCCAAAAACCCAATCAAATTTCATGAAAACGCGATACTCATTAGAAATGAACATTCCAGCTCTGCGGAGGGGGCAGCCTGCATGAATTTCTCTTACTGCTGTCATTTTCAAAAAAATTAAAAAGATAAAAACCTCGATACCACTTAAAAAGTTAAAACACTGTATTGGTTCGGTATTATTCATGTTGAAATCTTTTGATGTCTAAATTTCAACTGAAATTCAGTGTGAAATGTCTTACGAAGTTTTGCTGTGCATGTTTTCAGCAGTGTCAGTTGTTCCTCTGACAGGGTCTTTTCCAGTTCTACCAGTTGTGTGTCTGTGAGTCTTTGCAGTTTTTGCTCGTCCAAAATATTTTCCTCACTAAGTTCGGTCAGCGTTTGTGCGTCCAGGCCCACTCCAACTAATGTCTTGACCAGATCTGGAAAGAAAAGGCATTTAGAAATATTTTAAATAAGCTCGAACAACACATCGGCGATCACGGATCTGTTGCTAATTCTGGGAGGACGGGGTGGGGGGTTGGGGGTGGGAGTGGGGGGGGGGGGAGGGGGTATTGGGGGGGAGGTGGGGGGGAATTGGGGGTGGGAGCAGTAGGGGAGGGGGGGGGGGCAGACAGTAGGGGACGGATTGGGGGTGGGGGGGGGGGGGGGGCGAGTTTGAAGAACACAGACGCCAACTCAGAACAGTTTGCTTAGGGAAGCAGATCTTTCTCCCTCTTACGCAAACTTGAGGTTAACGTCTGACCTCATGGATGAATACTCTCTCTCTCTCTCTCTCTCTCTCTCTCTCTTTCTCTCTCTCTTTCTGTGTGTGTGTGTGTGTGTGTGTGTGTGTGTGTGTGTGTGTGTGTGTGTGTGTGTGTGTGTGCGTGTGTACTCTTACAAAGTTTTGGGCCGTAACTTCTCAGCAGGTTGAGCTGGTCCAAGGAGACAGCGTACTCGATGTCGGTGAGTTGTTGTGGCGCCAGGTCCATCAGTTCGTCCTCGTCCAGCAGACCGTCCTCACGGAGCTTCACAAGCGTGGCCGCCTCCAGACCAGCTCGCAACAACATCTGGATCAGGGCTGCGCATGGATTACAAAACATTATGAGTTACTGAACGACTATATAACAACCACAGCATTAAGCCGGCTCTTAACTGGGCACTGCAGAGCGCCACAGTGCTGTCCACAGTTGTGACAAAGTTGTGATTTGGGGGGTTGCCGCTGCTGTGGCGTCATCACAGCAACCTAGATTTCAAATAGCCACATTGGCTGTACTACGTCACTCGGCGCGCAAACATGGCGGACAGTGCATCTTCAATCGGTTTGTCACCGAGCACAGCCGTGTTCAGTTTTGTAGTTAGTAGACACACCGAGCGCAATGACTGTGTTCAGTGTGCACATGTATGTGCCCAGGCTCTACCATTCGGCCACCCCTGCTCCCCTCCATCATTTCTCGAAATGGAAAACACGATATCACCATGCATGCAGGAAGATATGGTTGGTGTCCTACATGTAGCGATCTGCTTCGTAAATGAATTCCCCCACAACCCACCCCTCATCCATCCTCCACTGACCTTCCGTCAGGTTGATTTATGATGGTTTTGTTGTTTTCCCTCCCACTCAGTGAAGCGCATCCATGCCACTTAAAAAGACAAGGGTGCATAACTCTGAGTGTTTTTCCCACTGATGTAACCTGTATCACTCTAATACTACTCGCAGAAGTGCAGGCGCATGCCAGTGGCACGCACAGGCGTATGAATCACTTTACACATTACCCCACTTCTTCGGCAAATCTCTCAGTATCTTGAGCTGTCTTTTGGTGATGACGGAGGCGATGTGTTTGTAGTCGTCGTTCTTCAGTTTGTCAGCCAGGCGGTCGTCAGCGATGCCCTGTTCTCGCAGCTTGACCACACTCTCCGGCGTCAGTCCCATCACAACCAGTGTCTGCATCAGCACTAAGAAAATAAACGAGAAAATGTCACCATTCACAGATTACTACAGCGCAGTTTGCTTATGGAGAAGGGGAGCCGGGGTGGCCGAATGGTAGAGCGTTGGACTTTTAATGCTCGGGTCGTGAGTTCGTATCCCGGCTGGGGCCAAATATTTGTGCTGGCCTTTTCATCGTGCCCAGTCTTTGGTATCACCTGTTTGTGATGGAAAAGGACGTTAAACCCCCAAACACCCCCCCCCACACACACACACACACACACACCTGCTTATGGAGAAGGCAATTAACTCTTGACAGCTGTGTGTGTGTGTGTGTGTGTGTGTGTGTGTGTGTGTGTGTGTGTGTGTGTGTGTGTGTGTAGATGTGTGATCTATTTCGACCGCAAGTTTTGCACACACAAACACACACACACACACACACACACACACACACACAAGCCCTCACGTCTTTCTTGAGGAAAACGTCTAAGAATTTCGATCTGTCCTGCCGATATGCTCTTCATGTTTGCCAGCTGTTCTGGAGTGAGGGCGGCCAGCTGCTTGCTGCTTCTCAGCAATCCTTTCGATCTCAGCTTGCTGATAGTCTTGGTCTTCAGCTCCATCGCCAGCACCGTGTCCTCCAGGCCTGAAAACAGTGACACTTTTTGTCAGGGCTTTGTCACAGTGACGCTCTTTGTCGGGGCGTTTTTGTCACAGTGACGCTCTTTGTCGGTGTGTTTGTCACAGTAACGCACTTTGTCACTGTGACTCTTTGTAGGGGCGTTTGTCAAAGAGGCGCTCTTTGTCAGTCAAGGGCATTTGTCACAGTGACACTCTTTGTCGGGACGTTTGTCACGGTGACGCTCTTCGTCGGGACCTTGTCGCAGTGGCGCTTATTGTCAAGACATCGTCATTGTTACGCTCTTTGTAAGGTACTTCGTCACACAGACGCTCTTTTTGTCAAGACTGTGACAGTGACGCTCTTTGTCAGGACATTGTCACAGTGACTTTTTTTTTGGCAGCGCTTTTGTCACAGTGAGGCTTTTTGTCTGGTCTTCGTCACTTTGTCACAGCGGGACGCTCTTTGTCGGGACTTGAGTGAGGGCACAGATCCACATTCGTTACAAAAAGATGATGGCCCCCAGGGCTTAAAAAAAAACAAACAAACAAAACTGTGTGTGTGTTTCTGAGTGTGTGTGTGTGTGTGTGTGTGTCGGGGGGAGGGGTAGGTCTCTATTCTGACTGCTCTTCAATCATAATGCTTTGACTTCAACTACTGCATTTAAATTCGACGACTGAGCGACTGGTGGTGCTGTGTTACGTACAACACTCGCTCAGCGTGTTAGCCGCGTCATTTTAGAAGAAGTTAACTCGAGCTGCCCTACATCCTCCCCCCTCCCCCCCCCCCCCCAAAAAAAAAAAAAATAATAATAATAATAATAAAAAAATAAATACAAATTTTACAAAGCCGAAAAGGTTGCGTTGACAAGGAAACAGTTCACGACAACGCATTCAACAAATTTTCGAGGACTGTACCAATATCTGGACATCAGCCAAGTAGTGTAGTAAGACAGTGACTACGCATTGTTGTGTCCGGTTGACTTTGACACAAGAAAAACAATACTCACATCTTTGAACTCGTAGCTTGCTTTCCTCCGGCTGTGTGACACCAAAACAGAAACTCGTGTCAATTACGTAACGAAGAAAACACGGGGAAGTATACCAATTTTGCTCTGAAGAATTCACAAACAGACGAAAACAAATTAAACAAAACTTTTATACTGTAGTGTGTTTGGGATTGCAGAGGCCAACGATTTTTTTTAATTTTTTTTTTTTTATATATATTTATTTATTTTTTTTATTTATTTTTTTATTTTATTTTTTTTTTGGGGGGGGGGGGGGTATTCTTTTTAAATTTGTTTGTTTCGGTCAAATAAATAATCAAAATCTTCTGATTTAACTTTTGTCCAACCAGCCACATTAATTTGAAAGGCTATCACGCTCGTCTTAAGTGAAACTCTGACTGAAGTCGCGAGCTGAAAAGATGGAAAGTATTTTTAAAAATGCTAAAATAATGCATAATGAGCACAATGCATGGCATGGTCTGGCAAACTTTCTTGCCAGACACTACAAAGACGGAAGCACATGTACTTTGATACGACTGAAACATGGATAGAAAGCAGTTGAGTCCATTGACGTCATTTGAGGGAAAAGACCATTACGTCAACCTCTTACATCTTGAAATCACCCCTTTTCCCATGGAATGACGTCATGGACGTACTGTGTTTTGCCAATACACTGCAAAGAAAAGGGGCGGGGCCGGGCCGGCTTTGGCCTCAGCCTCAGGGTTTGCCGACTGGAGTCGTCTATTGTCGACGAAAAACGTTGGCGACTGCAACCCGGAACGCACACACACAAAAAAAGGGTGACGAGGCTACTGTGCTGATGGTACTCACAAACACGACGCCCACGAGCGGTAGTTTCCTACAACTATCGCAACATTTCCTGCAGGGTCGACATATCTCCACACAGCAACGATGACACTGGTTGTTGGCACACATCCACAGGATGAAGACAATGCCTGGCCCACAACATAAACACACATAATTGACACAGTCATCCACACAACACCAGTGATATTTGGGGTGAGCTGTGTCTAATATGTAGCGCGTCGGATTTAGCCGCTGCGCTACTGAACGGCCGTCACCAACGTCATGGCGATGAAGCGTGGGTTCGAGCCCAGGTCGAGCTTGTGATATGGGATACCGGTTTTTCCTGGCTGCCGGGCTGCTCATCGGGGGTTTCTCTCCGGGTTATCCGGCTTTCCTGCCCCAGGAAAATTGTAAAAAATATAGGATAGATATTAGGTGGCGCTGCACCGCGGGAAGCAGCCCGAATTTCCCGAAAAGGATAATAAAGTAGCACAAAAAAAAAATAATAATAATAAATAGTTGTTGGCACGCATCCACACAATGAAGACAGTGCCCGGGTCACAAAGAAACAAACACTGCAGACACCCCGCAAGTGGCTTAATAATTTTTACCAAAGTTGTCCTGTTTTGCTCCTGTGGTAGCCAAGGTTGGTCTACTGTTTTGAGTTTAAGATTTCCAGATAAAATTTTGATCTGTCTCAGCACCAGTAGAAAGGTATATATTTATCTACCTGAACAACCGGGGAGCTTGGAAAGTCAGGCCGAACCTCAATGCTCGGGTCATGAGTTCGAATCCCGGGTTGTAGCAACATCTTTGTTGCTCCCTCATCCCCCCCCCCCCCGCCTCCCCCCCCCCCCCCCCCGCCTTCCCCGCCCCCTCCACCTGCCCTAAATTCCCCCGTTGTTGATATTTCGTTGAGTGAAGAAACGGACGTTTAACGATAAACCCGCAACTAATGAACCAAGCAACATGGCCGTACACACCGACAAGGAAAACAAGAACGCCAACTCCAAGAATGATGCAGGCAGCCACCACACGTGTGAATGCCGCCTTTTCTTTCCCGGCAGTGTCTTCCTCTGTACAACCGTCAGCCTTTTCCTGCTCTGAGCATGCGCACGACTCCACGGTGAACATGCAACTGCCGAACCTGTCAACGATATCAGTCGGTTTGACATCAGCAGGGCCCGTATGTAGAACTCGAGGTTAATGTAACCCACGGCTACGGGCCTAACCCAGACTAGGACAAAAGAAACCCCAAAACAAAATTAAATTAAAAAAGGAAGTGAAGAAAGAAAGACAAAAATCCTTCTATAACGGCATAGGCACCTTGCTGGAATGGAGCCGCTTCCTGATTAAAACAAAAAACAAAAACAAAAAAACCCTAGAGCTAGTTTAGTTCGAGATTAGACTCTAACCCGGGGCTAAGCTCCATAACCCCGATTTTTACATGCTGGCCCTGGTGCTAAGCCAAGAAAAAACCACTGAGTAGGACAATTTGAATTTCGCCGGCTCGCGCAGCCTGTAGACGTGAGCCGGTGAGTAGCATTTAGAGAGCTCTCTATCAATCATGAAGAAACGCGTGTACCGTTATCAGGGACTATTTCAAACGTCTAGGCAGTGTGCCACTGTTCTCAAACATAACTTGGCTTCCGTGTACTACGCTAATCATCGAAAATGAGCGTTTGAGAATAGCTACAGTTACACGTTACCCGAACGCGGAAACTACTGGCACTTACTTGGGCTGTAACAGACTGAACACCATCCAGATAACGGCGATGATGATTGGCCGATAGATCCAGCGGCAACACCTTAAGGTCATGTCACACTTGAACGATGTTCGAACAAACCGCCACGGTGTATCTGATGTGTTGAAGGAAACAAAAATTAATGACGTAATGACTTGCTAGTCTCGTCATCTTTAGGAGGGGAATGTAGTGAACTGAAATAGCATGTGCTCGTGAATAACGGACATCGTGCTGTACCTTGCCTGCTCCACGGCCACTAAACACACACACACACACACACACACACACACACACACACACACACACACACACACACACACACACGCGCGCGCAATGACTGACAAACGCAACTCTTTCGTGAAGCCAAGTTATCTTGAAACAGACACGTTGATGTTGTTAATGTTGCCGGCCGTCACTAAAGTATGACGTCGACAAAATGACGCATCTCCATGCGTAAATGCGCGCGCTTTAGCCCAATCATGCTGTTTGTGAAGCGTGGCTTGTAGACGAAATGTGCTTTCAAAGGACGTTAACAGCTGCAGCCATTTTTTTTCTCTCTCTCTCTTTTAGAATGTTTAAAATGTTGTTGGGTTTCTTTTTATGACACCAGAGACATAATTGCATATAAAAATAAATGCATATCTAAATTCCGAAATTTAAATAGCTGAGCTGACCCTTCGCACCACGTGATTGTAATACGTTTATGTCCTGTGTGTGAGAGAATGCGTGTGATTCACGTGAGCGTACGTGTTTAGCTCGCGGCGCTTTGAGCCAAAATATTTGGGATAAAGCGCCTGTATTAATGCGATTATTATTATTATAATTAATATGTACGCACAGTGACAGCGATTTTGAGATCTAAAAAGAGTTCATCTGGGCCAGTATTTAAAAGTCGGGGTTAGGGAGTTTAGCCCCGGGTTAGAGTCTAACCTCGAACTAAACTAGCTCTAGGGTTAAATTTTCTGTTGGTTTTTGTTTTAAATCAGGAAGCGGGTCCATTCCAGCAAGGTGCCTATTCCGTTATAGAAGGATTTTTTTTTTTTAATTTCTTTCTTCCCTTACTTTTTAATTTAATTTTGTTTTAGGGTTTCTTTTGTCCTAGTGTGGGTTAGGCCCGTAGCCGTGGGTTAAATTAACCTCGAGTTCTACATACGGGCCCAGAGCTTTAAAAAAACAAATACATAAATAAATTGAAAAAAAACCTCACCAACTGTGATGATGATGATGGGTGGCACAACCAGAAAGGGCAGAGTGAAGAGCACGCGAGAGAACTGGGTCCCACACGGACAGTTGAAGATGTTGTCTCCCCACAACTGGTCGGCCACTCCCAGAACTATGATCATGAGAATGGACGGGGAGCCTCCCATTCCACTCTTGATGGTCCCGAACACACCCATTCCGCCTGCCACGTCAGCACGATAGTAAGCGGCAAAATTTGCAAAAACCATCACTCCATACTGTTAGCATCACGGTATAAACGCTCGTTCATAAATGTATGGATGCGTGTTTGGCATCAATGACCACACTTCCTGTTGGGTAGTAAACAGTAAACTTCCTTGTGTATATGGAGTATATACAGACTTCAACATAAGTCAAGGACCACCTTGACAGACAGGTCCAATTTTTAAGAATTCACAAAAAAATAGAGATCAAGGAATCTTTCAAAATGTTTTTGCTGTGAAAGTGTTGAAGGGTTAACAATGCATCCTGCAAAGCTTGCTGAAGCTGAAAAACCACCATGTGCTGCACGGACATCTTCCATGAGTTTGTTTGTGTTTGCAAGTGGTCCTTGACTTATGTTGAAGTCTGTATTTATAAAGAATGTTGTTTTGTAAGCGGAGGTTTTCTGTTTAAATGTTTTTTTATGAGTAAATCGTGATGTAATTGGGTTTAGTTTTTTTATTGTTGGAGAAGAAACTCTCTCTCTCTCTCTCTCTCTCTCTCTCTCTCTCTCTCTCTCTCTCTCTCTCTCTCTCTCTCTCTCTCGCACACACACACACACACACACACACACACGCACGCGCACGCACACGCACACACACACACACACGCACACACACACA
>JACVVK020000030.1:80000-182500 GCA_018292915.2 Batillaria attramentaria | reverse complement strand
CGTGACCACGGCATGTGCCCCGTTCAGTTTTGCGTCGTCACATGGTGAGTACCGAATCAAAGTTCCAATCGCTGAGATTTCAGTCATTAATTAGTTTCAAGCCTCACTTTGATCACACTGATTAGCTAAGTTAGTGAGGAGTTTAGTTTTGTTTATAAAGTTGCTGCAAAAACGCGATGTTGCTGTCAGTGTGACGTTTTTGTTCCGCCGGTGTGCTAGAACCGTTTCAGTGCCGCTACGCCGTTGTACCGGCTCGCCTGTCGGTTCAATGTTTTAGTTGTTGATTATTCCGGTAATTAATGAAACTCATGGCGCAGTTGGGTCACATCGGTTAGTTAAGATGGTGTCCATTTTGGTGAGGCCATGTTGCCGTATAGCTACTTGATTTCCCACAAACGCCACTGTCACAGTCGCTACGATACGCACACATTCAGCGCCATCATTTTTTTCTGGTTTCGTTTCAGCGAGAGCACCGCGCTAGCCGGCTCGACTCTGTACCATCGGCCTTCGCTCGACGCTGTAAGATTCGCCGAAGTTTGTCGAAGTCTCCTCAACATTGAATTTCAAGAATTTCTGTGCCTAAAACAGGTTTTAAAGGGGCTGTATGCTACTATTTTTATGCACTGCTCACTTATCGTCAGTTTTTGAGCTCATTCGCCGGTCTGTGGTATCAGTCTATCATCACAGCTGGACAGTGACAGCGTCTGTAATGCTGACACTGAACCAGCAAGAGCGTACTCGATGACGAGGCGGTCCGAGGGACACTTAGCGCTCCAGCAGCCTGTCACCGTGTCACCGACTGGTCAGCCGTGCAGCGGCCGCAGGTAAAAATTTAAGTGAATGTTCGTCCGCCGCTCGCGCAAAGTGTAAACATCATTGTATCGCATTGAGAGCTGTACTAAAATCATCAAGATTAAGTATTTCAAGCGTACAGGCGCACTCACGAGCGAAACTGTTGCAAGCATAAGTTGGCTTAGCCCGTCCAGTGCTCTGACATGGGAGACAAGGAGACAACAACATTTGCGTGTATCGCGACGCCGAGGACGTAGTTGCTTCCCATTTCTCTGTTTGGTTTGTTAGTGCTCAGGCAAGCAGACTCAGTGGTCGAACTGCTGGGCTTCGCATTATAAAACAACTTGTTTCAGCACGGGGGGGGGGGGGGGGGGGTTAATAAATATGAACGCCATTTTCCCGTTTTTATGCCCGGCGCTTCAAAAGCTTCGACAACAATTGCTCTCTTCTTAATTCAAATTCAAATTCAAATTACTCAAGTTTATTGAATCCCGCTGAGCAGGGAAATTAAAGGCCACCATAAAAATAATAATAAGACATAATAATAACAAATAAAACTTGCACTAACAAAAGTCTCAGTCACGCACACGAGTAAATCTTGCACACAAGTGCGCGCGTGCGCGCCGGCGCGCGCGCGCGCACACACACACACACACACACACACACACACACACACACACACACACACACACACACACACACACACACCCGTTTAAGCCCAAAGCACTCACGCTCTTAAAACATAAAACCACTCACAACCATAACTATATCTGAAACACTCGCACACTCGTAAGTCGTTGATTTACACCATAGTGAGCATATACACATCAGTCTTACGATTGTAGAAACGTATCAATCAAGTTAGTACAACTCGGTTTCTGGTTGGAAAGCGGATCCAGTTTCAATCTGGGATTACATGCATGGAGACAAACTTGACTTGACTAATCTGAGACTGAAAGATTAGACCGAGATGTATGAACGGGGACTAGGGTAAGTCTGTGACTGCTTCAGGAGCAAAACGTTAAGAGGCTCGTCAGGCGTAGCGGCTGATTTTGCGGCGGTAGGGTACCCTCTCATCCAATGAAGACGACTGAGGTGCGACGCCGTCGGCTCGCCAGTGAATAGAACACTGTCCTATTTTTTAGTTTCCTCGCCACGCCCGCCAGTCCCCACTGACCGTGCGCTTTCGCTCTGTGTGTATTGTCCAGAGCGGGGCCGAGGGATTACGGTGACAATCAGGCACACACTCTTCACATAGCGAGTTCTTGTATTGACTGCGGAATAAGTCTCACTCACTCACAAAAAGACTCGTGAGCGCGCAGAAAAGTTATAGGTGTATGGAGTTTATTACAGCACGTCTCTGGTGTCAGTCACACTGCACTCTCAAGCTTCGCACATATGAGCTTCTCTCGTGCACACTGACACAAACACAAACATCTCAGAGTGTTACATGTATACAGTCAGTCATAGCGTTCTAGCACATTCTGAACCTCTGTTATGAAGGAGCCAATCAAAAAATCAGAACGTAAATCTCCTCATTACTATTGTAAAACTGAGAAGAATCATCGAGTACACGCCCGCCGAATCTAGGCGCGTTATATAACACCTTCTAGTCGTACACGTCATAACAAAGCGATTTGCACGAGATTTCCGAGACACTCAGACCTTGACCCTAAACGGGCGTACCGCCTACCGTGACAAAATTAGCTACAGTCAAAACAAGGTCACCACTTCTAGAATTTTCGTGAGAACAATAGAAACTTCTGGATCACGGAAAACAGATCTACATTTCTAAAACATAATATGAACTAAACATAGCAACTTCTCTGTTTCACTCAATCTTCTTTTTTAAAAAAACAAACAAATAAAAACCCGCAGCTATTATCTATCAACACAATGCAAAAACACACACACACAAAAAAAAAACCCACAAAAAAAACACACACAGCCACACTCGTAGCATGCACACTATCGGTGAAATGAATAATCTGATACAACATCTGTTGACGTTCCCAGATTCACCATTGAATGCATGTCGATCTCAGTGGATGAGTTCATGTATCTGTGACTGTAAGTGTCCAAGTTCAAATGTAACGATCATCGTTGTGTGTTGGTGAACCTGTTGAAAGTAGGTGACATTTCCTTGCCACAGTTAAAGCCAGATCATCACGCTGGAGGGATCACATCCGTCACTGAAGTATCAAGTTCTCTCTGGATGATGAAACCATGCCTGCACTGGTGTGTGTGTGTGTGTGTGTGTGTGTGTGTGCGTGCGTGCGTGTGTTAGACCCATACCTCTGTGTGTGTGTGTGTGTGTGTGTGTGTGTGTGTGTGTGTGTGTGTTTCGGTGCGTGTGCAATAAAAAAAAAAATTCGTTGTCTCATTATGTATCAGCCATAAATTCCGCAGTCGTCTTGAGAGAGGTCGGCCATGTCAGTCATAATAAAGGTGACACCTTCATGAAAACACGAACGTGGAAGAGCGCTTGGAATCTTCTGGAATCTTCCTGTGTGATACGGGGAGCCGGGGTGGCCGAATGGTAAGAGCGTTGGGCCTCCGGCCAATGCTCGGGTCGTGAGGTCGATCCCCGCTGGGGATTGTGCATATTGTGCTGGCTTTTTCATCGTTGCTCCGTCTTTGATATCACCCGTATGTGGTGGAAAAGGACGTTAAACTCCCAAACACCCACCCACCCACAGGAGGGTTCCTGTGTGATACTGAAACACATCGAGGGCAGTGTACCTTTCAGCGGCCTACCTGAAACGCACACTTGCTGGCGTCTGCTATAGTACTGATCACAGCTTTTGTGTAAGACCTGTGTTCAGTAAAATGTCAACCTCATTCGAACAGTCAGTTCTGAGCTGCACCGACCGAACACGTTCGACGGCTTTTGCTTCAACCAAAACCTTTAATGGAGGTAAATTGTACGAAACGACCGGCCCCCGTAGTGTAGTGGTTAGCATTTCGGACAATGGACCAGGAGACCCGGATTCGAGTCCCAGCCGAGGCAAGCAGGATTGTTCCTACCTAGGTCGGCTCTTACCCAGAGTGTGTGCTATGGGCCTAATGGGATCGAGGCTGTTGCCACACAGCCGGGATTTACCCACCTCACGGGTGCGACTTTGAGGGTGCTTCCCTTCGTATGACACGACATGTAATGATGTGGATGATTACACGGGCGACACCGCATGTGCCCTAGTTCCCGGGCCTGGTTAACGCTGAGATATTTATGACAGGAAGCGTGGAATGTGGCCCTAAAAAAGAAAAATTGCCCCAGCTTTCGAGCCCTCCGTGCATTCCACTCATGGTCAGGAAGGAAAACCACTGGAGCTTGCAAAGATAGGTACGGAGATACAAGGAGTTGATATAGGACGGACTTTCAAATTGTGTATCAGTTTTGAACAGAAAATTGGTTTGAGAAAATCGTGACATTGGGGCAGCCAAAAAAAAAGTAAATAATAAAAAAAAACTTGTCTGAAACGTGTTAATATGTAGAGCCCAGTGTGTAATATATTGTCTTCTGCTGGCCGAGCAAAGTTGAAATAAAACGATCGGCCAAAGCTATGATAGTCACTCGATAAATGACAGCAGCACCGTAGCTGACACCGCGCAGTGACCACACTTTCCGCTGTGTCTTTAGCCTTCTGTTGGCTCAACTGACGGGGAGCCGGGGTGGCCGGATGGTGGAGCTTTGGACTTCTAATGCTCGGGTCGTGAGTTCGTATCCCGGCTGTATGCTGGCTTTTTCATCGTTGCCCCGTCTTTGGTATCACCCGTATGTGGTGGAAAAGGACGCTAAACCCCCAAACACCCACCTACCCACCCAGTCGCTCAACTGACGATGGCATCCTGTCACTCTGAGACACGACCAAAACAGCTCTGGGCCCGCATCAGTATAAAAGTCGGGGTTAGGGAGTTTAGCCCCGGGGTTAGAGTCTAACCTCGAACTAAACTAGCTCCAGGGTTAAATTTCCGGTTTTTTTTGTTTTTGTTTTTTTTTTAAATCAGGAAGCGAGTCCATTCCAGCAATGTACCTATGCCGTTATAGAACGATTTTTGGTTTTCTTTCTTCGCTTCCCGGCTTTTTTGATTTAATTTTGTTTTGGGCTTCCTTTTGTCCTAGTCTGGGTTAGGCCCGTAGCCGTGGGTTAAAATAACCTCGAGTCCTACATACGGGCCCTGAATGATTTGTAGGCCAATATATGCGTGTCGGAAAATGGGCATGTCAACGTCCCCAACACTAGCTTTTTTTTCTTTTTTTTCTTTTTCTTTTTTAACCGTCACAGCTTGAATTATCCGGGACGACGGGTCGAGTAAGGCCGTCAAACTCACCACTGACGTACAGACGCCAACTTGACGGACAAGCTACGAATGCAATGATCCGTGACGACGCTGTTGACACGCTACTTTGTGTGTGTGTGTGTGTGTGTGTGTGTGTGTGTGTGTGTGTGTGTGTGTAAATGCATATATCCGTGTTAGCCGTGCGTGTTTCGACCAAAGCCGTGTTTTTCAGCGCGGTACGCCGGGATTGTGTCTATCTTCCCCCATAATTTTCGACAAAGGCGAAGCAGCTGTATCAGGTCATAGTAACCAGGGACTGTATAGCAGTGCGCTGTCGGGTTCATGTACATGTACTACAGTGCAGATGTGCACTGAACCGTGTGAGAAGTGGGTTAGGTTTCTTTGATCCAGTTTCGGTGTTTATCCACGTTTCGCGAGGAAGCATCTCTTACACCGCAGCCTTTATGTTTTACGCTCTCTCTCTCTCTCTCTCTCATCATTTCCCTGGGCCGGGCGGCAAGCGAGCAGCAAATCCACAGGGTGAAGATCTTCACACCAACACCATTTCCTGTTCAAACAACACAGTCACACTGAGTCGGGTCCGTCCTATCCACTCCTTTTATCTCCGTACCCATACTGAATTTAGTCACATACATTCTGTTTAAATCAGAATCAGATCAGTGATTCACTAGTTTCAACCAGCGAACATTCATCCACTCTGGCTCAGGCTATTACCAAACATAATATCAGTGCATGGAACTTCAGCTTCATTCTATGTTCAGTTTTCTTCTAACAGGTTCAGTTTTATTCAACGAAGCAACCTTTGAAATTACGAATGGTTCTGCTGCAGTATTTCCATTTCAATATCAAGGCAACTTTCTGAAATCTACTAACAACTGAACGTACCATATAAATCAATTTTGTCACAGAAGTCACATCTGTCAGTATTCAACGCCATCTCTTTCATAAGAATATTAGTCGGTTAAATGTTGACACGCCGCTACCATTTCTTGAGGCCCAGATCTTCACCTGTGTATACGTCCCTAAGAACTGCACTCCAGCCGCATTCAAAAGAGAACTAACATGGGGCATGTCCACAGTCAGAACTCATCCAAGCGGCTCGGGGCTGAATGGAGGTCCCTTGAGAATGTTTTGAAAGTAGGATAGGGTGTTTTTCTCCCTCCTCGGCCGATTTGAATAGATCCTGCCTGCTCTCCGGCTCTCTCTCTCTCTCTCTCTATATCTCTCTCAAAAGTTTCATTTATTCATTCTCTCTCTCTAGTCTCTCTTGATATGCTCCGAGTCCCGGCGTTGGATTTCGTGCTGTATTTTGGCGGTGTGTTTTTGTTTTGTTTTGTTTTCAGTTTCTTACTTGTTTTCCACATTATATACATCAGTCCTTAACTGTAATGGACAAGTTCGTCAGCACGTACGGTACTGTCACGGTATACAGTTCACACACCGGCACACACACACACACACACACACACACACACGGCACCGTTCAACCGTTCGCTCAGCCGTGACGAGACCGGGAAGTGTATTACTGACTGACCGTACTCCGCAGTGAGGCCAGTGTAAAAACGCGGCAGACCACAGAACGGCCGGGTTCAGTTGCCCATCCGAATGAACCCGTCACTGGTTTCGGCAACCAGCTGTCTGTCACGTTCACTCACTGACCGTCTGTGGTTGTTACCAAAATACGACTTGTCCGACGAGTTGTCGTGTCATCGCATCCGGCGATACCGCCGGGTTTCTCGGGGCTGAAATGGTCTAAGTAGCTTCTGGCGCTCGCACGGCATGGGCAACATGGGGGTAAAAAATTCTGAGCTTATCCCAGTCAGATATACGTCCTTATTCATGTGGATCCGACGCCTTTGTTTTTACCCCCGTGCCCGTCAGTTGCCGGCGTAACACGCGAGATGGATCCCCCCAACACCAATAAGTTACACTGGGGGCCGGGCTTCCCGCCGTAGACTGACTGAGCTGGATTAAGTTGCGCTGACCCGGGGCGCTTTATGCGTAGGCGTCACGTCAGTAAAGTGACCCAGGCCAATGCAGCTTAAACCTCTTTTATGCTCGTAACGCTCCTAACTGTCGCTTTCAAAGCAATTAGGCTGTTTGCCAGATGTTTCATTTAACCATTGCGACCGTGACTGACTTTGTGGCTTCTAATACTAGAGAAATACGATTTTCTTGTAGCCTACGGTCCATTCCTGAACAGACAGACTGGGACTAGACAAAGCGTCTAAAAATAGCCGCCAATCCGCCAGCCGGTGCCGTCAGTCCGAGTCCGCAACCAAAAGACCGTGACGGCGTCTGCTCAGAGCGCGGTATACTTCTACATCGACTAATACGCCGGCCAGAATCACCACAATGGTCTCAGATGCTAAATTGCGACCCACGTGATTGATTCTGATGCGCAGAGTCAGCGCATTCGATGAAAAGTTTTCCGACCCACACGCTGTTGTATCACTCAGTGCCTCAGTGTCATACGTATTGCCGGAGTGCCTCGGAGACTGACATTCCTGCAAAAGGGAATTGTCTGAAAGAGTGCTGGCCGTTTACCTGACGCCGGCTGTGACGCTCACTAACACTGACCTTCAGGTCAAGGGCAGATGACACCAGACTACTAGTAGCTAGAGATTTCACTGACACCGACTACAACGGCGACTGACATAGTATGTGAAGCACTCGCTGTCGCCTACTAGTAAACAATACGACAGTGGCCACTTCAGCTATATATGGTACGGGGAGCCGGGGTGGTCGAATGGTAGAGCGTTGGACTTCTAATGCTTGGGTCGTGAGTTCGATCCCGGCTGGGGCCAAATATTTGTGCTGGCGTTTTCCTCGTTGCCCCGTCTTTGATATCACCCTATGTGGTGGAAAAGGACGTTAAACCCCCAAACACCCACCCACCCTATATATGGTACACACACACACACACACACACACACACACTGACACACACACACACACACACACACACATCGCTGAGTCGCTAAATCAGGCCAAAGAACCGGCCGTCACTAAGTTGTATTATTATTGCGCCACCGCCGGGCCGCCGCGGCCGCGTTTTGATATCATAGTTCCCCTGAGGTCAGTCCGGCGTTCACGTTTCACGTGCTCTCCAACTCTGTCATCAGTTGTTGACTGTTCGGGTCAGGTTAAAGGTCTGCAATCTCAGTAAAAACTTGAGCCGCAACTTTTTTAAAACTGCGACTCCTTCGACTGTGCATAATCCAGGCAACTATGTCACAGTTGCAGAGTTTTCAGCATTTCGGGGACCCTTATAAAACCAGAACACGAGTTTGCCGTGACATTATTTGGCTTTTGGTCAGTGAGCGAGATGCATCGCTACAGTGTCTAGCGGATGTTAACTCGGTGCTGCACGATTTTTCTCGCTCAGTGTCAAAACGCAAACTAAGCTGTGAAATCAGGCTGCCCTTGGCTTTCATTGGGGTTTCAGGGACGCTGAAAACTCTGCAACTGTGACAGAATTGACTGTGCTTGCACGGTAGACTGTATTTTTTTTTTTCACACTTCGGAAAGCTTTTTGTTGAGAGCTTAGACCTTTAACTGTGGAATAATACATGTCAGAACCGGCTGAGTCAGTTATCAGCAACACCTCGATCAGTGAAGCCGTGCTTGCACTGAGCACTGACCTGCCGCCGGCTGCCCACGGCCGGTTTGCTTCAGCCACAGTAAGTATAGCCCGGGATGGGATTTGGGGAACCCGGGTAACAGTTTTTGCCGGTCTAGCGGCCTCAACTGAAGTGACCTCAAGTGTTTGGCGTACCGTCACGGTCGAATTTACAACCAGTCACCTGCAGATCCGGGTCAGTGCACCTGAATTACACTAGTGCCGCGTCCCTGTCTAACCGAACCTACAGCCGGCACTACGGTGACAAAACTTGACTGACCAGGCTGACCGCTGAGTAGGACATCCAATTCACGCGAGACAGACGCCAGCAGTCATCATTTACATTCATTGTGAGTACAGTACCTGCCCAGGCTCCCACCGTCAGTATCAGCGCCGGATACTGACTGAGGGGGGGGGGGTGATTTCTAGTGCACCATTCGTTAACGCTGAACTGCGATGTCAGGGGTCCAACCACTAGGCACTGACTATGTACAGTCAGTAGGGCCTACTACAAATCGGATCAGAACTGAGTATTTCGTTGATATCTCGAGTCAGTCAAAGCCGGCGCCCTTGACCCGCGGCCGTGCGCACTCCACTGATTCGGCCGTTCAGTTCAGTGCCGTACAAGTACTTCAGTCCTGGATGGGAAAGCATTCCTGGCACTGGTCCATTAGCTTGAACTGGCCGCGGAACTTGATTGCAGAGCAGCTTACGGCTGCCCCATTCAGGGACTGGTCACCTTACACTCAGCTTTTAAGTTCTTTTAGTTCGGGGAGCCGGGATGGCTAAATGGTAGACTTCCCGCAATGCTGGCTCGCCGGGTCGTGAGTTCCGACTGGCTGGGGCCAAATATATTTGTGCTTGCTCAAGTTTTTCACGTTGCCCCGTCTTTGATATCACCCGTATGTGGTGGAAAAGGACGTTAAACCCCCCCCCCCACCCTTCTTTTAGTTCAGTCTGTTCAGTTGGCTCCGAGTCAGTTGCGACTTTGAGCGGCACTTGCAGTGACTGCTGAGTTTCCGTGATAGATTTGAGCAAACACTTAATCTTCCGGCCACGGGATGCTTATGTCAAGGAAATTAAAAACGAACAAACTAATACACGATTCATTGGACAAATAATTATTAAAACTTGTCCAGGTTGTCTTGAACGGTGGATCCGCCGCCCGTACTAGTACGGCCGAGTCACGACCCGTCTTCCTGAGGGGGGAGTAAAGTTACTGGAACACCGGTAGAAACTGCTTCCCTCACTATGGCTGCCCTGCTGAGGACACGTTTGTTTTCGTCTGCATCAAACTCTTTCGTGCAGCATTTTCGCTGCATGTCCGCTGCTGCTTTCCCGCAGCCGATCACAGACCCCGACATTAAGTACACAAAGGTAAGAGTTTCTGGGTTTGCTTTTGTGTATGACATGCGTAACATGGGCCGGAGTTGTTCAGTTTTCTCTCTCTCTCTCTCTCTCTCTCGTTCGTTCGTTCGTTCGTTCGTTCCGTTCCGCTTCCTTAGTAAAAACGACCGACAACTGAAACGAAGCAGTTATGTGTTGGGTTTTCAGGGTTGTTCGCTGCATCTATTGAACAGAACAAGGTGTGCACTGAACCATGTCCGTTCCGGAGTGGGTGGGTCGGTTTCCGAATTCGAGACGCTGACCACGGACGGATGATAGCACGGTGCGCCGCGGTCGGTTCAAGGCGGGCTGACTCGGTGATTTAGAAAGACAGTCGATCACGAGAGCATATAAATTTTGTGGGTTTTATACAGTTATTAAACGCATAGAGGTCTGTGTTTGGTGTTCACGTCAACTGACACCCAGAGACATTGGAATAAATGACCTCCCCTTGAGCAACAGGTCAAGCCGCACCGAGGAATTTCGAGACTTGTGTAGTGGTACTTGTACTAATAACGGTGGCCGCGTTATTTGTACCACCCATGCGCGTGTATTCGTCGCGGCTGAGTTGGTGCAAAAATCTACGGCTTGGGCGAATTTTCCGCTGGAGCGATAATAGTTCTTTGTTACCCCTACCGCCGCCACCATTTTCTTCCTTTCCTTTTCTCCCGTACATCTTGCTCATATTACGCTACTGAGCCTGAGATTGAATGATAGAACTGAGACTGCACCGAACATGCCATTGTTACACAGACGGAGGGGAAACAAAATTTTATGTAGCACTGAGTATCAAGTACACTTGAATTCAGTTTATTTATTTTTATGCGTTTTTCAGTTCTTTCCAAAAGAACAGTGTCTCCTTTTCAGTAATCTTTCCCGGCTTTCAGCCTTGGAGTTCATAATCTGGACGGCACTGTCCTTGGCCCATTTTCACAGTCTCTCAGGGAAGAGATAAAACAAGATGAGTAGACGTGTCAGATAGGAGGGTTGCAGTTCGCTACGAAAAGGTCACCCTGTGCTATAAGTGATGTAAAATGATTAAGTTTCAACACTAACTATGCGCAGGACTTACGTCTGGGTTTTGGTTTTGCTGGTGCGGAAATCCCAGCGGGAAGGGGGGGGGGTCAATCAAACACACACACACACACACACACACACACACACACACACACACACACACACACACACACACACACACACATATATATATATATATACTGCTCTATGGTGGCCAGAGTGGGACAGACATGGGTCGTGTAAAGTAATCATATGATAAAAGTGTACCGGTACATTGGTTCAGCTGCTAGTTACCTCCCAACCACCCCCACCCCACCCCCACCTTTTTTTTTTTTCGCGGGGGGGGGGGGGGGGTACATGATAAAATAGAGTCAATCAGGAAAGGGAAACAGACAGCCTTTCTATGTTCTACTCCATATGCTTGTATATCCTTACCGTTATGACCAGCATAACGCCCTCAAAAAAGCTAGTTTTCTTTCAGATTTCATTGTTGTGTAGTGATGCACAACACAAGAGGCACAGAGGACACGCACACCGCCATTACTGTTCACTGGGTCATTGTGACATTAGTACTTAAAAATGCGAAAAGAGCAATTCAACAGGATCGTGTTTCACACCTAGGAAGGGGGGCACTGAGCTGGTAGTAAAACCTGTCAGATGGTAATCTGTCACTTGTTGAGTGCGTCTCTTTCAAAGGCTCATTGAAGCAAGTCAGTTAGTTCATTTGAAACATTACGCCTCCCCCCCTATCACGCTCACCCTCGCCCATTCACGCAATCACACACACACATGTAGTATCCCTCTGCCCCCCGCTCCTCTCTTTGGAGAGGTTAATTTGAGTAATGAAAACATAACCTGTGTAGTGCCCCCCCCCCTCTCTCTCTCTCACACACACACACACACACACACACACACACACACACACACACACACACACACACATTGTTTCTCACTTCTCCTTGCTCCCCCAAACCCAAAACAACTTCCCACACCACGCCTACCCTCCCGCTAAATACACACACGTCCCTTCTAAAACACAGCAGTAGCCTTCTTCCCCTCAGCTTAAATTTCCTCTTCCAACTAGCACAGTGCCAGTGTCTTCAGTTACCAATGTGGTGACTGAGGGTGCACCCCCTCCCCCCCCCCCCCCCCCCCCCCAGAAAGGAGTGAAGTCTGGCAGGTGTTTGTCTCAGTAATAGTCGTCGTGTGAAATACCTTTTTTTTCTTTTTCTTTTTTAAACAATTTTGCTATGTAAAGAAGCCACTGGCGATGTGTCAGTTTTGATGATGAAAATCTACTACATCATGGTGGGAGGGGGGGGGAAGGGGGTAATCAAAATGGAAGACCTTTTTTTTTTTTGAACCGCACTTTGGTTTAAACAGGTTTATTGCAATACAATTTGTTCTAAGTAAACAAACAATTACTGAGCATGAACAAGCATCACTTATAATAATGCTCAGGGGTCGAACAGGTGCAGGTTAACAGTATTGCTATGGCAGTAATTATAATAAAATAGAGCTACAAGAGAGAGAGAGAGAGGAGGATGACCTTTTTCCATTGCTATGCCACTTGAAAAGTTTTGAACATGATTGATCTCACCTAATGCCATTATTTTAAAACTTAAGCATATACAGATCTTGAGATTTTGATAATGTATTAGTGCACGTCGGTTTCAGGGTGGTAAACTGCCCCTTTTAGTTGTCCTAATTAACAGACAACCCAGAGCGTTTTTCCGGTGCTGTGGCGTTTAGAATTGCTGGGGGAAAAATGTGATGCTATGACGTGGGAACCCACTAATTGGCGGTGCAATGATTTGGAGTGGAATAGCACTGGAATAATCCCCGACCATTTTGTTACAACCCCTTGTAGATGACTTTTAGGTCTGATTTTATTTATATTATGGTACAGGTATTCTGTTTGGTCGGTTGGTTGGTTGTTGAGTTGTTTGCTTTTGGTTGTTGTCATATTCATCTATTGATTTTTTCTGGTGGTGGTGGTGGTGGAAGGGGGGGGGGGATACAAGCACAGAGGATAACTGATGATGTGGCGTGATTTACCACAAGATGTTTCAGTTTTTGCTATAGCTACTACGCCTCCTCCAAACCTCCTGTCGGGATGCATGTACAGCCATTTGCTGATATCTGTGCTTATTAGCAAGAACCACAGTGATTCTTATGGAAGTTTCATACATACTTGGAACATTTGCCTGTGCCGTGTGACCATAAAGTTTGTGAAATTACCTTGCATGTGCGGTGTTGTGTAGCTGTTCTTCACACCAAAATGAAAGAAGAAATTCTTTGTCCACAGTGTTTCATCAACAATCAGTTTGTGGACGCGGCCAGTGGAAAAACTTTCCAGACCATCGATCCCAGAAATGAAAATGTCATCGTTGATGTCGCAGAAGGAGACAAGGTAGCCATTTTTATAGTACACTGTACATTCGCCCTGGTCTTGCTGACTGAATTGTCTTATGCTGAAAAAGCTACAGAGGGAGACCAGAATATTCCATTCTCAGCCACCACCAGGGTTAAAACTCTCAAACTGTCTAGAGGAATTTGAATTTTGAGTCATGGTCTAATGATGTTAACTGTTAAATCATACACTTCTGCATCTGTCTGTTATTTGTGGGAGGTGTGTGTGTGTGTGTGTGTGTGTGTGTGTGTGTGTGTGTGTGTGTGTGTGTGTGTGTGTGTGTGTGTGTTTGGGGGGGGGGGGAGGGGGCTGAGGAGCATGCACATGGGGAACCACCATTAGTTGGACTGACTGGCTTGTCTGTGTTGTACTTGTAGGCCGATGTAGACAAGGCTGTGAAGGCTGCTCGGGAAGCGTTCCGACTTGGATCACCATGGAGAACAATGGATGCCTCACAGCGAGGACGCCTTCTCAACAACCTGGCAGATCTGATCGAGAGGGACAGGCAGTACCTTGCTGTGAGCGACGGTTCTTGTATACATTGTGTGTTGATTGTAAGGCGCCCTGAGCTCCCACGAGAGGGAGGGCGTCTCTTAAGTACCCATTTTAATATTATTATTATTATTGCTTAGTGTGGATTGATGTGATGTCAAGAACGGCTCAGTGTAACTAGAAGTGTAAAATTTCCCCCATCCTCACCTATTCTCATGTTTCAAAAACAAAAACAAACAAACAAACAAAGAAAGAAAGAGACATTCTCTTGTGACAGTACTGTACCAGATGGGTGCCATACTTTTTGAGCTTTCACTTACAGTGGTTGTACTTGGGCAGGGATTATACTCTATGGTAAGATTTCTCAGCTGTATTGTTTTTGTAAGGTGTCGGTTGAGTGCAGGGGTTAAAAAATGCCTGCAGCTCATCTGTCAGCCTGCCAGAATTGATCAGTGCACACGTTTGTCCTCTTTTCAGTCATTGGAGACACTTGACAGTGGCAAAGTCTACTGGCATTCATTCAACACTGATTTGTCCCTGGTCATCAAGTGCTACAGGTAAATTCACCATTATCTTGTAGCTGGGTTGGCTTGTGTCCATGTCCTTGTTTTCACTGAAACTGTTACAGAACTTACATGGTGGAAAAGGACGTTAAGCTCCCAAACACCCACCCACCCTGTTACAGAAAGCAACCAAACCTACACACATAATTTCTCCGGTCAAAACTAAGGTTCTGGTGTGCTCCTAGTGGCTCAGGGTTTTTTCTTTGAAGAGGACGGAGCACTTAAAATGTTTTTTTTTTTTTTTTTGAGAAATCAGAAACACTCCAACATTTTGAGATACATGCGTGCATGGAAAAACTTAGTTTTGTCGAGAGATACAGTACATGTACCACGCATTGTGCTTGAAACTAGACGGGGAAAGTCTGTGGATTTTAACTAACAATTCATTGCATCTTTCTCAACGCTCAGGTACTCTCCTTTTCACCTGCTTGCACATCTGAATCTCTGCTTTAATGTGCTATGGTTCATCATTCTGTTAGTTTGCTGACAAATTACATCCGCCATGCTCAGTCGTTCGCAGTCCCACCTTAAAACACATCTTTTCTCCATGCAGTAGAACCAACCCCCCTCCCCCCCCCCCCCATGCCCCTCCCCCCATGCCCCTCCCCTCCCTGCTCTCCTTCTCTGCATGCCAGTTGCAAAAAATCAGTGTGTGTGTGTGTGTGTGTGTGTGTGTGTGTGTGTGTGTGTGTGTGTGTGTGTGTGTTGTACGTTATATACGTTATGCATGTTATGCACGTTTATGTTTTTAGATGTTATGCGTAGTTTATATACGCGCCCTGAGCTCTTGTGAGATGGGGCGCCACAAATACCCTTTATTATTATTATTATTAAATTAGTGTTGACCCTGGTCTTGCAGAATGAACTTGTCTTGTGCTGAAAAAGCCATAGAGGTAGTCTGGAATACAATTAATATGCCGTTCTCAGCACTACCAGGGTAAAATTCAGTTCATCAGGGCTTAATTTAATGACATTGTAACTTGATGCGGTGCCTTTTTCCTCTTCACATCACAGGTACTATGCTGGCTGGGCTGGCAAGAACAGTGGGAAGACACTTGAGATCGGTGAGTTTATTTTTATCCTGGTTTGTGTGTTCTGCTGGTGCAGTGTTGTCACACTATGAAGACAGCTGAATATGAATTTTGCAGGGAGATAGAAATATTTATTGACAATAGAGTGCCAGTAGTGCCATGCACACACAGATAAGGATCAAGCTGGACCCTAGCTAGGATTGTTAGTGCTCGTAAACATCCCGTTTTTTTTGTTTGTTTGTTTTTTTGTTGTTGTTTTTTGTTTTTTTTTTGGGGGGGGGGGGGGGGGGGGGGTGCCAGAGATGTGCTAGAACTATTTGTTTTTGATCCAGTTTTAACCTCAGATTTGAACCCATGACCTTCTGGTTTTGAAACCTAATGCTCAGACGCATGAGCTGTTCCCACCCCCGACTCTACCCCCCATCTTATCCCCAGTCAACACCACCTTGTCCTGTCAGATACTTATGTAATTTAACAATCATGTCTTACAGCACAAAATGAAATACCGCTGGAGGATATTTCCTGGTGAAAGTTTAAAGGGGTGCAAAGGATACGTTGCAAAACTAAGGTCTTCTTTAGAAGCAGCTGCGTTATTGCTATCAGTCTTTCTTTGTAGGCATTTTGTGTTTTGTAGGCAGGGAACAGGGCACAATAATAGATTATCCATCTCCTCGGATTTCTTTTTCAGACGGAGATTATTTTAGCTACACACGACATGAGCCTGTTGGTGTTTGTGGGCAGATCATTCCTGTGAGTATACAGTGAACACTACACATAGTCTACAGTGGTAGTCTGTCGGTGCTGCCTCAGCACTGTAAAAAGGAGGGTGTACTTAAAGAAAGAGTGATCATTATGGGAGACAAACTGCATGATGGAAGTATGGTTGAAGTGTGCAGTGCAACTTTCAGAGTTTCAGAAAAGAAAAGTCACAAACAATGCTGCAGCTATTTTTGTCTGTGAGCTCCCTGAAGACAGCCTTAGAGGTTTGTTATCATTGTTTTTCCATTGTATGCAAATTGGGTGTCAGGGGACAGGAATGCATTGTCTTAAAAAGATCAGTAGCATGGTGGTATGACAAATCGTCACACATGCATTTGCGCACACATTAATTAGCAGTGCTTGCCCACACAACCTAGGCTACAGTTTCACACATTTCTTGGCAGTGTCATGCTTTTGTCTTGTAAGTAGCCCTGGTCAAGCTTAGAAAAGATAACTTGTGTCCTTTCAGATTTGCACGTTCATTTGATCTGTGTGTGTGTGTGTGTGTGTGTGTGTGTATGTGTCTGTGTGTGTGTGTGACAGTGGAACTTTCCCTTGTTAATGCAAGCATGGAAGTTTGGCCCAGCCCTGGCAATGGGCAACACAGTGGTCATGAAGCTTGCAGAGCAAACACCTCTAACAGGGCTCTACGTTGCCAAGCTGACAGAGGAGGTGAGCCTGTGTAGTATATATCTAATGTTTAAATTACATACACAGGACGAGTACAGAATGCCCAAAGTTTTCCAAATGCCCAAATGCTGTATTGACGTAGATGTATCTGAACAAAGTTGGTTGACTGGTTTTGAAGGATTTCAGGATCCTCTTCCACCAGTTCAGTAAGAGTGGTATACAAAAGGGGTCAACAAAGAACAAACCAGCACACAGTTTGGGCTCCCTTCCAAGTACTGAATCAACTTCACCCTCACCCAGTTAAGCTGTCAGCCCCCCCCCCCCCCCCAATTCATTGTACATGCATGTCCAAGACAGTGTCCCCCCAAATGGATCTAATTTTGATCTTGGGTCGTTCTGCAGGCAGAAACTAAAAAGCAAACATTGAAAGAATACCACCCAAAAACCTTTCTTTATTCACAGCCATTTGCAGTGCAATGGCCACCTTAAAATGCTGCATTGTTTTGCTTTTTCTTTTGTCTTTCATGCACATACAGTTGGATCATCTGTACATCTGTTACATTTTTTTTAAAGGCCGGCTTCCCACCTGGTGTTGTGAATGTGATTCCTGGCTTTGGGCCCACAGCTGGAGCTGCTATCGCTTCCCACATGAATGTCGACAAGGTGGCCTTCACTGGATCAACTGAGGTGCACACACTACTCTTTTAGCTTAGAACACTTTAGAACCTACAACTTTATCCGATATACTTTCTTCCTATAGTCCATTACTCCTATCTTGAGACTGGCAAGAATACAGTTAGCTTTTTTTTTTATATCTATCATTACTGGTACATTTTCTGTAAATGGGCTGGAGAATTGATCGGAGTTTTAATCCAGTTTTAATCTTTTGGATTATTTGGTTTTCCTCATTCAGTCTAAGATTGGAAGCCAGATGAAAACAACAACTTTTCTTAACCCTGGTCAGGCTTATTTAATTTGTCTTATAGTGGGAAAACCATAGAGGTATCTGGGAGGGTTAATTGAAAACTTCAGTAGGTCAGGAGAAGTAGTCTTGTTTGCATGGGGACCTTGATCACTCGACTTCGCTGTATGGAGAAAAACTGCCACAAGAGGCACGCTGTTTCTGTTAATCTAATGGAGTGTTTTGTAATGTTAGCTGTTAAATATGGGCCAAAGCAGGACCTGGTCTGTGCAAGTAATCGGACCCCTTGTAGGAAAACTAATAACGAAAGGCATACATGTGATCATAGTAACTGTGTATTGTGCAGTCGCTTTACCCAGTTTCTTGAATTGGCTCAAAGTGCTGTGAACTTAACCGAGCATGCACACTTACACACTGGACATGAACACATTACAATCACATGGTGTGAAGGGTCAGTTCAGCAATTAAAGTTTTGGAATTTAGAATGGCATTTATTTTTTTTTTTTTTTGAACATTTTCAAAGCAGAGGAAGCTGGAGTGCCCGAGATAACCCCCGACAATTGGCCTGAGTGAACAGTGCCACATACGAGAAGGAAAAATTCTTTGCCCCAAGTGAGACTCGAACATTTGGGGTGAAGTCTAAACCATGAGACCACCGACCTCCCTACATGTACCTATGCACACACTGGACCCTGATTTTGTATGTTACTTTTGTTTCCAGATCGGACAGCTGATTCCTCAGCTGGCAGCGCAGAGCAACTTGAAGCGCGTCACTTTGGAACTGGGTGGCAAGAGTCCGCTGGTCGTCCTGTCAGACGCAGACAGTGAGTTTGTTATTATTATAGGTCACAGTTTATGGTATCTATGGTACCAGCTGTTCCTTCCACAGCTCATAGATCAAATGATATACAATAAAACCTCACTCAAATGACCTCTTGGGCCAGCAACCACCCAACCTGAGCAACGCTTGTAAGATGGACCATCTGACATGAACGGCTGGCAACTGGCCTCTCATTGGCAAAAATGCCTTCGGTTACTTACACGAGTCACTGCCTACTGTTCACTAGGGGGTCTTCTGGACTGATCTGCCCATCGGAGTCTGACACGTCACAAGCTCTTCAGGGCTGACTACCGCGGTCCTTCCTAATGTGTTCTTTGATCATGTGGCTTTGAAACATAGATGGAACAAAGCCAAGTGACGAAAAAGGTCGTTTCCTCCCTCCCCCCCCCCCCAACCCTGTGTGACTGAACGGCGGATTGTTTTGCTTGAGAATACAGAACCTGCACTTGAACCTCTGACTGATTGGGGCCGACCTTTTGCAAGAGCGACCACCAACACGAGCAACCACTTTTTGCTGGCAACAGGGGTGGTCACTCATGAGAGGTTTTACTGTACTAAAAATCATCCTATGCTGGGCTTTTGTTGTTGATGAAAGCACTGGCTAAATGTCTGCACATCTATGTTGCAGTGGACCATGCGATCGAGCAGGCACACTTCGGGCTTTTCTTCAACCAGGGTCAGTGCTGCTGTGCTGGGACACGCATCTTTGTGGAGGAGAAAATCTACGATGAATTCGTGGAGCGCAGTGCCGAGAGGGCAAAGAAGAGGAGTGTGGGAGATCCTTACTCCAATGTTGAGCAGGGGCCACAGGTCAGTTTTTATTTTGCTGTACCCTGTGGAATGCCTCGCACCTGTGTTTAAAATTCACCGGTTTTTCCACCGAGTCTTATCACTCAATCACTGCATAATCCCAACGTGGGAATTTCAAGTGGAGTGTCAACAAACACACACACACACACACACACACACACACACACACACACACACACACACACACACACACACACACACACACACACACACACACACACACACACACACACACACACACACACACACACACACACACACACACACACACACACACACACACACACATGCGCATGCATGCAAAGACAGCAGTATCCAATGTCATGGGTTTCAGTACAGCAGAGGGAAGCCACCTGAAACACATCTGTGCTAACGCACTTTCTGCCTGAAAAGCAGCACATGTGGACACAGGAGGCAACTCCTGGCAACCTACGAACTTCCTGTGTTTTCTGTTTTACTGTATTGCAGACTGTGTGATGTCAGCCATTATGATACTACACTCCAAAGAAAAAAATAAAGTGTGCAAAAATGGATTAGAGATAACGAATAGCCATCACTGGTGCCTCTCAGAGTCCTGATGGACCTGTTAGCTACATATCTCTCGTGTGCAGTGGCTGGCGTCGGTAAAGTGGTAGTTGGGCTCAGCTGTGGCCGTCACCACACTCAGTTTATAGTGTAGTTAAGTTAGGATTAGGATTACCTCAAGCGAACGGTGCTCTCACTATGCTGACTATAGTGTAACATTTACATGAGGTGCAAATGGCCCTGGAGGGCTAACTATACCTGTGCAGTAGTAGTTAAGCAGTGTGGCCTGGAATGAGGACACAACTTCAAATCAGTTCAATTTCATTTATTATCCCAGTTTGGGCAATTTGTTATGAAACAGCGGCACTGAACACACATCACAGACCTCAACGAATAAATACATATAAGATGCCCCCCCTCCCTCCACACACACACCCACACACACACACCCACACACATGTATGTATATAAAAGTCATCAGCACATCACATACCTTTAGAACTAAATACATGAGAAACTGCATGTACATAAATGATTTAAATATCTAAGTTTAATTTATATAACTTAGCCTTCACCTCTGTCTCGATTTGTGTGTAGTATTATGCGTCTCTTCATCAGCTTTCGTTCTGTGATTGTATCTTCTCCAGGTTGACGCGGACCAGTTCAAGAAGGTCATGAGCCTGATCGACAGCGGTAAGAAGGAGGGAGCCAAGCTGGTTGCTGGTGGCGACCGTGTTGGGGACAAGGGCTACTACATTCAGCCGACTGTCTTCGCAGATGTTGGAGATAATATGCGAATTGCAAAGGAGGAGGTGGGTTTTCTTTCTTTCTTGTGATTACCAATTGTAGAAGTTAATAGGTACTTTACCCAGTTAGGTTGCTCAAAGTGATACCAACAGTCAATTCATGTTGACATATTTCCTGCAGATTTTTGGGCCAGTGATGCAGATAATGAAGTTCAAGGGCATGGATGAGTTCATCAACCGTGCACATGACACCATCTATGGCCTGGCAGCCTCTGTCTTCACTCGAGACCTCGAGAAAGCTATTTACCTCTCCAACAGTCTGAGGGCTGGCACTGTGTGGTATGTCAATAGTATTTTCTAATCCTCCCCCCTCCCTTTTGTTTTAACTCTGATTTTGCTGAATTAATTTGTCTCATGCTGAAAAAAAGCCGTAGAGGTACTCTGGAATAATCCGTTCTCACCACCACCAGGGTTAACGTAGACATAAACCAGCAACGGTTTAAACGTCAGTTGTCAACCACCACACATTATTATTATATCCATAGCAGTGTGCTGGAAATGTCTTGACTGGTGATTGACCACACTGTAACAGCTAGTGGTCCTAGAGTCACGCTTGACTGACAGACCCCAATTCCTGAAATTTCTGAGCAGTGATAACTGGTAAAGCTCATGTCATACGAGGATGTTTTAAGTCCGAACAAACAGCAAACGTGACGACACATGGCGTTTTTTCATGTTTCTCTTGTGACATACGACGACAACATGCCTTTGCTCTAATTTTTTGCGGATTGTGTTTGAGCGATGTTCGATGTTTGTGCCAAACCAAAATGTCTCCCGTGTGTCATGAGCCAAATGGAAATTGTCAAGCTTGGGAAAGCTCCTTCATCGGGTGAACGCTGGTCTCTAGACACTAGACAACCTCGCTGGTTCTTGTTACATGCCTGGGATGGTATTTATGACGCTAGGATAAACGTTTATAGACTTCTATAAGAATGGGAAAATATTGTTATACACTTGTTCAGGTGTTGGTGCATTTATCCCAGCTAAATGCGCTTTATAAATACATGTGCCATCCCTGCAGATTTCTTCATCCCCTCCAAAGCTTCTTCACTAAAGGAAATTTTGTGAATATATATTAACCATCTTTGTGCATATGCTTTGACAGGGTGAACTGCTATGATGTCTTTGATGCATCTGCACCATTTGGTGGCTACCAGATGTCTGGAAATGGCCGTGAGCTTGGAGAGTACGGCCTCGAGGCATACACAGAAGTGAAAACGGTGAGTGAGTTTGTTTTTTTTTCCCGGGGCTTTGAAGTCTTATCCATTGAAATTTAAGAAGAAAGGAAACAGGGACCCCTGATATTTGCCTGTCTTAGAAACCTGCGTCCGTAAATGTTTTAGATCTGTTACAGTAGAGCGGTGTGGGCTACTACCCATTAGAGGAAACGTATCCTTGTCCTTACTCGGGTGCTCAGTTGTCTTGAGAATTCCTTCACAAGCAGAAATGCCCGTGTCAGAGTTATTGATATGGAGTTTGTTGATTACAGGTGACAATCAAGATCCCCCAGAAGAATTCCTAGATCTGCAGCTGACAGCGCTGGTGGCTTCTTGCAAGCACTTCTTTGGAAGCATATGCCAGCAGCTTAAGTAACAGTTTTGCCTTGGATTTGAAGTGAAAGGTTTCAAATGTTGCTGGTGAAGATGGTGAATGAGGAACTGCTTTCTGAATAGCATTATTGTCTTGGTTTATTTTGGTGTCATTCAGTGTAGCGTAACACTTAACCTTGCGTATAGTGTATTACAGGACTAAAATGTGGACACCATGGAAGTATGCACTTTACTTTTGGCGATGGGTTTATTGTGTTGTCCAGGATACATTGATTGTGTAAGAAATGTTACTGAAATTATGCGATTGCCACAGAGAGAGAGGCAGATTTCAAGTGGTTACTTATGTTATCAAGCGACATGATTTTTGTTTATATTAGTACGTGTATATGTGATCTGTTCTCACAAAAGGGACCATAAGTCGGAAATTATCATTTTTGAGATATGTATTTCACTCCAATCTACTGGATATGCAGTTTAATTCAATGTAAGAATGAAAGCTGTACCACTAAAATTGACAGAGATATCAGCAGTTGAAGTTGCCTATCCACCAAGCGGCCATACTGACCCCCAGTACTCTTTTCATTTGTAGCGGCGTCGGCCTAGCGTGGCTTACGGTCCTTTTCGCGAGAACGGGTCCCATATGTGGGATCAAATCAAGATTATATCCATGTTTTTCACGGACCTTTAAATATTCAAAGTTTATACTTGTTGATGTTCATTTACACAGGTGAAAGTTAAAGGTTCATACATATCGTATATATTTGTGACTGATGCGGCCTTACATAGAATTTATACGTAAGGTTTGCAATGATTGATGACTGATGGATGCAGTGATAATTGTTTGGTGGTTATAACCTTATACTAACCAGCTCTACCATAAGGTTGAGAGAACTCTATTTTCCTTGTCGTTTCATTCGGTACACGCCATTTTCTGTGTTTGATGGTCAGGTTGTTGTGCGTTTAATGTTTTCTTTCAGATAACTTGGTGTATGTTAATAATAAGCATAAGATATCAGTTTGTAGTGGTAGTCTAAAGCTTTTTTTCTTTTTTTTTTAATCTGAAATCAGTTAACAATTTTTGAATTATCTTGAAACTCTGTTTTCCTTAGAGTTTGTGCATATTTAATCAAGACTATAAATGGTATTACAAGTACACACTTAGTGTGGAAGCTCAAATGTATGCATATGTTCATGCTCGTGTTTATGTAATCTCTGTGAAGCATTAAAATCTGCACAAATATCTGCCAAAGAGTTTTTACCACGTTGTTATCAGATGATTCATGTACAGTTTATACCACTCTGCCACAATTACAGATCATGGTCTAAAAATCTTTATACAGGTGCCACTCTACCACAGTTACAGGTCCTGGTTTAAAAATCTGTAATTCACCACACCTGGTTTAACATTGAACCCTTAAAAATCACGAGAAGTATGGGTGTACCAAAAAAAGTGCACACGCACTGCCCCTAGCAGTCTTCCAGCATTCTGTTCTAGCTAAAGGATTTACGTTTAAGGATTTAAAGAAATAATTTACACCACATTTTGACGTGGTTTGACCTTGTATGGGAAAGGGGACGAAGGGGCTTTGCCAGATGCTGGATGTGAAATTGTTGATATTTTACTGAATTTTATCCACAATCCGTTGTGTTTGAGACAATCATAGCCTAGTTTTAGTTTTTTTTTTGCTTAGCGAGGTCTCAAAATGGACCTGCTGACTTCTCCAAGCCTACAGACAACAGGTAATAAACCACCTCTGTCAGAGATGCTTTGAGAAGCATTTGAACTGCTGATCAATGTCAGCTTACAAATCGAAGAAATGGACACATGGACATGGTATAAATAATTTTCCCAAGTTGGTGCCCCGATGGTAGAAAATACACCACTCATTTGTTGATTTTGACAACAACAAAAAAGAGCTTCATTAAAACTCAGTTTTTCGGTCCAAATCAACAAATTCGTGTGGTGTATTTTCCTTCAGAAGGGGCACTTCATTGTAAAAACTCTATGTAGTTGTTTTCACACATACACACTCGTTCACAGACAGATACCCCACTAAGCTGAGACACTTCAGGTTGGGGTACTCGCTCTTACGCACACGCACACATGAGCATGCACACCTTTGTCACACTGGTGGAGAGGTGTTACACCGGCATTTAAAGCAAGCACACCAAAAATAAAAACAGTTGACAAATATCTTTAATTAGAACCATGCCCAAAATTGATTATCACAGCTTTTGCTGACTGATCACAACTGATGTGTTTCACACACACAGCAGTTCAGATTATTTCACACAGGATTCTGAGGTAACTCACCCCAAGCTCCACTATAAATGTCTGATAAACGTCAGCAGTTTAGTGCTAAAACCATTGCAAACAATAACATATATATTCAAAGATTTATCACAGACTATTGCAGTGTAAATTACATTTTTTTTTAAAAACATCGAACTCTTGCAGATATATGTGGCATTAGATTTTTAAAAACATTGCTGCTTTAAAGAATGCTTTGGTAAAAAGCCCCCCCTCCCCCCCCCCACAAAAAAAAAGAAAAAAAGAAGAAGTTACAAACGTGAAAGAAAACCTGGAACAACCAGAGGGGGGGGGGGGGGGGGAGGGAAGAGCAAGGTGCTATGCCAAAGTGCTAAGACATGCATGTGTGAGTTAGATGCCGTACTTACAGATAAAAAAAATAAACAAAAATAAAGGAACAAAATACTGGCAACAATCTTGCAGTTCTTCCAATATTGGTGATTTTATCTGAGCACTAGTTGATGTGCACACCACCAATCTCTGTTAAATAGTAAACTGCAGATGAGGTCAGAAATTGAGCTTCCCATATGTGATTGAGTCATCAGCCCTTTATACACTTGGCCTGTCTCAATGTGTGGGAATCCTGTTGGACTGCCAGAACCAGTTACAACCTCAGACACTATTGATAAAATAATAATACAAACTTTTTCTGTGAGCCGAGCACATACAATATCCCAACACAGCAAGCTCTGAGAGCTTTACAATGAAATTCACATCATTTGCAGTATTTAAAAAAAAAAAAAAAAAAAACCCTACACCACCAAAAGAAAACAAACATTAACAACAACAACAATAACCCTTGAAACTGTGGCCCCACTACATGACACTGCAACACTCTGATTTTACGGCCCGGGACTGTTTGTTGAACTGGATGGCACTGTCACCCAGATCATGATAATTATCAGACTGCATGGAACTGGCGATGGATGCACTTCTGTCACGTCTGCGTCGACCATGTGGGCTTTCTGCCCCATTCTGATCTTTCCTTTCAGGAGATGCAGTTGATTCCCTCTTGGACTCAGCAGATTTTGGTCCCTGATCTGCAGGCTGAATATCACCATGATCTCCAGCTCCTGTCTTTGCCGTATGCAAAGGCGTATCTGAGGGATTATCATCCTTAGTGTTTGTAGAGGATGGTGAGCCAACCCCCGTCCCATCAGCTGGTTGATCAGCGGGCATTGCCTCTGCAGTCTTGTTGGGCTCCTCAACGGCTGAAGTCTCTCCAGCACTGACTGGTACATGCTGGTTGATCATGTTGATCAGCTCATCAAACTTGGGCCCATCCCACTCATCCTGGAGGCTGGTGCAGTTGATGTAGAGCAGCTGGGTCAGAATGGGGCCCATGGGGCCGGCAGGTGGCCAGGTCATTTGCTCCAGGAGAATCGGTATCAGTGGTTTGTGCAGCGCATCGGCCAAGCTCACCTGCACACACATTTGAGCAATGTCGGACATGCGCATGATAATGAGCTTTGTTTGCTTTGAGCCTAGAAATATTGGGTAAAATGCCTTTAAAGAAAGTTCACATGCCTATGGTATAATACACTCCAGAAAATATTAAGCCAGCACATCTTCCGTCTCCCACTGTCTACCCCCCCCCCCCTCCCTCCCACACACACACACACATAATTTCCTTAAGTTCCCTGGTTCTGGAAAAAAAAAAAAGTGTTGACATTTTTTACACTTATTCCTACCCACTTTAACCTCATTCTTGGTTACTCACTTCCCGACGGCAATTGGCAGACAGGGCATATTTTGGTGTCACGCAGGATACGACTACCCGACATCCCCGCAGCCCACGGTCTATTTTATCGTACAGTGAGTCTCCGCCTCCCATTTGCATGATGTCCAGCCAGCACGTGTAGCCAAGGGAGGTCAGCTTTTGGAATAGCCGCACAATCTGGGGTTGCCTCCCCCACTGGTATGATATGAAAATGTCTGGAGATGTTGCCACCTGTATTCAGAAAAAGAAACAGAAAAAGCTGTAGTACTTTGATTTCTGACACCCAGTGATGTACTGTCATGATGCGCATCACTCCTCTCACTTCTAACAGAGAAACTTGATTTAAACTGACTGGCTCTCGGACTTGAGATTAGCAGGTCCTGAGTTTGAATCCCAAGGAGGACCAAAAGCACTTGCCCATCGCCAGATGCACGAATATTTTGAGTCTGGCGAACCAGTCTGTTTCTTGTGGCCCATATGGCAAATGAATTTTGCAAGACAACAATAAATTCCAGTTCACCAAAATCGGCCCTAACCCCAGCGCAAATGGTTCCAGTGTCGTGTGCTTTGTTTTCTCTCAATGCCACAAAGCACAAGCAGCAAATTGTCTAACCTGTCACATGTATTACCTTTTACCTTTTATTAGTGGTCGATACAGAGAAGACGCACACACACTGTGACAAAATTGTTCGGGCTATCAGAAAAATATTCCGGCTCCCTTTTTTTCACATGGCTGGTAGCCGTAACCTTTACACATCGGGACACGAGCCGGCTCGCGTCACTCTCAACAGCCATAGGCACCGAGCCGCGAACCAATTCGCATCGCCCTAAACAGCCGACAGCTCCATGCGCGTCAGCAGGGAAGTAGGTCACTGGCCAAGCTCGCAATGTCAAAGAGTCAATGACTGCTGAGGTCCTTACATTTTTGATCAATGGAATCCTCACAAAGCCAGAATTTGTACAGGCCAACTCCAGTGCCCAGTCTCTGAAATCACTCTTCGCAGTGATGTACCGTCAACCGGAATCTCCTTACACCGGTATAGGACTGTAAGTCGCACTCATTACCAACTACCAATTATTATAGTTGTACCTTTTCATCAGCAGTGGCTGTTGAAGTCACCGTACTCTGACCTTTAGCCCTGTTCTTGTCCACAATCACTTCCTCCACTTTCGGTATCCACCAGTCTTTGTACTCTGGGAAAGAAAAGTTCAAAACTGATGCAATGATTGAAAGTGTTCTTTTTCAGTGGGGAAAAAAAATAGGGAGAATGTATCACTTTGTTACGCACATGAGTCACATTGTTACACGAGTCACACTGTTACACATGAGTCACACTGTTACACATGAGTCACACTGTTACGCATGAGTCACACTATTACGCATGAGTCACACTGTTACACATGAGTCACACTGTTACACATGAGTCACACTGTTACACATGAGTCACACTGTTACGCACATGACTGAAAAATATCTGTATTGTTATTTCCTTTTGAGGCATTTTACATACAGTCAAAATCACATGCACGCTTGTTTACGGTGCCCGTCCTGCCCTCATGTGCACACACACACACACACACACACACACACACACACACACACACACACACACACAAATATCAAGTGTACACGCTTAAAAATCCCATGTCCATCTTTCGAGGCACTGCAGGCTGTGGTGAGCGGCGTGGAAAACAGAAATACTGTCGCATGCACCAGAGTGAATAGCAGGGTAACTGTGTGCTCAAACAGTAGTGCTTAGTGGCAGCAGGCTTTCATTGCTTTGCCCTCCAGCCCTGTGGCGCCATGAGCATTTTAGAAGAGATGGATATGTGCGCTGAGGAGAAGTCTACCATACCATAAAGTAAAATGTTTTCAACATAAACGGAGGCAGGATACATATTCCGTCGTCTCACCTGGCTGCACAGCATCTTGGTCTGGTGTGACGCTGTTCATGGAGAGCTGCATGAGAAGCTCCTGGAACTTGTCTGGAGGCCAGTAGCGCTGATCGGTCGTCTCCTCCCCGCCACGCTGGAAGAAGCGGATGAACAGATACTCGCTGAAGATGGGGCCCATAGAGCCAGGTGGCGGCCATGTTGTCTTCTCCATCAGCAGTGGAATAATGGGCTTGCCCAGACCCACAGACAGGTTCACCTGGAAAAAGCTCAGATTGGATCATGGGATATAATTAGCGTGTGTGTGTGTGTGTGTGTGTGTGTGTGTGTGTGTGTGTGTGTGTGTGTGTGTGTGTGTGTGTGTGTGTGTGTGTGTGAAAAAAAGCTTATGTGTACATTTTGTAGAGTTTCAACAATAATCTTCCACTGGCCCTTGTAGTGTAGTGGTTAGCACTTCGGACCATGGACCAGGAGACCCGTGTTCAAGTCCCAGCCGAGGCAAGTGGGATTTTTCCTACCTAGGTCGGCTCCTGCCCAGAGCGGGTGTGCTTTGGGCCCAATGGGGAGGCTGTTGCCACATAGCCAAGATTCACCCACTTCACGGGTGCTTTCCTTGGTATATATGACACGTCTTATGATGTGGATGATTACATGACTGGCACCACAGGTGCCGTGGTTCCCGGGCCTGGTTAACGCCAGGATATTTATGACAGGAAGCATGGAATGCGGCTGTCCCACAGTCCCAAACCACACGGACCTCCATAGCATCATCTTACCATCATCCTCATCTCCATCATCATGCATAATGAAAATTGCCCAAGCTTTACAGCCCTCCGTGGATTCCACCCACGAGGAACACCACAGGAGCTGGCAAAGACTTGGGGTGAAAACAAAAAACAAGAAAACCCCAGTAACTTTCCAAGAAAGAAAGACCCATACCTCTCTGTTGCAGTTGGGTGACTTGGCATATTTCTCCGTCACACAGCTGATGACCACCTTGGCTGCCCGGATGCCAGAGTCGATTTTCTCAAACAGCTTGTCACCGCCGCCCATCTGTCCCACATCCATCCAGCAGCTGTAGCCTGCCATCTCCAGGTGTTGCCGTAGTAACCGCACCTCATTCTGGTGACTCCACTGATAGCTGATGAAGATGTCAGGAGGAGTGGCGTAGTCATATTCCTCATCCTCTACGACTGCCTCTGTAGCCATACAAACATTCATAGTTCTACATACAAATCTCAAATTACAGCCTTTTCCGGATTGTACAGCCTTTACAAAGCTAGTCAGTCATTGGCATTGGTATACTATAGAAAGATATAGATATGGTGTTGCTGGGCAATATACAAAGTTTTGCAGAATTTGGCTTCCATATGAGGCATTAATCCAATGAAATCTCATCTTATCTGTGCCTGGTGCATGACAATTTCTCTCTCTCTCTCTCTCTCTCTCTCTCCTTTTATGTGTGTAGTTGCTAGCCAGCAAGCTGTGTGTATGTGTGAGGGTATGAACAAGTATGATATAAATTCGTATATGTGTATGTGTACTATGCCGGATGTCAAATTTGCGTCTGTTTTCTCTTCCTGTATGTATATATATATATATGTAAAACGTCCACAATTTTTTTTAAATCTCATATTAACAGTAATAATAATAATGATGATGTGGAATTACAGATGAGATTTACCCAACTGCTTGACTCAAAACACTGTGAACAGAACCCAACACACATGCGCATGTGTGAATCACATTTTTTCCTCACAATGGGACAGTCAAATCAACACACATGCAATCACCTGGGCCAGTACAACTATTCCAGTTTCAGAAATAAAAGTAAAAGAAAATCATTTACAGATATTTTCAAAGCAAAAAATGGTTTCAATCAAGTTTCAATTACTCAGCCAAGATGGGCACGTTCGAGCAAAGAGACGAGAAACTTCTACATACCACAAAAGACTAATGTACAATAGTCCACCTAAAATTACTGTTTATCGCATTCCCTCTCAGCACAGTTGACACCACTAAATTATTCAGATTCCAATGTGCAGTCAAGAAATCTTTGCGATTTATTCTCCATGACTCAATGAATAAATACATGCTTCTAAATTATTCTTCTGCCTACAAAGACTAGGTGGGCTAAAGTGGCACATACAGAAAGCGGTGTGCACATAATAATAATAATAATGAGCATTGTCTAGGCGCTTTACCCAGTTTCACTGAATCGGTTCAAAGCGCCGCGAACTGAACCCAACATGCACGCTCACATGAATCACACACATTCTCTAACACATTGGACATAAACACATTACAATCACGTGGTGCGAAGGGTCAGCTCAGCTGTGTAAGTTTTGGAATGTAGAATTGCATTTATTTTACTAATTTTGTGGGCTGAACATTTCTAAAGCAGAGGGGGAGGAAGCCGGAGTACCTGGAGAAAACCCCCAATGATCGGCCCGAATGATCGGTGCCACATACGAGAAGGAAAAATTCTTTGCCCCGAGTGGGACTCAAACCCCTGACCTCTCGCATTGGTGACTCTCTTAACCACTAGACCACCAACCGCCCCAAGTCTCTTAACCACTAGACCACAAACCGCCCCATAAAAGGGTGTGCAGGCATGTATCATACGAATTAGTGTTCTCCAAACATACCAGCATTCTTCATGGCGTTCTCCACAATGATGGCAGCGTCCTCCCTGCTCATGTCCTGCAGGGCGGCCAGCACAGCATGAGTTGCCTCCCTCGTCTTGTGCGTGGCGTACCACTCGTTGAGCATGGCCATGCAAGGGTCAGCCTGCTGCGCCCAACCTCTGATGTCGTCGTTACTGTAACCAAGGCGACTGGACAGCAACCGCCAATCATGCTGCGCCTCTGGGTTGAGAAGTTTTGAGACGTCTCGAGACCAGAAAGGAGCATGGTTTAGGGTCTGTGTGATACAGAAAGATATGTACAAAGTCAGTCACCAGACTCATAAATTCTGTACATGTATACATGTACAATGTAGTTCTTTTTAATGGTAACAGCAGTATGACTGAAACATCTGCAGCACCAGAATCTGCCTGATAATAACTGTGACATACTTCTGGCAGAAAGCTAGTCTGGAAATCATTTTTTTCAATATCTTAAATCACTCTTCTAACATGCATGTGAAAAAAAACCTAAAAGATCAAGGGCAATTTTGCAGAAGTTTGTGCGTCCGTGAAAACCAAAACATAGAAAGTCTCACACTACAGTTATAGTGTGGATCGAATGTTAATTCAAGATTCAACAGATTCAATAAACTTTAAATCTCAACAGAGATCTAACTGTTCAAACAAGTGTCCATGCAGATATCGAAGCTTAATCTGCTACATCCCCTACGAACGCAACCCTACTGGACCACCTCTGATGTCAAAGGGAAAATTCCAAGGGAAGCAAGGTTGGGGGAAGGGTATATTTAAATGTACTCTCACCTTGCCGTCAATCTCCTCAACTTTCACCACGGTCTCTTCCACAGTCTCCTCCACCTGATCAAGACGCTGACCATGCTCTGTGACCTCATTCTTCACATTATCTAGGTCATCACCTTGACGCTGGACTGTGTCCTTCACCTCTGAGATCTCTCCCTCAGTGGCAACCACTCTGATTTGAAGGTCAGCCACATCCTCTTGCAGAGCTTTCATCTCTTCAGCCACTTTCTCAACACTGCATCAATAAAAATAAGGATGAATTAAACAGAATTCCAAAATGAACATAATAAAAAATACAAGTGAGGCAGTCTTGCCATGAACTTTTGTATTGCACATGGGGACTCCATGCTATTCCAGTTCTCTACCAACAACAAGGTACTTTCAGTTTGGATCCATCGATGCAAGAATCAGGCAAAAGTAATAGTTCCGTAACGTTTGTTTGCAGGGAAAACACTCTGCCTACATGCACAGTTGGATAGATCTGCAAATTTCATGTTTCTCTTTTGGAGAGATGTATATTGGTGATAAGACAAATAGGTTCCTGCGTAAGCTGCATGGTGCAAATTGCCTTAACATAACCTGATTCTTATCTATATCATGCTGGTACAGTGTATTACCAGCTCACAAGAGACCCACCTCTTTCCATCCAGCATGTCAATGATGGAGACACACACTGCATGGTCCTCATCCTTGGTCTCATCACGCAACTTCTCAATGGTCTTGCGATGTTTCTCAATGGCTGGCCGGTACCGATAGCCAATCAGACGCACAGCATTAAGAGCTGCGTAGGTTGCAGCTTTCTCTGTGGATGATTCTGCTAGGCCCAACAGGAAACTGATGACTTCATCTGCTCTCTCCTGGGAGGGGGGAGAAAGAGAAAGACCATATATCAGTGAGGATGAGCGGGGTGGTTGGGTGATGAGGGTCCTTAACGTCCTTTTCCATCACACGTGACTTTTGAACTTACAACCCGAGCACTGAAGGTACAGTGCTCTACAATTTGCCTGTCCTGGCTCCCTGTTCAGAGTTTAGCCTTCAGACTCTCACTACTGACCATTTTTTTCTGTCTTTTGTTCCCCTTGGTGCACAAGATAGAAGCACATGAAGTGACCAGCATCTAGATGCAGTGTAATGTATTTTAACACACTGAACATGGACAAAATAGTAACACAAAATTAATGAATGAAGGATTGCAGAAAATGAAAAACACCAACACAGCTATAATCAAACAGTTGGTGCAACAGAAACTGTTCAACTTACCCCTGACTGAAGAACATAGTACTGGAGAATGCGGCAAACAAAGTACATGCTGTTGGCTTGCCATGTGCCGGGAGACATCAACTCATCTACATGAGGCGCAATCTTCTCTGTTCGACGTTTGGCAATTTCCTCAAGTGCCATCAATATGGTGACTTGAAACATTGTATCCTCCTTTGCTTCTTTGAACAAGATGGCTACTTTGTCTGCAGTAAACAGCTGACAAGAAAAAATAGGGACTATAATTATATTTGGACAAGCTGGATGAGGTAAATTCCAAAATCAAGTTTAGTTTAGTCCTCTTTATTCCCTGGGGAACATAGGGCTGCAACCACACTCCGCCAGCGCACTCGGTTCTGGGACGCCCTCTTTAGTTCGGCCCACGTCGTTCCGGCGGCCTTGGCTTCAGCGTCCGTACTCCTCCGCCAGGTCTGCTTCGGTCGGCCCACTTTGCGCTTTCCCTGGGGGTTCCAATCAAGGGACTGCCTGGTGACATTTGATGTTGGCTTTCGCAAAGTGTGTCCGATCCATCCCCATTTCCTTTTCTTGATCTCCTGCTCGATGGGGACCTGTCTTGTTTGCTCCCAGAGGTCTTGGTTGGTGATCACCAGTGGGTATCTGATGTTGAGAATGTTGCGGAGGCATCTGTTGATGAAGATTTGCAGCCTGTGGGAGCCTGTCTTGGTGGTGCGCCATGTCTCCGAGCCATAGAGTAGGACCGACTTCACATTTGAGTTGAAGATCCGGATCTTGTTTCGCAGGGATAGGGCTGTGGATCTCCAGATGGGGCGCAGAGTGCGAAAGGCATGTCTGGCTTTGTTGGTGCGGCTCTTGATGTCTTCGTCCGTTCCTCCATCCTTGCTGACAACGCTGCCGAGGTAGATGAACTTGTCCACCTCTTTGATGTCTTCCTGGTGCAGCTGGATGGGGTCGTGCTGTTTGTGGTTGACTCTCATGACTTCGGTCTTGCTGATGTTGATTTTGAGGCCGGTCTTCTCAGCTTCTTCGGCGACTCTGTTCAGCTTCTCCTGCGCATCTTGTTGCTTGTGAGAGAGGAGGGCGATGTCGTCCGCGAAATCCAGGTCCTCGAGCTGTTTGCTGAAGGTCCACTGGATCCCTGTCCTCTTACCGTCGGTGGCTTGCCTCATGACCCAGTCGACCACCATCAGGAAGATTGTGGGTGAGAGGATGCAGCCTTGACGAACGCCGGTCCGTACTGTGAATGGTTCTGTCAGTTTCCCGTCGTGGATTACCTGGCAGGTGGCATCTTCGTACAGCTGTCGGATGATGTTGACAAACTTTGGTGGAAAACCGTAGTGAGACATCAGCTTCCAGATGACCTCCCTGTCAACACTGTCGAACGCCTTCTGGAAGTCAACGAAGGTGCTGTACAGGGGGGTCTGCCACTCCAGGGACTGCTCAATGATGATCCTCATCGTGGCTATGTGATCAGTGCAGGATCGGTCGTTGCGGAATCCTGCCTGTTCCTCCCGGAGTGTCTTGTCCAGCGCGGTCTTCAGCCTCTCCAGGATGATCCTGGTGAGAACCTTCCCTGGTATGGACAGCAGCATGATGCCTCGCCAGTTGCTACAGGATGAGAGGTCCCCTTTCTTTGGCAGCTTTACCAGGTGTCCCTTCTTCCAGTCTTGTGGCACGCTCTCGCTCTCCCAGATCTTCCTCAGGAGCGGGTGCAGCATGTCGGTGGAGGTCTGGATGTCGGCCTTGAGGGCTTCTGGTGGTATGCCGTCGGGGCCTGCTGCTTTGCCAGACTTGAGGGACTTGATGGCTTTGATGATCTCGGTCTTGGTAGGGGGGTTGGTGCCGATGTCGAGTAGCTGGGCTGCCGGTGGTATGTCTGGTGGGACTGGTGGTTGAGGCCTGTTGAGCGTTTCCTTAAAGTGTTCAGCCCACCTTGTCCTTTGGTCTTCCTCTTTGGTGATGATTTGTCCGTTCTTGTCTTTGACTGGTCTGGTGGGGTTGTTATTTTTCCCAGAGAGTGTCCTTGTTATTTCGTAGAGCCGTTTCATGTTCCGTTGTCCTGCTGCTGTTTCTGCTTTTTCTGTGAGGTCGTTGATGAAGTTCCTCTTGTCGTTCCTTGCGCTCCTCTTGACCTGCCGGTTGACGTCCCAGTATTGAGCCTGCAGGTCGCGCTTGTGGTCTTGGTCGTCAGTGTGGTTGATCAGGTCTTTCAGGCGTTTCCTCTCTGTGATGAGGTCCCAGGTGTCAGATGTAAGCCACTCTTTGTGTTGTCTCGTCTTCTTTCCCAGCACTTCCCTGCATGTTGCTGTCCAGGTTTCTCGCAGGTCGTGCCAGTGCTCCTCGATTGTCTCTTCAGGTAGTGTGTCGAGAGCGCTGAATCTGTTCCTCAGCTCACATCTGAAGGCGTTGGTCTTGACGCTCTCCTTCAGACTGTGCACGTTGTACTTGTGGGATGGTCTGCCCGCCTGGTCTCTGTAGGCCTTCAGCTTGATCTTGATCGCTGCAATGACGAGGTGATGGTCTGAGGCTGCATCAGCTCCCCGCTTTGCTCGGACGTCCAGCAAGCTTCTTCGCCACTTCCTGCCGATGGTGATGTGGTCGATCTGGTTTACAGTTCTTCCGTCCGGTGATGTCCAGGTGGTTTTGTGGATGGTCTTGTGGGGGAATATGGTGCCTCCGATGACCAGGTCGTTGGTGGTGCAGAATTCTGTGAAGAGCTCTCCGTTCTCGTTCTGTGTCCCTGTTCCGTGTTTGCCCATGATGAGTTCTCTGTCTGTGTTGTCGGTGCCCACTTTGGCGTTGAGGTCTCCCATGAGGATCTTCAGGTCTCTTCTCGGTGCTTTGTCCAGGACGGCTTGGAGCTGCTCGTAGAAGTTCTCCTTTTCTTCCTCGTCCGCCACGTTGGTGGGGGCGTAGCACTGGAGGATGGTGACTTTCCTGCCCTTAGAGTTGAATCTGGCGCTCAGGATCCTTGGTGACACTGGTTCCCAGGACAGTAGTGCTTGTGTTGCTTCAGGTGTCATCAGCAACGCTACTCCGTGCATGTGTGACTGGCCGTCTTCGTGTCCAGAGTAGAGGATGGTGTCTCCGGAGGTGAGTCGTGTGCGTCCTGTTCCTGTCCATCTTGTCTCGCATAGGCCGAGCAGCTTCAGATTGTATCTATGCATTTCTTGACTCACTTGTGCTGTCTTTCCTGTTTCGTATAGGGTTCGGATGTTCCAGGTCCCTATCCTGGCTTTGGTCTTGGCCGTCAGAAGAGTAGTCGGCGCACTGGCTTCCCGAGGGCTTTCACCAGCTCGCGTCATGGGCTCTACTAGAGAGGACTCTTCCTGGACCAAGTTGCGTTGTAGATCTGTGGCTGTAGTTTCTGTAACAGGTTTTGTTTTTAAAGAGTTGGGTTGTTAGCCCTACTCAAACCCCCAACCTGGAGGACCAGTGAGTGCGCTTCGTCTGGCCTCTACCCTTCGACCTGTCCAGCATGGGTGGCCCTACCAGGAGACGAATCTCCCGCCGGCATAGCTCTCGGGGTCATGGAGACACACAAGCCCCATCTCCAACGGCAAGGATGCACTCATCGATGGGGAAATTCCAAAATCAAAATTGTCTATAATGCCAAAGTAATACTCATAATCTTATTAAAATGCTGGAAAACTCCTGTCTTTTCTTCATTTTTTATTTCTTCTTCTTCTAATTTTTTTTAAAATTCCCTTTGTTCTGCAAATGTTTTAAGAAAACACTTTGTCTGCAATTAAGAAAAAAGAAAATGAAATTTAATTCACTGTCAGAAAAATTTTCGACTCCTAAGCAGTAAATTAGCAAACTGTGAAATTTAGTAGGTGTGTGCGAGCAACCAGATTCACATTCAAAAAGGTTTCAATTGCTAGAAAAAAAATTACACAAAAAAGAAAAACCATGCAGTTAATAATCACTTACATCAGGCTGGTATTTGGCTACTTTCCCAGTCAGCTGAAGCATGTAGCTATGGATTGATGAGTTTCCACTGTCTACATGCTTAAACACTTCATCAAAATACTTTTCCATGGGTCCTGGGTTGTTCTCATAGCAGTTTGTGATGCCCCCTGAAATAATGATGAAACAAAATCAAACAAAACATTTCACCAAGCTGTAAGGCAGTAACGGTAAGATAGACAGTAACAACTGATCAATGCCTGTAAAATATTTGGTGCACTGACTCAAAGTGACAAGAGTGTACCGGTATGTGGGTGGGTGTTTGCTTATGTTGTTGTATGCCTGACAAGTGTATTGAGATGTTATCACTGGCTGGCACCTCTAGCAGACAACTGCCTTCGCTGATTGGCACCCCGTAGCAGACAACCAAAGGTGCTGATCGGCGACATGAGGCAGTGGAGTTACCAAACTTGAGAAATATCATCTGGTATGGGGTCTTGAAGGTTCCCTATGTCATGAGGGAAACCTCATAAGCATTCTGCGCCCAAGTTTGAAAGACACTGGTTGAGTGGTGTTTGAGCTGTAACTTTTCAAAGTTAGGTACTGCAGAACCGGCCTGCACTGCCTGGGATAGCCAGTGTAGGGAGGAATGCTGCTGCTGCAGGCTGAGTGTCAGGCACTTAGTGCTGCAAGCACAAGCAGCTGTGAAAGGGTTAAAGATCGATGCCGCGCCACCGTTTACAGCTTTTTATCCAGTCAGCAGATCTGCAATACTTTGGCAGATTCCACAACTTACACAGTATGTTCTCTTGTTCACTCTCCAAGAATCTGCAGATCAGTCGTTCCATGTGAGGCGCCATTATATCGCTGGTCTGTGACAGTGGGCCCATCAGTGTTGCGCCAACCTGCTGGAAGTCCTCCACATCAGAGTCGAGCATATCAAGAATGCCAGGCACCAAGGGGGTGATGCGTTTCGTCTCATTCATGGTTTGCAGCTGAAAACAAAGGTGCCGGACAGTGGACATATGACATGTTCCATGCCGCACAGTTTGTGCAACACAAAAAAAGCCAAAGAAAACTGTTGAAAATGTTGCAACTGCAAGTTCAGATATCATATGCAAATGACATGTCTGGCAATGATAAAAATGATGCAGAAAAAGGCGAACTGATGTCACTGTGGAATTTTGGAGTAATTCCGTTTTGAAAACAGTGTCAGAAAAGTGTACACAGCATGTAAACTCGCCCTTTTCTCAAAATCCGGTCATGCCTAAATTCCACCTCAACAGCCATGTAATCAAGACAGGTAGGAAGGAGATGTGTCACAAAATCCAAACCCTGAGGAAATGTAATCATAATAAATCACTGATGCGGTGACTAGTGCGAATAACAGAATAAAACAAACACTGATATGAAAAGAGTAAAACAAATTGGAGCATTCATGATTTTATGAAATAGAAAGACTAGTAATAATACTGCTCAGAAATAGGCCTAACTGTGAGTGCTAGCAAACCTGTCCAATGAATTTGCTGGTTGCATGTCGTAACGATTCAATCTTGTATCTGTTTTATGACTGGTGGCCTTTCAAAGGAAAGCACACTAACTCACCCACTCTACAACATTGTAGCTGATTGTGCGGTAGATCTTGAAATGCACGGACTTGGCCGAATCATGATCGGAGAAATCTAGCCGCTCCTCACACAGCTTGGCAAGGGAGATCAGTGCATTGTACTCCTCCCAGTCGAACGTCTTACCATCTCTGTCATAAAATACAAGCAAGTAGTGCATAAGTATGAATGTTTTAAGAAAATTACATTGCAGGATACACTCAACAAAAAGGTCCCTATATCCATAAACGAAAATTAATCACTGTGTATTTTCCAAGTTTGTGACTTGACAATACTGCACCAACATTGCTAACAACTACAGCTAGCACTTGAGACACAATGTACAGACAGGCCAGGAAGTGAAAAGACTGTGAAATGCTTAGGGGTATTCCAAAACAAACAAACAAAGACTGGTGCCTTTGAACATTGCGAACACTCGTTCACAGTGCCTGTCTCGCCTTTGTGTACACATGCACGTGCAAGTTAAAGGTCTGTAATCTAAACTACAGCCATAAACAGTTTTTTTTTTAAATCTGAATGTGCAAAATGCACAGTTAACTCTGTCACAGTTACAGAGTTTTCAGCGTCCCTGAAACCCCTATAACGCCGAGAGCATCCTGATTTCACAGCTCAGTTTGCGTTTTGACACTGCATGAGAAAGATCGCAGTGGCTAGTCTACTCGCGCAGCACACAACGTCCGCTAGACACTGTAGCAATGTGTCTTCCTCACTGACCAAAAGCACAATGAAGTCACTGCAAACTCATGCTCTGGGTTTAAAGGATCTCCAAAGCGCTGAAAACTCTGAAATTGTGACAGAGTTGCCTGCATTAAGCATATTTGCAGGAGTTGTGGTTTAAAAAAAAAAAAACACAATGTTTGTGGCTTTTTGCGGAGATTGCAGGCCTTTAAAGACCCCATTCCATACAGGTGGGGATGTGGAATGGAAAACAATCGCACACCATGCACACAGGGAAAAAAGAAATGTGTGGACCTGTATTACTTTTAGCTCCTCACCACTGCTGTCTTTTATCTGGCTCATCCCAATCTGTCCTTCTGGTTTGGGTTTTATCACTCTGTGTGTGTGTGTGTGTGTGTGTGTGTGTGTGTGTGTGTGTGTGTGTGTGTGTGTGTGTGTGTGTGTGTTCTTTTACTTTTTTAGTTGTTCTTACATAGTGTACATTGAGTGAAAGTTTTTTTGTTGTTTTTTTACTTCGGTTTTAGATTGTAAAGTGCCTAGAGCTCATTTCCCGGGGATAGGCGCCCTATAAACATTATTATTACATGTAGTATTATTATTATGCCGATGCGCTTGATCCCGGGGATAGGCGCCCTATAAACATTATTATTACATGTAGTATTATTATTATGCCGATGCGCTTGATCTCGGGGTAGCAGCCCGAATTCCCCTTGCCACGGTAAGATATATAAATATAAAGAGAAGTTCTCACTTGACCGAGTCAAGAGGTTTGGAAATAAGCTCCTCTGCCAACATAGGCAAGTGCCAGGCATCGTCATCGTCCCAGCAGTAAGTCTTGTCTGCTAGCGCCACAGTCAGTCGCTGAACTATCTCCATGAACAAGTGTTTGTCTTTCTACAGACGCAAAGAACACTAACAATAAAACAACTGTTGAAACTATCATGACAACAGACAAATATAATACAGTGCACACATGAAAATAATATTAAATTTAAATCATCACAATACCACAAAAAAAAATTCAGAAAGAGTACACAGTAAAATGAGCAATACATGTAACTCCTGTTGCCACCAGTTCCCAGTCATTTGAGGCATGAGCCAGCACCCTTCACCCCCAACCCATCCCAAAGTGTCAAGCTCTTTGACTCAAGACAAAGGTTCAGGGAGGGAGGCCGCGCCCTACCTTGAAACATCACGTTTCTCTTTGCTTTAGCTGCCTGCCTGGTGGGTTTATCAGACAACAAAAAGCATCAACTATTCACACACAGCACAGCGCAGAACACAACAGACATGTATTATATCTTATGGCACTCCAGATTTATACAAACAACTTTTGAGACACCTGAGTGAAATCAGGGAAGGAGCACCATATCTAAACCACCTTAGGATTGAAGCTGATATGGCGGGCTGCGGCAACTCCCACACGGCACCAGGCTTCTGTCCGCATTTCAAGGCAGTGAAGAGCAAAGTGGATCATGGGCTCAGTAAGTTCTTTCGCCAAATTTCTGCACAAAGAAAAAGGCATACACACACCTCCATCATGCTGAAGAGTTCACAATGGCATCAGGCATCAGTAATAGGCTGATCCATTTTTGAAGTGTCCTGATTATTTTCTAACGAAGGTGGACAAAATTGGTGGACATGTCCCATCATTTATGTGTCATTAAATTTTCTTCCTATTCAAGACGAATGTCCTATACTTTTTCAGTCAGCCAGGACATATTTTCCATAAGGGTTCCCATGCATAAAACCCTGATGTTGACCTGAATTTTTCAAAAAAAAACTTTTTCATTAAAATGATCTGTTTCACCACTGTTTGTTTGGCGTTACATGTATTACGGAATTAAGATGTTCAGCACTGTTCAGACATACCAATGCCAACTTTTCCTTCTCTTAACTCCATCACCACTGTCAAACATTTCAATTTTCATTTTTCATTCAGCTTAAAGCAAGCTGAAGAAGGCGTGCAGCATACTTGATTTCATCCAGAAAGTGCTCCACAAGCTGCTCCAGTTGTTTAATCCCCTCCTCCATTTCTTTCTCCGTCAGCCAGTCAGGGTACGACACCTTGCTCAGTACTTCAAAGATCTGCCCAACCTCCTCTGGATATTTCTGTGATGGGAGGGAAAACAAGCCAAATCTTACTTCTCCTCAAGTGAGATGATGATGATGACTAGCCCAAAACTCACATGCTATTTGCATGCTCACAGCGCATTTGGAGATGGGGAAAAATAAAGAGAGATGTTTAAAAAAAAAAACAAAAAAAACATAGAGAAGAGATGCATCTTGAGGCTCTGCCTGAGGTCTTGCTGGTAGCAAAACCTGACTTAAGGTGAGCTGGCAAGTTGTTCCAAAGGGAAGGAGTTGCATTCTTAAAGGCCCGCGGCCCAGAGCGTTTCTTGTTTGTGTTGCCATAGAAGCCAGGGACAGGAAACCTGGACTGGGAAGTAGAGAGAGAGAGTGCTTGAGAGAGGAGGAGAGTAACAAGGCTGGGATGATGCATGTGTCATTTCAATTTTTAACTTAAAACACCAAATTTAATCATGCAGATTTTGAATAAGGTACCCAAATTTGCAACTCTATAAATCTGACGAAGCACCGTCAAAATCTCTCTCCAGTGGAGCAGGCGCTGCCAACCGCAGATCAAAGGGCAGCCTTTTCCACCATTAATATGGGGTATCAAAGTCGAAGCAACAAGAAAAAACTACGGTAAGCAGAAATACTTGACTCCAGCCGGGATTTGAACTCACAAACTGAGCATTGAAGGTCCAACACTCCAGCTGGACTATCCCGTCTGGGTTATGGACTGGACAAACATACCTACAGTATTCATTCAGTTCCTTACTTTCCACTTCAGTAGTCTGTCCTTGTCTCGCATGGCCCAATACGCTGCCTCAACGCACAGTGGGATGGAATGTTTCAGTAGCGCTTTGATCATCATGATCCACTGAGCCACCTGGTCATCAGATCTGCAGACAACAGGACAATCTTTTTATGCTAAGACAGATAACGAGATTAAAGTTTCATAACAAGGGAAAAACTGACGCTTTTTGGAAAACTGCTGAACAAATAGATAATCATAAAAACAACACAACACCAAGTGTTTAATTAATATTTTGACAATCGTCTACGTTGCCTTCATTAGAAAGTTGCACACTGAAGTGACTGACATTTTTAAAAAAAAGTAAGCGATGATAATAATAGAAAAATGCTGAACAAATGGATGAAATCACATAGTGCATAGTTCAACTACAAGAATGATGCCAAAATTCAACTGTACTGTATGGCATGGTATGGTATGACTATTCTCCAGCACACATGATCCGTCTCTTCTGAGATGCTCAAGGTGCCGCAGGGCTGGAGGATGAAGCAGTGAAAGCCTGCTGCTGCTGATCTCTACTTCATGTGCAAACCTCCACACTGCTATTTACTCTTTTTTTTTCTTTTTGTGGAGCATGTGACAGTATTTCTGTTTTCCATGGCCGCCGGTCACAATTACCTACTCTTCTTCGCAAAACTGATGTGGGATTTCTAGTGTGCGGGGTGGGTGGGTGTGTGGGGTGGGTGTTTGGGAGTTTAACGTCCTATTACACCACACAGGGTGATATCAAAGACAGGGCAACGATGAAAAGGCCAGCACAAATATTTGACCCCAGCCGGAATACAAACTCACGACCCGAGCATTAGAAGTCCAACGCTCTACCATTCGACCACCTCGGCTCCCCTTCTAGTGTGCACACTGTGTGCTATGTGTATGTGAACTATAGAGAGGGTTTGGCCTGGTGGTTTAAGGCATATGGTCTGCAGATCCTGCAGTGCCAGGTTAGAATCCCTTGGTGGGCAGGAGTTTGGTCGGGATTTTTCCTCACCAGCTTGAGACAAATTCACATGCTGACATGTTTATGGTGGTTGTCTAAATCTCAAGAGTGCGTGTTAAAAACCCTGTTCCAGCTAGGAGAGGCTGCAGAATGAAAAACAAGTACACACCATGCATTAAAGAAAAAGGAAAAAAAAAGAAAGGGTGCCTCTGTACTTATGGTGGCGTGCTCATTTTTGGGGGGAGCAGTCCAAATTTCCCAGGAATGTGATATTACAGATGTACAGATAATACTTAAAGTCTGAAGGATGTGTTCATGGCATATTATCATCACTTACACTCCCATAGCCTTTCCTAAGCAGTCATCTGCAACGGCCCGAGCAAAACGCAGCATCAGGTAGCTCTCATCTTTGATGTTGTCCAGGAAATAGATGAACTTTTGCACAAGGCCATCAAAAAGTGATCCATTATTCTGAAAAGAGAGTAATTTTTGTTTTGGTTTTTAGAAAAAAAGATTTTAAAAAATTGAAGCAACTGATAAAACCTTTAAAAGGCTGGTGATGTCAAATTCAATCTCAAAATTGCTGTTTCAGAGCGTAGATAAAATGTGTCTGTGGTCTCATTACAAAAAAATAAAATTAAAAATTCTACAATGTTCAATGCAGGTATTAAGTCAGTTGAAAGGTTTTGTTCCAAGCACATTTTGTAACTAATCACACCTCACAAACAGTTCTAGCAGAAGTATGTGCACTTACATACACATAGGGAGCCAGGGTGACCGAATGGTAGAGCGTTGGACTTCTAATGCTCGGGTTGTGAGTTTGTATCCCGGCTGGGGCCAAATATTTGTGCTGGCCTTTTCATAACTGCACCTCTTTGATATCACCCGTGTGTGGTGGAAAAGGACGTTAAACACCAAAACACCCACCGACCCACCCACTTACACACACAGGACAAGCGTCATTTTGCTGACGTCATATTTTCATGACTTAATGCTGGTGTTTGTTGGGGATGTTTCACCATTGTTTTCTGCTATTTCCTACCTACGCTCTGTAAAAGTGATTTTGATAGCTAAATTGATGTCCACAGCCCTTTAAAATAGCTCTCAAGAAACCATGAGCAGAATCATACTGGTGACAGTAACACCAGCCTCAAAAAGGAAATCATACACCATGTGCAGCCAAATTGTGCAAGTCTGTGCAACTTTGGATGATGTCAATGACAAACCAAACTATGGCCTACCATATCCGAATAAGTGTGCATTAGTGGTTAACAAAACATCAGTCCCCCCCCCCCCCCCAAAAAAAAAAAAAAAAGTCAGATAATATTTTTAATTACTACAAATCCAACGGAAAATGTTTTGATGGTTTGAATAAATCATGAAATGGATCATCTTGCATGGAGCTGTATGTTTTTGAAAGTGATTTGTGGTCTGTGTATGTGTGTGTGTGTGTGTGTGTGTGTGTGTGTGTGTGTGTGTATCTGTGTCTGTCTGTGTGTGTGTGTGTGTGTGTGTGTGTGTGTCTGTGTGCACGCGTGCTGTGAGCCTGCACATTGCTGGGAAACAGCACTATAGAAAGGCAATGTATTATCATTATCAAATAAACGGTACCTGTACTCCAGTCTCTTTCACATGGTAGAAGAAGTATCCAATGGTTTCAAAGTGCGGCCGGGTTCCCTCGCAACCAGCTTTCTGCACAGTGATGTTCAGTGCCAGGTCCATGATGTCTTCATATGTGTCCGCCAGAAGCTCCTCCTCACTGGTGGGAAATAATGAAAACGGTTTGCAAGTTAATTACCAGCATACACCTTCAATTCCTAAAAAGCTTGAGGTGGCTAACGGACGTCTCCTCTTCTCGTTTTAATTTTTTGTTTTGTTTTTTCTTTCTTTCTTTTTAGGGTTTAACATCTTTTTCCAATATAAACAGGTGATATCAAAGATAGGGCAAAAAGGGAAAATCCAGCACACACATTTGGCACCAGCTGGGATTCGAATTCATTGCCTGAGCATTGAAAGTCCAACGCTCTACTAGCTCAGTTATCCCCGCTACCCCAATTTTTGTGAGTCAAGCATATGACGTCAAAGTTATCTGTTGCGTGTGACACCCAGCATACTACGCTCAGTTGGTACAGTTCGCCCGTTAGGGGGTGCAAATGTATACCAGTCAATTCCATCAATATTTCGCATAAAGTCATAGAATGAAGTCAGCGGCCATGTGACTTCACCTCGCCAGACCACGGAGTACATTTGCACCCCCTCCTGCGTTGCGAGGATACAGTCGCCCCCGTTAGTGGACGACTGGAGTTTATTTGCCCCTCCTGCACATGACTGGTATACACTTGCACCCCCTAACGGGTGAACTATACCAACTGAGCATAAATGACTTGATTTTCCTACCCTGAGGGAGGAACTAGTCCCCTTTAGACCTGTATGTTTGTCTGCACAAACTGACATATTATTACTGTAATAATAACAATAATAATAATAATATCGGGAGATTATCATTATATTATTACTGTACTGAGTAAAGAATACCTGATTGTCTTTAACATGTCTGAAAGAACGCTCCTGATCTCATCACCAACATCTTTGCTCTGTGGGAAGTCGGGCGTCAGAATTATCTTGCTCACTGTGGCCAGGTGGTGCTTCAAAAGGACCGCGTCCTGCAAACCCTGCAAAATAAGACGGAAAAATTACGGTCATATCAGACACAAATATAAAGCCCTGTATGCGTATATATATTTTTTTTTTTTCATGAATTTCCGTTTCCATTTCACTGCGTATAGTTTTGTTGGACCTCAGCAATAACAGCACAAAAGCCGGTGTGATTGTTTAAAAAATCCAATACTGAACAAATCACTTTCTCAAGCTAAACCCAATCCTGAAAACCCAACAAGGGGGAGGTGGTGGGATGAGGGGGAGGGTGGGGGTGGGGTCCCTTCTTCGATGCATTTCTTGAGCCAAAGGCCATAGTTCCAGTCAAGGTTATCCACTCATCCATATAATACAGAAAGAAAATCTTCCTTGCAAAAACATTACAAAAAGTCTTTCTTCTTACTTCTCCCGCTGACACCAAGACACAAAACAAAACATGCAGACACACAGAGCACTGCAGGAGACATTGTGTTGTTTTCATTAATAATTTTAATAATTTTCTCTGAAATGTGAGATTTAAATCAGTGGTTAAGGCATCCACTACGGATCCTGAGACACAGGTTCAGTGGACTAGAGGAAGTTTCCAACCAACCAGAATCAAATTCAAATCTGGCTCATTTACAGTGCCTGTCTCGCCTTCATGTACACATGCACACACAATATCAAGTGAGCATGTTAAAGATCCCATTCCAAACGGGAGGGACTATGGAATGGAAAACAATCACATACCATGCATGCAGTGAGAAAAAAACAGGGTGATGATGCACTCCCCCAGAGGAAGCAACTCAAATTTCCCGCGACGGGGTAATGGAGAGTATAATGGTAATACTTGTAATACCAACCATGAAAGGATTCCTGTCGAGACTGAGCTCAATCGTGCTGGCAAAGCGATGCATCTGTTTGCGGTATTCCTCTTCACTGTAAATGAAGGCTGTGCTGAGATACACATAGAGGTCCAGAAACTCCCTGTGTGCATCATGAAACTGCTCCTCCCTGATCCAAGACAAACCAATCATGAAAGAAAACTTCACGGATGAACAAGAGCAAGGATGGAAGATTTGTTAAGTACAGTAATTATAAGTAAATTTTTAATTTTAGATAGCCTTAACTGAAAATATTGTCAAATGAGATTTTGGCCTATGGTGTCAGCTTTGTAGAAATAAAGCATACGAGAATAAAACATCCTGCAGGTTATACATTCTACCTCACCTGAATAATATAAAAATGATTAGGGCCACAGGAGGCAAACTATACATTACTAAGCCAAAATTACCAAAATTAATCAGCAGTGATCATTTCAAGAGGATTACCGGTAACCACTTACGAGAAACTGTCCAGTATGACACGGCAGAATGTGTCAAGTCGGTTCAAGTATGTCTCCGAGTTCATACCAGGTTCAGATTTTGGGTATTCCTTCTTGAGGGCAGAGATCACTCTGGTGAGATCACTACCCCGCAAGCTCTGTATTGCCAAAACATACAAAGCAAATTACCAGATAAAAATGAAAAACATTTCAAGGGTGGGTGGGGGGTGGGATCCACATCACGCATATGGATACTCTCATTATTTATTTCTATGATTTTTATTTGAAAACTTGCCGCTGTCACTACCAGTTCACATCTGCTTCGCTATATGGATACACCATTTAAGAAAAAGTTGAGGCTACAGGCATGAGCACACATGGGTGAAATCACAGTCTCTTAACTGAGTGTACCGAGAACAACTGCTACATACTTAGCAGGAACATCTAATCACCTGAAAGTAATCTTTGAACTCAACACCCCCATCCTCAAGTATCAGTGAGATGAACTGAATGTGACTTGACCCTGGGCCCACATTAATCAGTTTGAGGACAAACTCCAGACAGGCGGACTGAAAATCTGATGGTTTGGCCTTGTCGTTATCAATCACATCTCTGCAACAGAAATTCAACATCAGATCTGAGAATGTGTATCCATGCATACACTAATTTGAATTTTATCTGAAGAACACTTCACATGTCTGAACACTGATTTAATAACAAAACGGGTTAAACAGCTGAAGAAAGGGAAAATGCAAATGCATAAAGCTGGAACCCAGACTGCGTAATTGTTGCCGTGTTGTCAGTCAACAACCACTTGTGTTACTTCTAACCCCAGCCAATGCATGTAGCACAGGAAAGTTATATATTCATTGTTGAATAAATGCAAGGTCTCTAACAACATAAGCTTCAGGTTCTTGAACAGATTACTGTGGTGACAACCACAAAGACAATGAAAACTTAAACGGGCTAGTTCCATTCTTGCTAAGAGAACTTATGTTTTGGAACAATCTCGCTCGTGAGTGCGCCTGTACGCTCGAAATACTCTATCTTGAGTACATAGTTTTTAATGCAATACAATGTTGTTTACACTTTGTACAAGCAGTCAAACATTCAAACTGTATGGCTGTTGTTACACAACTTGAGCGCTCAGTGTGGTTGCCGTGTCATCGACTACGCTTCTGTTGGGTCAGCGCCAGCATTACAGATGCTGTCACTGTCCAGGTGTCTAAGTAGTGTGATGACACCCACAAAGAGCTCAGAATGAACTGTGAGCATAAAAATGGTAGCATTAGCCCCTTTAAAGTTAGATTGTTGGGGCGGTCGGTGGTCTAGTGGTTAAGAGACTTGTCACCAATGCGAGAGGTCAGGGGTTTGAGTCACACACGGAGCAAAGAATTTTTCCTTCTCGTATGTGGCACCGTTCATTTGGGCCGATTGTCGGGGGTTCTCTCCGTTTACTCCGGCTTCCTCCCCCTCTGCTTTGGAAATGTTCAGCCCACCAAATTTGAAAAATAAATGCAATTCTAAATTCCGAAATTTAAATAGTTGAGCTGGCCCTTCGCACCACGTGACTGTAATGTGTTTATGTCCAGTGTGTGAGAGAATGCGTGTGATTCACGTGAGCATGCGTGATGGGATCAGTTTGCGGCGCTTTGAGCCGATTCATAAAATTGGGTAAAGCGCCTATACAATACTCATTATTATTATTATTATTATTATTATGTGTACTGCAGAACCGGCCTGCACTGCCTGGGATAGCCAGTTTATGGTATGGTATGGTATGGTATGGTATGGTATGGTATATCCATCTCTGCTGAAATGCTCACGGCGCCGCAGGGCTGGAGGACGAAGCAGTGAAAGCCTGCTGCCGCTAAGCCAGTTTAGGGAGGAATGCTGCTGCTGCATAAAATTGGGTAAAGCACCTATACAATACTTATTATTATTGTGTGTTTTTCATTAAAATAAGTCTGACATAATTAAACAAAGCTCTTACTCAATCAGGCTCAGAACTTTTTTCAGGGCATGGTGCCCCATCCAGTAACCAGTTGTGTCTTCTGATGGATAATCTGCTCTGCATAATTTGCGTTGAATGGCTTTCAGTGCATCAAGGGCCTGTGATTTTGTGCACTCGTCACTGTTATCCCGGACCCAATGCTCAAGCTCCTCAATGAACTCATTTGGAAAGTCGTCCGAGCCTGTGTGCATAAAGTCAGCGGCACCAATCTTCTGATCCATTCTGAATCTTCTTCAGGTCTGGAGGGTAAAGAATAAAGGAAACATAACCTCAGAAGCATTCAAACCCTTACACACTTCATGTGCCACTTGGCAAGAGAATGCAAGATACATGCAGATTGAAAGTGTCTACACTATATGAGGTGCTGCATATTGTTTGTCATTTGAGTGGCCTGTGGAAACCCTAAGCCACTCTAATCAACATCGAGCACAAGCACAAGGCATTGATCACAAGCACTCCCCCCCCCCCCCCACACACACACACACATATATGGACAGGAGGACCAAAAGAACTCACCAGTCGCCAAACATGAGAAGATTTTATGTCAGGTGAACCAATCTCATGTTTCTCACGTGGCAAAAGAATTTTGCAGACAGCATCAGCAAATTCCAGTTTACCAAAATCGCCGGCACTCATCATACAAAGCCTAGCGTGAATGGTTCCTGCATTGTCAGGGTGGTTGGTGGTCTAGTGGTTAAGAGACTTGTCACCAATGCGAGAGGTTCGAGTCCCACTCGGGGCAAAGAATTTTTCCTTCTCGTATGTGGCACCGTTCATTCGGGCCGATCGTTGGGGGGTTCTCTCCGGGTACTCTGCGCTTCCTCCCCCTCTGCTTTGAAAATGTTCAGCCCACCAAATTTCAAAAAATGAACGCAATTCTAAATTCCGAAATTTAAATAGCTGAGCTGACCCTTCGCACCACGTGATTGTAATGTGTTTATGTCCAGTGTGTGAGAGAATGCGTGTGATTCACATGAGCATGTGTGTTGGGTTGATTTCGTGGCACTTTAAGCCGATTCATGCAATTGGGTAAAGCGCCTATACAATACTCATTATTATTATTGTCTACTTTGCACATTCCAAGAATACAAGGCTTCACAGGAGACAACTTTTGTTTTGGAACAGTCAAGCTTATGAGCGCGCCTGTATGCTAAAACAGTCCATCTGGCCGCGGGAGCAAAAAGGGCCTTTAAAAGCTCTCCTACTTGGTCAGTAGATGGCCGCAGCACTTTAATTAGCAGTAGCATAGCATTCGCTTCAAGTTGAGTTTTCTGTTGACTCAGCCCCACCCTGTAAGAGTCTGTCAAAGTGCATGTGTCTTTACCTGAAAAAACGCAGTTTTGAGCCTACAAATCTCGGACGATAGGCCTTTAAATGTTCTGATATGATTCTTTCGGCGCTGTTCTGTACGTTCTACTCCCCATGGTTTTAGTGCCAACCTAAAACTGTTTCAAAATTTTCACTGCAAAAGCACTTGGTTGTCGGTTAGCTAATCGGCGTCTGTTGGACATATAAGAACTGGAACAGAACAGCGCGGACAGTTGTGGCAACCAGACCAGGTTTCACATACACAACCGACCAATTATAACCTAAAACCAATATTTACCAAGTGCGCGTGCCGGTCACAGTGGACGGAACCTCACACAAAAATTTAACATGTGTCTGCTTACCTGATGCTGGCTGGTTTTGATTCCAGAATAAGAGAATCACGTTTGCTGTCTTCTGCTTGTAATCACTGTGAGTTTAAAACCCAACTCCCCCACAGTAGGCAGAAGCACCAGGCGGTTCTACTTGCGCCCACTGGCAGAAACCGCCATCTTGCAACTACGGAAGCCGAGAGCAGTTGTCTGATTGGCTGAACCTTGCGTGACCCCGATGGCCCAAAGGGTTCGCTGGTGCCAGCACGCACAAAAGTCATATTTATACCACGCTACCACTATTACAGGTTGTGGTTTAAAATTCGTAATTCGCCACTTGTGGTTTAATATTATGGAACAATCACACGTGAATTAACGACCATGATGTACATAAAACCGTTCCGACGTCAGTGCACATGCACTACCGGGCCCGGGCCTATGGCGTACGAAATAGGCTCAAACAGCGCAGGCAGATTTTGCTCACCGGCGGAGTGACACCTCGCTAAACCTCTACTGAGTAAGACCTATTGACGTCTGCGTGCCGGATCTACGAAATGTCTGCTCGTAACTCCAAGAGGAGATCAGAGCAACATTGTTTCGCCGGCTTTTCCGACTGTGAATCAGCAGAGAAAATGTTCGAGAATCTACAGATGTACGACGAAGGGATGAACCAAAATAGGTTCTATCTGCTGGCCGGCTACCGGCTGCTCAGTGCAGGGCACAAAACCGCTGAGCGCAGCTGTTATTACATTCTCTGATAATTGTTTTACCAACACGTACACGTAAATCGAGACGCAATTAGTGTGTTATGGCCCAGGATAACTTTTGTCCCAGGCTCTTACTCAGTTTCCCTGGCAGCCGTTTACAGAATATACTGATTACACTGTACACTCATACTGACTCAGACGAAACTGTGACCGGCAACAGCATGTATAGGGGTCCTCTTAAAGGCCCAGTTTTAAAGGAGTTGTTGTTGTTGTTGTTGTTGTTGTTCAAGTTTTGTTTTTTGGATTTTTTTGTGGGGGGTTTTTGGGTTTTTTTTTTTTTTTTTTGTTGTTGTTGTTTTAGCTCACACTGATATCACTCTGATCTGTTTTGGTCAGTAACGGTTAAACTCTTAATCGCAATTTTACTTGAAATCTTCAGATACTAGAAGCCACTTCAAGCCACTATTACGCAATCTGCAGCGGTCTCGAGCTTAAGGCGCGTCTTAACTGATCCCGAACAAGTCCCAATGATAGCGGGGAAGGCCCACGCCTTGCGTAATAGTGGCTCCAACTGGTGTGCAGGGGCTTGTTCTTTATAAACGGTCGTATAATATAGCGGACAGGGATGGTCGGAATCGGGCTTTTAAGAGTTAAGCATCACACTACTCAGACACCTGCACAGTGACAGCATCCCAAAGGCTGACACTGAGTCCACAGAAGGGTACACTTGGATTGAGCAAGAGGCTGGCGGTCGCTAAGTAGTAGGAGAATTTGATTTTTCGACCGCTCGCGCAGAATGATGTAGACAGCATCAACAGCTCTGCTAATGACGGTACAATATTTGGGGCGTACAGCCACACTCAAGAGCGAAACTGACTTTTCCCAAAACACAAGTCGGCTTCTTTCAAAGTTTGAAGCGTAGTAAACATGCAAATAACGCTATTAATCAAGCTGTTGTCCCGTAGAACACTGACGCAACCTGTTCCTAACTGCACCAGCCGATTTCACAACACACAGGTGTTGTTACACCTTAGGTTTATATCGACATATTCTATGGCCTACAACGAGAATATCGCATAGCTAAGCACTCGTCTGGTCACAGTTCTGGCAAGGTAGATAGGAGTCCGGCGTCACACTAACAGGGATCACTGAGTTGCACTCCGTGTAACCAGTCTTCTGTCAGCGAGGGGTCAGTGAAGGTAAGGATTTTAATTAGTCAGTGTCAGACGCTAGCCAACGTATACCTTTGAGCGTGTGTTTACTGATCGCCGTACTGCTGTTTGTTTGGCATTGTCGGTGATCAATCGTGAATCTGGGATTGAAATTTTCACTGAATTTCAATGTGTTAACGTGCATATGACGGTTTTAGAACACTGATTAGCGGCGTGGTGCTCTCGAAACCAAGAGTCACGTCCACGATACATGATGTTAGAACATCAGATTAGAGAAGTCTGACGTTAGGCTACGGCTCTGATCTAGTGTTCATCATTATTATTATTATGTTTGGCGAAAGTGCGGACCCCGATCATGTTAGGACACTAGATCACGGATTTGTCTGGCGCCCAACTGACCTCCTGCTGGAGCTGGCGCCTTTCAGTAGCAAAACCGTTACATACACACAGTCATACAATACATTCTTACAAACATGTTGATGGTGGTGGTGATGATGATGATGATACACGTATGAAACAGTAGTACATGTACTCACATGATACGTTAATACACACATGTACACATACATACATACATACATACATACATACATACATACATACATACATACATACAATTTGACGAATATGTAAACAGGTATTTCAGAATCTCAGACAGACAGTTTCTTATTGTGACAAAGCATACCGTACACAGCCGACAAACATGGTTTCCAACCCCCCCTCCACCCCCCCACCCCACCCCCCCACCCCCACCCAAAAACAAACAAACAAACAAAAAACAAAAAAACAACAACAAACAAACAAACAAAAAACGACAACATCAACAAGGAAACGGATATAGGCGTATACACAGAAAGTGAACCTTAGAAGCACAGGGAAGCAAGTTTCGTTTTATTCCAGTTCGTTCAAGCTGTGTGGCCGTAAGTGTGTGTGTGTGTGTGTGTGTGTGTGTGTGTGTGTGTGTGTGTGTGTGTGTGTGTGTGTGTGTGTGTGTGTGTGTGTGTGTGTGTGTGTGTGTGTGTGTGTGTGTGGTTTACCAACGAATCAAATGACACTAATAATGATTCTAACAATATTATTCTCATTATTCTATTTGGCATGTTGATGCGTTCACGGAAAGTCAGTGAAGTGGCCAGAACTCTGATCAAACACCCAGAGTTTTCTGAGATCAAAGATGATCCTGAAGCGGCTAATGCGGACACACGGTCTTCTACCAGCGTTGATCTACACGCTATGTTCAGGTACATGTACTTCTCTGTCGGTTCCAGGAAAACGAGCCTGTGTGTGTGTGTGTGTGTGTGTGTGTGTGTGTGTGTGTGTGTGTGTGTGTGTGTGTGTGTGTGTGTGTGTGTGTGTGTGTGTGTGTGTGTGTGTGTCCTTCCGAATACATGGCATTACAAACGAACGACCGTGATGACAGCAGATGATTAAATGGAAACAACATATTGGGCTGGTGGCAATCTTGTTTGTCAGGTAGATTAGAATTAGGTCATGTATGTAGTGTTTGTTTTTTGGATTTTTTTCTGTATTAAATTCTTTTTTGATATGATGTTTGTCGTTTTGTTGTTGCGTACGGAGGGTACGTTTGACCACCGCTCCTCAAATATGAATGTTGTGCGCGTGTGTGATAATGATAATAATATTATTATGTTGTTTTTATATTATAATTGTAACAGTAATGATAGCGATAACACATCTCCCTGATTTTTTTATTATTTTTTTTTTTTTTGCATGCCCCCAAGGGATTTTGAAGTAGTAAACAAAACTTGAAAAAAAATCACGTTTACATTCATAAATATCCCGGCGTTAACTGGCCCGGGAGCTACGGCACCTTCGGTGCCAGCCGTGTAATCATCCACATCATGAGATGTGTCATAACAGGGAAAGCACCCTCAAAGCTGCACCTTTGAAGTGGGTGAATCTCGGCTGTGTGGCAACAGCCTCCCAATCGGGCCCATAGCAAACCCGCTCTGGGTAGGAGCCGACCTAGGTAGGAAAAATCCCACTTTCCTCGGCTGGGACTCGAACCCAGGTCTCCCGGTCCTATATTCCGAAGTGCTAACCACTACACTACGGGGACCGGCTTTTCAATGATTTTCATTTTCCAACATGCGTTAGCTCAACAGATGACTGTATATCGGTTATTCAAATCACACAATCATCACAAAATAATAAGAAGAAAAAAAACCCGCTCAGTTCCACATGTCCCTCTGGTAATCCTATACATTCCATTGATTATGAGATTCCGCCCTAACATCCGTGATTCGTGACATTTGTTTATTAGTAGTTCCACGCGTCAGTTCTTTTCAAAAGCAACACGGCACAGGCGTCAACGATGCAATATAGATTGGACGCGAGAGCAGCAGACTCAGTTATCAGTCCCTGTTTTCGTGCATTGATTATCTCATTTGCCTGAGCTTTTCAAGTTTATTGTTAGTATACTGGTATCTGACACGCCGGAAAAAGTTCGGTGAGTTTTTTACTCGCTTGTCAGTTTTCATAGGGGATGAACTGCGCAGGTGAAGCACACCGGTGGGTGGGTGGGTGGGGGGGGGGGGTGTTAACGTCCTTTTCCACCGCATACCGGTGATATCAAAGACGGGGCAACGATGAAAAAGCCAGCACAAATATTTGGCCCCAGCCGGGATACGAACTCACGACCCGAGCATTAGAAGTCCAACGCTCTACCATTCGGCCACCCCGGCTCCCCGAAGCACACCGGTGACTAACTCGGGAACCAAGTCAATGATACGTCTCGGCTTGGCTAAAGGTACGACGTCGACCTCTTAGCCACGTGACTGGGGTTAACCGGTGACATGTTGTTTGCTAAGTTAGCGTACTGTACAACACCCTAGTAACAATTACCGCTCAGTTGGTATAGTTCGCCTGTTAGGGGGTGCAAATGTATACCAGTCATTTGCAGGGGGGAGCAAATGTACACCAGCTAACTTCTTTCTATGACTGTAACTTAAGCGGAAGCATTAAACGAATGTAGCCATCAGGTGGTGAAGATGTATGTGCGTGTATAGTATCTGTTGTAATTTGTGACGGTTTTGCTTTCCGGAAAGGAGTCTTTCGACGAATATAGCACAGCAATATTGCACTGAAGCACGCCGTGTAACCGGTTGTGGGGAGAAACGCGCCGCGGCCTTGGTTTTGTTAGTTTCAATGCCGCGGCAAAAGCACCCCAAACCATGACGCTCCCACCACCAAATGGCAAACGCTGATTCACGTTGACGTCAGCAAATCTCTCCCCTGGACGTTTGTATACATGTTATATCGGTCGTCATTGAACTGCAAGGTGAACCTGGACTCATCAGAGAAGAGAACCAAAGACCACTGAGCACGTCGCCACCGAACATGACGGGTACACCAGTCTCGTCTGGCTGCTCTGTGTCGTTGGAGAAGAGGTGGACGAACTGCTGGTCGCCGTGCCCGAAGGTTGTTTGCCCTCAACCGGTTTCTGACAGTCTGGTCGGATACCAGGGTACCCGTAGTAGCCCTCAACTGGTCACGGAGCTCTCTGGCCGTGACTCTGCGTTGAGGAAGTGCCATGTTTGTGAGGTCTCCCTGAAAGACGCCGAGTATTCAGGCATCCAGTGACCTGTAACCTTTGCCAGAGCCTGCCAATGACACTCTGACTCACATTCAACCTCTGAGCAACACTTCATTGGGTTTCACCATCCTGGAGCCAAAGCCAGGGCTCTTCCTCTGTCTGCAATACTCAGTTGTTGCCGTACCATAGCTGAATTTCAAGTGACCATGGCAATGTTACCCATGGGAGTTTTATAGGGAAAGTAAGCATGCAAGACACCAAACACCCGGAAAACACGTGGTAATGTTGCACGTCTTGAAAAATCTCCTGCCCCGTGCTCAGTTGTTTCGTTTGTGTGAGGTGATCTGTGTTTGCATTTGCTCACTTTTCACAATCATTTCATGTAAAGACCAATGAAAGCAGGCTTACCTGCATTAGTTTTCCATGTTTAACAAATGGTTATTCGCCACCTTGCATAAACTGAGTGGATATTTCTTTTCATGAATGATGCACGAACTCATCAAGAAGCTAGGTGTAAATATCGTTTGACCTTTAATTTGTTTTGAGTAGTATATATAGATGGACGCTTTAAATATACGAGAACGCTCGAGAGTTAAGGTCATATTCAAAATATTGGGCTTATGTGTGGTCTGAGGGGGAAGGGGGGGGGGGGGGGGGGGAGGGGGAGGGACAGATGGGCATGGGAAGCCGTCTGCGGGAGTTTCATGGATCAGTAACAGATGTTGATCGCGTGACGTGCCGTGGGTGTTCGTGAGTGTATAAAAGCTTCGTGTTTGGTCCACTTCATCATCCGGCTGTCTGGACCAACCATCCGACACTCAGCTCCAGCGACTGCATTCTACATCTACAGTACTGCCGTGAGTCTCTCTCTCTCTCTCTCTCTCTCTCTGATTCAACTCTTATAGAGTCTTAAGTTACCAACATCGCGCAACAAAGCATTAGAGAAAATTTTAACCGCGGCTAATTATTGTGGCAAAACCACGCGCTTAGTATTTACGTTCGTTTTACCTAGTTGTAATTAATATTTTATTATTATTATTATTTCTTTTTTGTAATCGGAAGTTCGAGAAAGTAGAATGAAGGTGCAGCGTCTCCTGCGTGTCTTAGGTTTATATTGCCCCGTAGACCAGTTTGCATTAGTTGTCCAACGTTACATTTTTGTTTGTTGTTTTTCGCGTAAGTCAAGTCAAGTCAAGTCAAGTTTATTTTTCCAACTCTGTGGGGGTACAGGAAAACAAAATAAGACAAAAACAGAAAAAAACAAGCAAAGAAAAAACAAAAAACAAAACAACAACAACAATAGGAAAACACACACACACACGCACACACACACACACACACACACACACACACACACGCGCGCACGCACGCACGCACGCACGCACACCATTTCTAATGTCAACGTAACTGGTGCCACACACCAGAGACGAAACATTCGTCGCCCGAGGGGTACAGGTTCGAATCCTTTGTTGGCTCGGGATTTTTCCTCACCAGATCGAGCCACATTCACGTGCAGACACGTTTACGGCGGTTGTCTTGCTTTCGTGTACACACGTATGCATGAACGGGATAATAATTATATGGACGGTATGGAGGTGCCAACCCCCAGAAGGGTCTGTCAGTACTAGTTCACGCGAATGTCACTATTTATCGGCACTTGTCAGTACTATTTTGCCGTACAAAGAAGAGACAAACCCAAACAAATTTAAACAGAAAACATATATCGCTTACCGTTACAGCGCTAAAGTGAGTGCACACACACACACACACACACACACACACACACACACACACACACACACACACACACACACACGGAATTCCTGCCTCCAACAAAACCATTAGCAACCTACACCAACACTATCTACAAAATTAATTTCATTTATTATTAACATTCAAAAAGCCGGCGGTGTCATGCGTATCTCATGCGAGGCGCCGCGATCAAAATCACGCACTGATTCTTTAATTAGGCCGATTAAATCCACTTTTGCTGAAAAGCAGCTTTGTCTAGTCCCAGTCTGTTCAGGCATGGACCGTAGGCTCAAAGAAAGTCATATTTCTCTAATATTCCATGCCCCACAGTCGCCAAAACGGTCACAAACGCCAAAGGAAACGTCCTTCTATCTCGGTATCTGGTAAACAGCCTTACAGCTTTGAAAGCGACAGTTTTCCATCTCATCGGCGTTACGAACATAGAGGCTTTAAATATAGCTTACATGATTAGTTCTCGTGGTTTACGGCGAAAGGCTAACCCCTCGATGGTTCGATTGTTTGCGTAGCTACCTCGCCGGAGGCTCGGTAGCTACACAAACAATCGAACCATCGAGGGTTTAGTCTTTCGCCGTAAACTACTCGAACTAATCATGTAAGCTGTTTATACCACCAGCATTTTATTTTCTCTTGGAAAATCCAGTTTAGTGATCCAAGTGCTCATTTTTGACAGACCTTTTTACAGAGACCATTCCCACCGACACCGCGAAAAGAAGTAGTTCCATTCAAAACCACTGCGTGCTGTCTTGTTTTACGAGTTTGACGAACAACATTAAATGTGAAGATGACACTGTTGAAACAAGTTGCCAACATAGTAAATTCAACCATGAAAGAATAATTTCAAAGTTTATTATCTGCGTGGCCAGATTCTTGCGCTAAATTCGTGTACTGAGAACTGGCTGCAAGCGTCAGCCTCCGTTGCGAAGGGGGCAAAAAGTGTACGCGTGGGCAGATTCAAACACATTCGACATGTATTGCAGCGATGTGTCGATCATGAAAGCGCCAAGTTTCACTTGTTTCACATTGTGAAGGCCATATCTTCCAATTTTCATCACGGTAGGCAGAAAACAGTAGTTCGTCTGCTCATGTGTTCCCTTTTCGTCTGCTCGTGTGTCGTGCGTGTGCTCGACTGACTCGTCTCCTTCCCGGCGTTTTGTGGCGATGTTGGTGGCTATCTGTCTTGTTTCCGGGTAGCGTTTGGCTTATGGTTTTGCTGTTCTCTGCATTGTCTTTCCGAATGCAGTCAACATCACCTCATTTTGTTTTAAATCCATTTCATCAGCGGTTTTAGCAGAAGGTCAGACTTGAAATATCCATTTCAAGGCCACTGACCGATGACGTAACTGGAGTGTGTTTTTGTGAACTCGTAAACCACTGAGTGGGTTATGGAAAGTCATAACTCACACTTTCGCTCTCTGTTTCCTTACTATTTTCAAACGTAAAGCACTCGAAGTTAACTCACTGAAAATTTGCACTGGCGAGTGGTGTAAAGCCTAGTATACATGGAAATAAATGTAGTGTTTAATCAACTGAGTTGTCCCGCAGTACACGCGACCTGCTGCTGCACTGATCGACACTTGACAGTTCTGTTGGTACACGTTATACACATATTCAGTGAGTTATATACTATGGCCTACAACGAGAATATCGCACAGATAAGCACTCGTCTGGTCACAGTTCTGGCAAGGTAGATAAGGGTCCGGCGTCGTACGAATCAGCTGCACTCCGCCGTGTAACCGTCTTCTGTGAGGGCTGAAGGTAAGGGCTTTGATTGTTCAGTGTGTCAGAGGCACTAGCAGACATGTACGTTTGAGCGTGTGTTTATTACCGCACTGCTGTTTGTTGCATTGTCCGTGATGAATCGTGAATATGGGAATGGTGCTTTCACTGAATGTCAATGTTCGTAACATGCTAGCATGCATTGTTTTAGGACACTGCTTAGCGTAATGTTCTCGAAACCAAGAGTCAGTCTTATCGGGGTCCGCACTTCCGCCAAGCATGTAGCAGAGCATTTCTGAATCTCAGACAGATATTTTGTTATTGTGACAAGGCATACCGATCCCATAAACAGTCAAGATACATGGTTTCGCAAAAACAAAAAACAAAAAAAAAAACCCCACTTATAACCCCAAAAACAAACAAACAAACAGAAAACAACAATGTCAACAAACAGCCAACGAAAATGATATACACTGGTGCATACACAGATAGTGAACCTTAGAAGCGTTTCGTTTTGTTCCAGTTCATTCACGGTGTGTGGCCATAAATGCTGTGATTATTTTTTCTCTTTTTTTTTTTTTACGGCCTACCAACGAAGAAAATGATACTAATAGTGGTTCTAATAATACTATTCTCATTATTCTATTGACATGTTGATATGTCCTCGGAAAGTCAGTGAAGTTGCCCGTACTTTCATCAAACATCTACAGCTTCCTGAGGTCAAAGATGATTCTGAAGCGGCCAATGCGTCTTCTATCAGCGTTGCTCTGCATGCTGTGTTCAGGTACATTTCTGTCGGTTCCAGTAAAGCGAGTCTGTAGATTCTTACTTTCAGTTCTACGACGAAAATGATGATGATAATCATAATGATGACGACAACGGTGATGATCAGTGACGACGATTGACGACCGGGTGACGACGACAATGATGACGGATGACGATGTGTTTTTTTCTTTTGTTGTTGTTTGTTTTGTTATTTGTTTTCTGGCGTTCACCTTTGGTCACATCTCGTCTGCGTGTGATTCTAGAATAGTAATTAATAATTACTATCAACTAGGGGCAGCAGTGACCTCTCAAGAGGAATTTTCGCGGGAAAAACGAGCCAGCGACGCGGCAAGCACCCTCAAAGCCATCGAGGCCGACTTTTGGACATGGCGCTTGCAAGACGCTCCACAGTTCGCTACTGCAGTGGGTGACCCGCGACACAACGACGTCCTGGAATCGTATGACATCTCTGTGTACAAAGAACGAGAGGTGAATCTCTGTCTCATATAACTGTGTCTGTCTGGCTTTTTCTGTCTCTGCCTCTGTCTCTGGCTCTGTCTTGACTCTCAGTGGCTGAACAAGTGGCTCAGCCGCTACACAGCTCGCTTCGACGGTGACGTCAACTGTGTGAGAGAAACTCCATCGGCAGGCGATGATGCTGACACTGAATCAGAAATTTCTCCAGAGTGTGTACAGAGTATTCTAAAAAAGATTAATGTAAGGAAAGCCTCAGGACCTGACGGTCTTGGTGGAAGGGTTTTGCGAGAGTGCTGTAGCCAGCTGGCACCTGTCTTTGCCAGAATATTTAATATGTCTGTCAAGCTCAACAAAATTCCAACACTGTGGAAACAATAATCTGTCCTGTCCCCAAAAAATCTAATCCAGCTGAATTAAATGATTATCGACCAGTGGCGCTTACTCCCATTATCATGAAATGTTTTGAGAAGATTATGCTCCAGCGCCTGCTGAATCAAACTCAGCACAAACTTGACCCCCTTCAGTTTGCATACAAGAGAAATAGAGGGGTTGAAGATGCCACCATGACACTTTTACATGACACATACACTCACCTAGAGCAACCCAGATCTCATGTGAGAATATTATACATTGATTTTTCATCGGCCTTTAATACAATACAGCCATTCCTGATGGCAAAAAAACTGGTTGACATGCAGGTTAGACCAAATCTTCTTCTCTGGCTTATCGATTTTCTGGTTAACAGAACACAGCTTGTGAAATTCCAAAATTCTACTTCTAGTTCCAAAACTACACACACCGGGGCCCCTCAGGGAACGGTCCTCTCGCCGGTTCTTTTCACAATCTATACGGATGATTTCCGGAGCAGTAGCCCTCTTAGTAAACTATACAAATACTCAGATGATTCAGCACTGACAGACTTTTCACAGTCAGACACTCACTTTGAACAGCAGGTGTCTGAACTATGTATATGGTGCAGGAATAATTATCTGGAACTGAATGTGAAGAAAACAAAAGAAATGGTGATTTGCTCTGGAAGGGAGGATGTGAGTGTGAATGACTTGGTGATTGGAAGCGAGACTGTGGAGCGTGTGAGTGAATATAAATACCTGGGAACCATCATTGATGAGAAATTGAATTTTGAGTCAAACACTACAGCTATTGTTAAGAAATGTAACCAACGACTGTTTTGTATGTACAGACTACGCTCTTTTCAAGTTAGCTCTGAAACTCTGCAGATCTTTTATCGCAGTTTTATTGAATCTATTCTGACTTTCTCTTTTCTGTGCTGGTTTGGCACTCTGACTGTAAAAAACAAAAGTAAGCTGAACTGCATTGTCAATAGAGGCAGCAAGGTTGTGGGTGAAAGGCAAGCAAGTCTGAGTGTGTTGTATGAGAAAAGAATGGTGAGAAAAGGTTTTAGTATTATGAATGATTCTGGCCACATTTTATCTCAGTATTATCAGAAATTACCATCAGGCAGACGGCTTAGAGCCTTTACTGCCAAGAAACTCAAAACAATGAATAGCTTTGTACCAATGTCTATTAGGCTAATGAATAAGCAGATGTAGGGTTGTGTGGTAGGCTTGTTGATGCTGATGTGATATTTCTTAAATTCTAATTAGACGTGTTGTTTCTTGCTGGGTGTCAGTTGGCGTTGACTGTGATAGAGTTATGTGCACCTCTGCTGTTGTGCTGCTGATGGGAAATGATGTGGGTGTAGTGTTGTAATTTATTCATTGTGATAGATTTTTAGGTACGAGTGTACGAACATGTAAATAGGTGGAATGAGTGTGCATGGCCGTTTGAGTGAGTGTTTGGCATGTTTTAATGAGAGACCACAAAACAATGTTCCTCTTTTGGAAATTTAATAAATGTCTTATGTCTTATTTAGTCTCAGCCACAGTTTCGAAAATTGACGGAAAAGGGTCAGTTATCTCCCGGTGTCCTTTTCCGTGTATGTCAAAGCTGATAAGAAATCTGTTAACAACACGCTAGAGGTGTACAACTAAACCGACGATAATCAGACTAGGCTCACGTTTCCCGGCGGGAACTACTTTGCGCGGAGTATGATCAATTGTTGACCGTAAGTGCTTTGGTTTCAGTTCGGTTGCTTCGCGTGTTTCGCGCGGCGAGGATGTTTCGGCTGCTTACGCGTCACGCTTGCAGTGCACGGATCGACCTATTTAAGAGTAGTAATTATCAACTGTGGCAGAGATGAGATGAGATCGTCGCAAAATCGACGCGTGCAGTTTGCCACTAGCTCTGGCTTTGTCTGGCTGGCTTGTTCACTGTTTCTGTGTCGATCTGTCTGTCCTGCTGGCCGGCTGACTGGCTCTGCTTCTGTCTTTATCTGTCTGTCTGTCTGTTGGTCTGGCTCTGTATTTGTGTCTGTGCATGTCTGTCCGTCTGTGTGTCTGTTCTGGAATCGTATGATGTCTCTGTGAACAAGGAACAGAACTTTCCATCTGTCTGTCTACGTGTGTGTGTGTGTGTGTGTGTGTGTGTGTGTGTGTGTGTGTGTGTGTGTGTGTGTGTGCTGTAAACCTTATCATGCACCCTTAGTAAACGGAAACCTGTTTCAGACGAAGGTGTTGGATTATTTACGTCAACTCCATGATGTGGACAGAAGTCAGCTCAACCAACAAGAACGGCTGGATTATGATATCTTTACCAATTACCTTCAGACATTCTCTGATGGATCCGTTTTTGACATGTAAGAGGACATGTGCTTCGTCCGTAGACTGCATTTGGGTCTTTTCACTACTGATTACAGCCGTTTCAAGTTGTTGTTTTCCCTCTGCAGTAACATACAGCAAGACTAATATAGCAAGACCCTTTGTCTTTGTCTGCCTGTCTGTCTGTCTGTCTGTCTGTCTGTCTATCTGTATCCCCCCCCCCCCACACACACACACACTCCTCCCCCGTGGATGGGATGGGCTGGATCGATAGCTTATGTGGATGAGGGACGGAACGTAGATCGAATGGTTAGGGTTCAAATCCCGACAGTGGCAAGACCAACGGCTCTTCTTGCAGCAAACACGAGTAATCTCAAAGCTCAACACTCCCACTAAGACAAATGTAAATCCATGAATCCTAAATTAATTCTGATTGTTTTAGTGAGTGTTTTAGTGCACAACCCCACACTTAATTGGCAGGAATTGGGAAAACAACAACATCAACAACAACAACATCAACAACAACATCAACAACACTTAGAATCCTCTACGCAAGCGCCACCTATTCCCCAACAAATAATGATAGATTCATATACTCATTATAATAATCATAAGTGAACTGTGGATTGAAGGTACCAGAGTGTGAATCCGATCAATTTTCTGGAAGGCGTTACCGCTGACCCATCGCGGCTCCAAACTGTGATGCCGTTTTCCACGTTGGGGGATTTTGACAACTACCTGCAGCGGCTTCTCAAGCTTCCCAGACAGGTGTGTGTGTGTGTGTGTGTGTGTGTGTGTGTGTGTGTGTGTGTGTGTGTGTGTATTTTCTGATGCACTAGTGGATGCAACCAAAGATCTTGGAAACATTCTGATTCCAAGGTCTTTGATGCAACAGTATACTGAATGATTTGTCGTTTATTATCGCGCGCGTCTTTCTGTGCTGCTCAAAATTTGAAGGAGACTGGAGCACGCGATGATGCAACTACAGCTTCTGTCAGAGGCTGAAGTTAACTGAAGTCTCCATACGTATCACACACACACACACACACACACACACACACACACACACACACACACACACACACACACACACACAGAATCTGCGTGTGGAAAACATGTCATCGAAAGTGCTTAATCTGTGCAGTAGAATCAGTCACTTGGGTCACAATATGACATCTGAAACCAGAGTGGTGACTCTGGCCGGCGGTTTGTTTTTTTTTTCCCCCCAGAAGTGTACCGGGGAGCTGGGATAGCCGAATGGTAGAGCGTTGGACTCTGAATGCTCGGGTCGTGAGTTCGAATCCCGGCTGGGGCCAAATATTTGTGCTGGCCTTTTTCTCGTTGCCCCGTCTTGGATATCAACCATACGTGGTGGAAAGGACGGTAAACTCCCAAACACCAACCCTACCCACCCCACCCACCCAGAAGTGCGCCGCGCACTAGGCATTTGGTTGCGGACTGAGGACCAGCTAGACGGCGCTGACTGGTTGCTATTTTTAGAAGATTTTTCGAGTCCTAGTCTGGCCAGGAATGGGCCGTGGGCTCAAAGAAAGTCGACTGTCTCTAACAGTAGAAGCCACAAAGTTACAAAAACGGTCGCAATGACCTTCTATCCTGCAAACAGCCTTAAGAGCTTCGAACGCGGCAGTTTTTCACCTCAGCGCAGTAGGAACATAGAGGCGTTAAGGGTTTTAAGAGGTCGTTAACTGACAGAACTGCGACAAAGCGTTGATGTGTTATTCTGGTTGTCCTTTCTTTCAGCTGGACCAACAGATCGCTCTGCTCAGACATGCAATCAGTATCGGACACACACTCAACAATGTGTCAGTGGTCAGTAGCGTTTACTACTACTACTACTACCACTACTACTACTACTACTACTACTACTACAGTCTACTACTACTACTACTACTACTACTACTACTACTACTACTACAGTCTACTACTACTACTACTACAGTCTACTACTACTACTACTACTACTGCTGTTTGTGTGTTGTGTGGGCAATTTACCCAATTTCTTGAATTGGCTCCAGGCGCCGCGAGCTGAACCCAGCACGCACGCTCACGCGAAACACACGCATTCTCTCACACACTGGAGATGAACACATTACAGTCACTTGGTGCGAAGGGTCAGCTCAGCTATTTACGTTTCGGAATTTAGAATTGCATTTATTTTCAGGTTTTGTGGGCTGAAGTTTTTTTAATCACACACACACACACACACACACACACACACACACACACACACACACACACACACACACACACACAGAATCGGGGAGAGAGAGAGAGGCGGGGGGGGGGGGGGGGGAGAGAGAGAGACGCGGCCGGTTAGAGAGAGAGAGAGAGAGGAGGGGAGAGAGAGAGAGAGAGACGCGGTACACTGAAATGTTGTCAATCTCTCATTTTCAGTCCATACAATACGCAATATACTAACAGCATTTAAAATAGCATTGGTTCGATCCCAGTGAAACAAACTTGCTGGGGTCCGACTAGTCTTGGCTACCCATGCGTCTTCGTGAACCCCACCCGCTCCTCTTTCCTCTTGTACACTTGACTGAAGAGAGACCCCGGGACTAGGGCCCGACTTTCTTTTGTGTCTGCGTAGTGTTTTGGGGTTACGGACTTTGTAAAAAAAAAAATAATAATAATGGGGGGGGGGGGGGGGGGGGCAGTGGAGGAAGAGGGGGGGACACTGAGGGTGATCTGGGATTCAGTTGTACTTGGAGAAACTACAAGGACTCCACGTTCACATGAGCACGTTTCTGTCCTCAAGATGGCGGTACCTGGACAGATTGACCAGATCGTCCAAACCAGCGTGCAAAACTCACCTCTGTATCAGCCAGCCTTCACCACCACACTCGACGACTCAGACGTACCGGTCAACAAGCGGTGAGAAAACTCCAGCAGTTCAGTTCAGTTCACTTCATAGAAAATAAATCAGTGCAAAGTGGGAGAACTTCAACACATGAAAGCTACGGAAAGGGTAGACTTGTCATGTCTTTGTCTGTAAGTTAAATTTTTCAGCTTTTTGTCGTCTTTTGCGTCAGTTCAGTCAAAGACCTTAGAATGTCGTGTCTTTGGTTCAGTTCAGTTCAGTTAAAGGGCGCGGGAAGGCAAGGACGTTTTTCCTAGTAAAATTGGACCGTGATTTGTTCTGGTCGGTTACATGCGCCTGCCACATATCACGTGCAGTTCGTCCCTACCTGCCCGCGGCCTTCCAGCTGCCATATCTGCGCTCGGGAAAGTCCATACGCTTTCCACCCCATCCTTGGGGAGTCAGTCTCTCCCAGATTCTTTCTTAAGGCCGTCCCAGTGTTTGTTTGGTTCACAAGCCGGGTCGAAGAGCAAAATGTTTGGTCACTTACGAAAGATAAAACACCGTTTGCGACTGAAGAGAGGGGCCATTAATTTTGGACATTGACACAATTAATTCTTCTCACTTTGCGACTTGTAATAATAATTCTGTATTTTATACGTTGTTTGAGACGCAATCATCTTGTATTACTCTTAGCGTTACTATGAGGTCGCAAGCGGAGGCGGCAGTAGATGAGGTCTACAAGGCGTTGATCCGACTGAAGAACGTTCTGGAACAGGAGTACATCCCCGCGGGGCGGGCCACTTGGGGCGTGTCAGGCTGGCCCGACGGTAAGGCGCTATACGAACAGTGCCTCAAGTATCACACCAGCACAGACATGACGCCACAACAGGTGCACGATCTCGGAATCAGAGAAGTTCAGCGAATCCAGACCAACATGCTTGAGGTGGGTCCCGTCTCCGGTTTGTTGTCGTTGGTGATGGTGGTGGTAGTGTTGTTGTTGTTGTTGTTGTTAATGACAGTGGGCAAACACAGGCAGCTTGCCGATCGTGTTATTGTGTAAATAAAACTGACAAATACAGCCGCGTTTATATAATTCAGAAACGTAAATGCTGTCGGTCTGCCGTCATGTCATGCCATGTGGTGTCATCAGTATCATGTTACCCATAATGACCACGACTAACATATACATGTTTGACTGAGTGCACGTGTTCTTTCTCTCAAAACACTGTAGACGTTGAAGCGGCTCCAGTATAACGGTACCATCAAGGAGTTCTATGACAGTGTACGCGTCGACCCTCGTTTTCATGCCAACAGCTCTGTAAGTTTCCACGTCAAGAGCTCTCCCTAACTTTCCATGCCGACAGCTTTGTGAGTTTTCTTGCCAGCACAATTGCAATCAGTGATGTTATTCATGTCGATAGTCAGTTCAGTAAGACACCCTGCAAATTTTGAGCTTCCGAGCAAAAAAAAAAAAAAAATCATTAGAGTTCAAGATTAATGACTACAAATGCTTCCCTCTATAGGTATCTCAGTATAAGGTTGTAAATGTATCTCGGAATGTTTTGGTTTTGTTTGGTTTGGTTTGGTTTCGTTTCGTTTCGTTAATGTTTCATGCCGACAGACTCGTACGTTTCCACGCCAGTACGTCTGTAATTATTCATGCCGATAGTACAGTAGCCAAAGTCTCCATGCAAACATTGAGCTTCCGATTAAAAAAAAAGCAAAAATTAACGAACAAACAATCAAAACCGTTATGACCGGCCCCCGTAGTGTAGTGGTTAGCACTTCGGATCATGGACCGGGAGACCCGGGTTCGAATCCCAGCCGAGGCAAGCGGGATTTTTCCTAAGACCTAGGTCGGCTCCTACCCAGAGCGGGTGTGCTATGGGCCCAATGGGGAGGCTTTTGCCACAGAGCCGAGCTTCACCCACTTCACGGGTGCGACTTTGGGGGTGCTTCCCTTGGTATGACACGTCTTATGATGTGGATGATTACACGGCCGGCACCACAAGTGCCGTAGTTCCCGGGCCTGGTCAATGCCGGGATATTTATGACAGGAAGCGTGGAATGCGGCCCTGTCCCGCAGTCCCAAACCACACGGACCTCCATAGCATCATCTTACTATCATCCTCATCTCCATCATCATGCATAATAAAAATTGTCCCAGCTTCCGAGTCCTCCGTGGGTTCCACCCATGACCTGGGAGGAACACCACTGGAGCTGGCAAAGAGTTGGGGCAGCAAAAAAAACCCCAAAAACCCCAAAACCGTTATATTTCCACATCAGTAACGACAAAAGCGTCCACTTGGATATTAGGCTGTATCTTGGAATGTCAACTGTTACATCATACATGCTGACTTTTTCATACAGGAAGCCCTGCTGGACATGTTCAAAGACTACATCTACAACCGGATCACGCCAAAACTAAACACACTGTTCAAGGACATCCCAGACTTACCGCTGAAGTAAGCAGACTTCTTGTCAGCCGATATATGTAATCCAGTTAATGTGTGTACACACACAAAATCAAAAGGTCGGAGATGTAATTTAAGGCAAATAGATTTAAAGCTGTTTAAAAAAAAACCAAAAAAAAACTCGTCTGTCGGAATGGACGACCCCAATCCTGTCCATCGAAAGGTCCGAGCCCCCCAGAATTCAGCCAATCGCGTCTCGCGGCATAATGAGCACAACACATGGCATGGTCTGAGATTGCCAAACACTACAACGAGGGAAGCACATGTAGTTTGATATGACTTCATCCTGGAAAGAAAGCAGTAAGTCCATCGACGTCATTTGAGGAAAAAGGCCATTACGTCGTCAGTCTGTTTCGTCTTGAAATCACTCCTTTTCCAATACAAAGCCGCATGGACGTACTGTGTTTTCCCAATACACGGCAGAGCAAACTGAGGTGCGGGGCCGATTGGAGTCGTCAATTCCCCACTACATCCTTTAGATCGTGTAATACAAAGCATACATATTGCTAATCCAGAAACAGCTGCTGACTCGCCATTTCCTGTTCTTGAAAACAGGTCATCATTATTAACATACGATTGAGACTCATGGAAGAAAGAGGAACTTGACAGTTTGGAAAACTTGATCTACGTCACGACAACACAAATAATTATAAATAGCCTCATCTCCCCTATCTTAAAATTTTGTCTGTGGCCTGCAGGGTGGAACCCATGCCATATGATGGCCCAGGGGGGATTTATCTGGCTGGTACCCCGGATGGCTCGGTTCCGGGTATATTCTACGCGAACGTCATGCATCCAGCGCAAACGTGAGAGTAGCCAACCCTGTTCCTACGGAAATATTCCCTGGGCAAATCACACACACACACACACACACACACACACACACACACACACACACACACACACACACACACACACACACACACACACACACACACACACACACGCACGCACGCACGCACCGCAGGAACAACAATAACCAATTAGAAAAGTTCTGCCAAGCGTTAACAGGTTGCTGTTGTTCTTTTTCTTTTCTTTTTTTTTTTCTTCTTTTTTTAAAGACACATGGAACTTTTGGCCTAATATCTAAATGATGGGACGTAGGCAATTGTTCTGATATCTAACTTGAAAGGAAGGGATTGCTGTGACTGCAGGGGCGAAGGAAACTGAAAGCTTCCCTAAATCAAGATACAAAGACATGTATTGTTGTCTGTTGTGAATGATGCTGACAGTGTGGTGCGACAGTCACAGCTGCGAGTGCCTCCCACTGTGACGTTTTAAGAAGCCGCTGATAAACTTCGTTGCAGTCGTGGCAGATCGTAAATTGTGTGTACTTGGTTTTTCATCCTTTTCTTTTCACCTACAGAGTCACATTATCAGACATGGCTCTTGTTCTTCATGAAACAGTTCCGGGTCATCATCTGCAGGTATTTTTTGATTGCTTGTTTGGCTGGTTGGTTGGCAGATTGATTGATTGATTCTGTGAATTATTTTAATCTTATAGAATATTTTTTATTTTTTATTTTCATTTATTTTTATTTTCATATTGTTTATTCATTTATAAAAAATAAAAAAATTTAAATTTTCATTTGAAAGGGGGGGGGGGGGGGAATTCAACGTGAAATACACCAAATGAGACATTCGTACTATACTGTGCAAACTGCGGGGGATTGCCACTCATTACTTGCATTGTTTGTTGTCGTCGTCGTCGTTGTCGTTGTCCGCCAGATTAACTTGGTCATACTGGCATGCACACGAACATTCTTTGAATGAGAGCTACGTTTTTTCAGGAACACTTTGTGTTCATATGGTCGCTCCGACCAAAGCGTTAGCTGCAGTAACTTCTTACAAATCATTAATTTTCGTACTGTCCCTTGAAATGCATCCTTGATTGCAGTCCATCTTTTCACTGTCATCCAACCTTCCACCGTACCGAGGGCTAGTGGAGGACGACCATTATTATCGGATGCCGGCCACTTTCCCTATCAACACGGCTTATCTTGAGGTATTCTGTAGATTAAATCAAGACACAAGATACATACTGAAGGGCAGGGGTGTGGTGAGCTCGGGGGTGGGGGAGTAGAGGACAGGGTGTCACTTATGAAGCTCTCGTGCTGTATGCAAGGACTACGAGTTGACTGCACGCAGTGTACATATAATACAGTGGGATACCTTGTCAGTGCGTGTGTGTGTGTGTGTGTGTGTGTGTGTGTGTGTGTGTGTGTGTGTGTGTGTGTGTGTGTGTGTGTGTGCGTGCGCTCTTATGTCTCTACCGGTTATGGTTCTTACTGTACGCAGGGTTGGGGGTTGTACGCAGAGTACCTTGGTGAAGAGATGGGCATGTATACGGACGACTACATGCTGTAAGTCAATGAAATAGAAATCGATTTTCGAATCTCTCTCTCTCTCTCTCTCTCCGGCTGTGTGTGTGTGTGTGTGTGTGTGTGTGTGTGTGTGCGTGCGTGTGTGTGTGTGTGTGTGTGTGTGTGTGTGTGCATCTCCGAATCTGTGTGTCTGTGTGTGTCAGTGCGTGTGTGCCCCATAGACTGCAGTGTCAGATATGCGTTAAAATGTTTTTTTTGTTTTTTTTTTCCTTTCCCCCTTATATGTATGCAGAATGGGCCGATACTCATTTGAGATCTTCAGGGCGTGCCGACTTGTTGTTGACACTGGTCTGCATTATTTTGGGTAAGTCCGTCCTCAGAAGCGCATACTGAACTTTTGTAGCCTAAAACAAAATTATGAGATAACAACCAGCTTCGACTAAAACGAGTTTATCCCGACCCCAGTCCCCTGCAAGATAAGCCGACAACTTTTCTGGTTACCGAGACTTTTGTCGAAACTTTATGTTCCCAATCACTGATTTTTTTTATTTTTTAACCTTTATTTGAACTGCCATTGGACTTTTCACTCATTTGCACACACTGGTATACTTTAACTAAGGCGGCGGATACAATGCAATGAACACATTTAACAATAGCGGCGTTTACCACTTTTACAGAACTTTAATTTATTATAGTAATCAGACTAATTTTATATGAAAAGACGGAGTGCAAACTTGCCTCAAAAAGAAAGCGAGGAAAGAAGCAACTGATGCACCGGTCTGACCAGTCTTTTTCCATCACCAGTTACCGTCCATTTTCGACACTGTGTGTGTGTGTGTGTGTGTGTGTGTGTGTGTGTGTGTGTGTGTGTGTGTGTGTGTGTGTGTGTGTGTGTGTGTGTCTGTCTGTCTGTCTGTCCCAAGCTGGGATCGTGAGCGTGCTATTCAGTACTTTCTGGACAACACAGCGGAGTCTCGAGACAGCATGACAACAGAAGTGGATCGCTATCTGACATGGCCCGGCCAGGCCACAGCCTACAAGGTCGGGGAGATACGGATCAGAGAACTCCGCCAGAAGGCTTCCGACGCTCTGGGTAAGTGGGTGCAGTAATTACAGGAAATGTGTTAGGAGGTATATTTCAGGCTCATTTCCACTTTCACCAAATTCTTCACTCAACTTCAAGCCAAAAGAAAAAATATTCCGACTGAAAAAGAAATGTTTGCGACCGTATGACTTTTTCAGGATCGAAGTTTGATGTGCGGGAGTTCCATTCGGTGCTGCTGAAGAATGGTGGCATGCCTCTCAATCTCCTGGAGCGTCTTGTGGACGAGTGGATTGCTGACGTCACTTCCGGGGCTGCTGGCGTCACTTCCGATAGTGCTGGCGTCACTTCCGGGACGTCGTCAACGGGACCGCCTAGAGGTCCGCCCATTGGCTAGAAATGCGTGGCAACTGACAGTTTTTGGAGCACGCGAAACCGGCTCTGGCGTGTTTTTGTCGTGTTGCAGCTGAATATTAAACTTGTTTGATACCTTGCGACTATATCAGCTGTTTGCTGTCAGTCGCGTAAACTGGCTTGCTGGTGTTTGGTTTTTTGCTTGTTTTTTTAATCATTGCAAAAACATAGTCACGGTAACTGTGCACTGGTGCATACACACATTTTACAGGACACACACACACACACACGCACGCACGCACGCACGCACGCACGCACGCACGCACAGCTGGCGAAATTCTCTCTTTTTCTCTTTTTTTTTCAGTTTTTCTTTTTTCATAACTGTGTCCCGGTCACTCAGTGATTCAGTGTCAGTGTATAAAATTGATATGCTACGTATGATTATAAATGTTACGGCTGGACAGCCAGATCCTGTGTACATTGTTTGGTTGTATTGTTGTTGGTATTTGATTCATGTGACCAGCCTGGAGAGAGCGAAACAGTCTGGTCATTGTGGGGCCGTGCACAACTGTCCCGCCAACGTACGATACTTATTCATTATCGGAGCCAGAAATCCGAGTAGAGGGACTAAACTGTGAACATGCTGAGGGTTAGGTTTCATTTGCCAAGGAGGAGTTGTTTCCCTTGCATCGGCTCCCGCCCCTCTCTCACGCACGCTCGCTCTCTCTCTATCTCTCTATTAGAAACACTGTTACTGTCGAAGTGTCTGGTGTGATGATAGATATCACGAAAGTGACAGCTCAGAACATTATATGTGAGCGTAAAGATGGTAGCAATTTAACTTAACAATCAAGCAACGCACTAATGTAAACTGACTCATCGATCGTCACGATTCAGCGCCGGCCTCCGACAACCGGCAAAGCGGCCCAAATGAACAACCGCGTGCTATCCCAGTAAGTGAGTATCCTTGATAACTTGAAACTAGGAAAGTGCGACAGGTCCATGTGGAAACTTTCAGTCAAGTTCTACCGTCACGTCTCTTTCGGTCAGTTCTGCTACAAGGCGGGAACGTCTGCTCCACGCATGGTATGGCACGGTGAGAACAAAGTTTTACAACTCATTTTATACTGATAATAATTCAGATGCATGCAGTATCAGTTCAGAACTCAGCCCGTAAAATCCAACTCAAACCTGAGGTGGCCTGCTTGCTTACGCACCAGAGAGCACATGGTTTTTCGCTGGGCTGAGTCATGAAATGTCAGTATCACTATTTTGCTTCATCTGTAAGAACTCTCTGAGACGGGTGGGGGTGGGTATTGATCGTCGGTTCAGGGGGAAAGGAGGGAGGGGTAACGAGCAGAGGGTGGACCTGTAGCGGGGGGGGGGGGGGTAGGAGGGGGTGGTGGCGAGATGGAAGAAGAGTTTAACGTCCTTCTCTACCACGAAAGGATGATATCAAAGACGGGGCAACGAGAAAAAGGCCAGAACAAATATTTGGCCCCACCCGGGATTGGAACTCACAACCCGAGCATCGAGAGTCCAACGCTCTACCATTCGGCTATCCCGGCTCCCCGACTGGTGAAAGAGTCAGCCACAAACATCGTAGTACAACTCAATCTAGCCGGTTCCGCGTCCACCACCGCTTACTGGATGTGGAAAGAGCTTTAAACTTTTCGCGTCTGAGGTCTTCAGAAAAAAGTCAGTTTAACAGCAAGCGTTTTATTATTTTTTAACTTTAAAATTTTGTTTTGAATGTCACAAATCACGCAATAACAAATGCCTTATAAAATCTATCAAAATTTTCCGCAGACAACATGTCCGACTCTTTAACCGAGAAGACATCCGGATGTCTACCTTCCCTCCTGACATTCACCACTTTGCCAGTACCATGGCCAAGAGGGGCTTTGTCTACTTCCGCGCTGAACAGAACCAAGATGCTGCAGTGCTCTGTGCTTTCTGTGGCGTGAACTATCACCACTGGACTGACCCTACATTGCACGTGGAACACCTGAGGAGATGTTCATTCATTCGCGACAACATCCTCAACGCCGTCATCCCAGGGGGGTCGACGACAATTGCGCGTGACAATGGGCAGTTTGGAGGGCGCAGTCGGCTGAAGGTTCAACAGGGCAGTGCAGAACTCTGTGTCATTAACACTCGCCCAGCGTTGACGGTTCATGGTGGCAGTGAGCTGGTGACGTCACACCAACGACTCCCCTGTGCCTATGACGTTCATTAAGGCCTTGTCAAACGTAGAGTACCTGCGAGGCACCCGCTTGTGTGTTGCGCGGGGGTTGCTGTCATACGTTGCAACACACTTTGGCTACCAGCTGCACCGCCGACCCGGTGTCACAGGATATTTCGGAACCGGACGAATGGGAACCATTCCGATTTATCCTGGCCCTGGTGGCAGGATTTTTCAGAACCACTGATTCCGATTTATCCTAGGATATCCTAGGATAAATGGGAATAGGGTTAGAGTTATCCTAGGATATCCTGTGGTTATAAATGGGAATGGTTCCGAAATATCTTAGGATTTTTGGGAACCGGTTCCGATTTATCCTGTTTCCAAATATTCTTCGACACCGGCGTTCCAATACACAAAGCATGGTCAGCGGCGACTTACTGGCGTGGCAATGAAAAAATAGGACCGGACCGTGCTCTATTCACAGGCGTGGCGGCGGTGTCTGCTGGGAGTGCCTGCTACAAGCGGATTCAATTGGCTCTGAGGGCATTTCGCCGCTGGTACGCCTGCAGAATCGCAGCGTGTGAGGACACTTTTAGATGGGCCGGTCCAGCAAAGACGGGGTAGTTGCGTGTACGGTCTCAGGTTCCAGTTCAGTGAACTGTGGCAGTGCTCCTTATGGGGGAGCCGGGGTGGCCGAATGGTAGAGCGTTGGACTTTCAGTGCTCGGGTCGTGAGTTCGAATCCCGGTTGGGGCCAAATATTTGTGCTGGCCTTTTTCTCGCTGCCTCATCTTTGATATCATCCTTGTGTTCCTCTTTTGGAAATTTAATAAATGTCTTATGTCTTATCCTTGTGTGGTGAAAAAGGACGTTAAACGCCCAAACACCCACCCACCGACCCAGTGTTCCTTATTATGTGCAGAGATTTGAGAATCTGACGTAGGGATTTTGAGGCTGTACTTCACCGATTTTACAAATTGAAGCTCTGAATTGACAGAGATGGTCAAAGTTGACTGGGCACTGCGGAGCGCCACGGTGCTGTCCACAGTTGTGACACGGTTGCGATTTTGGGGGGTTTCCGCCGCTGTGTCGTCATCACAGCAACTGACATGGATTTCAAATGGCCACAACTGTGACTGTGGTTTCCACAACAGATACTGACTGGCTGTACTACGTCACTCGGCGCGCAAACATGGCGGCCGGACAGTGCATCTTCAATCGGTTTGTCACCGAGCCACAGCTGTGTGAAAATAGCCACAACTGTGACTGTGGTTTCCACAAAAGATACTGATTGGCTGTACTACGTCACTCGGCGCGCAAACATGGCGACCGGACAGTACATCTACAAACGGATTGTCACCGAGCCACAGCTGTGTCCAGTTTTGTAGTTAGTAGACACACCAAGCGCAACGACTGTGGTGTGCACATGTGTGTTTAGCGCGCTGCGCCCAATTAGGAGCAGACTTCAGTTTTGAAAGCTGTGAGGAACATTGTGGAGTGGTCAAACATACATGTGCAAAGTGTTAACTCCAAACGATACTCATCGTTGCAGCAGTCGGTGATGCAGATCGAGAGCCATGTTGGACAAAGACAAAAGAATGTAATAAAATATGTTAACAGAAATTTTGTGAAATTCTGAATGGAAAAGGGTCTTTCTGCCTGTCACCCCTGCTCAGTGTACTACGGATGCTCTGTGTGTGTGTGTGTGTGTGTGTGTGTGTGTGTTGACACTCCCTTGACCGTCCCCATTGAGATAGTACAGTGATTGATTTATTCATTGATCGAAATCTGGGCCCGTATGTAAAAGTCGAGGTTAATTTAACCCACGGCTACGGGCCTAACCCAGACTAGGACAAAAGAAACCCCAAAACAAAATTATGTAAAAAAAAAAAAAAAAAAAAGGAGGCGAAGAAAGGAAGAAATAAATCCTTCTATAACGGCTTAGGCACCTTGCTGGAATGGACCCGCTTCCTGATTTAAAATAAAAAGCAACAGAAAATTTAACCCTAGAGCTAGTTAGTTCGAGGTTACACTCTAACCCGGGGCTAAAATCCCTAACCTCGACTTCTACATGCGGAGCCTGGATGTCTTCAGTGTGCGTACAGTACGCGGACTCAGCAACTGAATAGCACTCCGCCGGCCCAGTGAATGAGCTGGCAGTCATCAGGAAACTGCAAATCGCTAACTGTTCTGTTCAGACTAATGATTCAGCACCACTCTGACTTTTCCAGCTGCCACATGAAAGCTTTACAAACCGTCAAAATCGGCGAAGCAGAAAATAATATCTACTGAAACGAACGCCCGGCATGCATTCGGTTGAGCGGTCTGTTTCCCAGTCGACCCCTTCACACGGAGTGTAGTGTAGTGTTCACAATCTGCTTTCTCTTTCTCGCCTGTTCTGTGATGGCGGTATCGCGGAACTCCAACGCCCAGACTGTGCTCTCAGTCGATAGGACACTGAGAGGGTTGGGGCTCTGTTTGGGATACAATTTCCGCCTGTGGCTTTGATCAAGGTTGCCTTCTTGAACATAAATTGTAGGTGTATATTTATTGGTTTACAGCGATATGTGTGTGTGTGTGTGTGTGTGTGCTACAGGTTTGAAGGAGAGGGCTTGGGGTAAGTGGGCAGGGGGGAGGGGGATATTCGCGAGAGCAAGACAAAGAGTTTTGCATTCCGCTGTCGTATTTGTACTGGGTAGGTCAGCCGGGTAAGGGTTAAATACCTTGCATGCCGGTTTGGCTGTCATCCTCGTAGTTCCTCACTGATGACGAAGAAAGTGGCGTCGATGACGACGATGATGGTGACGCTGATGATGATGATGATGGCTGTGGCGGTGTGTTCACTGAGTCGGTTACTGGAAGCTTCCACCTCTACATATGTTGCTAATGTAAATAGACCGCTCTTAGAGAGACACACAGAGAGACTCCAAAGACGCAAGGGGTATCAGTATGTTTATATCCGTAAGTACGGATGGGTGTTGCTTTTGCTGGTATCTTTGGGGGGAGGGGGGACGGACCGCCATTTTGAAGGGACTGAAAACACTAACCGTCAAACAAACAGCGTGCGAACACAATCATCCAGTTTACTGGGGGTGAATGGGTGAATGTAAATGCACACTTGGCTTGTATATCTACTGCACACTGAAAGGTCATGGGAAAGGTGCAACTTCTTTCACTGCTGTTTCCATGTTTCGTCAGTGCAGCTCAGAGAGAGAGAGAGAGAGAGAAACATGAGGCTGGCGGAATCGGAGTGTAGTGGGTGTGGGGAGGAGGTTGGTCTGGTAGAGTGGCGTGCATGGATGCAGCTTCCTATTTGGAGGGGGGAGGGGGGGATTAGGGGTGAGGGAGGGGTATCAGTGCTGCTTTGTTTTAGCCAGCATGTTTGATGTGTTAACCCACAGGATCACAGTACTTTGAGCCTGGTGATCATCTACTGACACGGACATAACATTTTAGAGGCACACATTCCTGGCATTTTGTCTTCTTGTTTATGTCCGTTCACGAGACAGACCCTGTTTTCGTCAGTGAGGCCAGATCGAGGCCGGGAAAAGGTGTGTGTGCGTGTGTATGCGTATAGGGGACAGGGGTGGGAGGGGCTGGTCTTAGGCGCCCACGATAGCCGGGAGGAGATGGCGATAAAAATCATATTTATAACGGAAAATTAGAGGACTGTCTTTTAGCTTGACTAGGGACTTATTGTGGGTTACAAGGTCTGCTGGTCAAAAAAAAAAAAAAAAAAATTGGCAATCATGTACTAATGATCAGTACTTCTCATCACACGCATACCGGCACACACACACACACACACACACACACACACACACACACACACACACAACTTGAACTTGTCTTGTTGGACAGGACAGATGATCATTTCGCAAACTGAAGACCAGTCGCGTGTAGACAGGGTGGACATCACAGGTATGTGACTGTCTCTACTTTCACTTAAGTGAAACTCGCGTTTGGTCGGTTGAGTTCATGCACAGGCCCCCCTCCCCTACCCCCACCCCCTACACACACACACACACACACACACACAAAGAGGCGCGACTGGGGTGGGGGGCAGGGTGGCGTGGTTGTGGTGTGAAGGTTGTGGGGGTGGGGGTAGTGGATTTCAAATTCAAGCGTCAAGTTCTCTGCCGCATACTGAAAACACTTTCCATCAGCTGCGTTGCGTCTGGCTGGTATAATGTTATCACAAGCCACAGCGGCGCTGTCGGCTACAATAGGCAGGCCTGTTTACCTCGCCAGGAGGCCGGTGCTAAAGTAAATACTCCCGTTTTGTCCTTGCCTATTTTCCAGCGTGGATCCTCAGGAGTGGGGTTGCTAATAGAGATAGGCGTCACGTTTCGCTAACCGTCATTTTCTTGATCTGTTGTTGTGATGCGATTGGGCTTGCGTTGAGAGACTGAGAAAGGAGAGAGAGAGGGGGAGAGAGAGAGAGAGACGGCGGAGAGAGAGGATTTTTTTTATGTATGTGTACTTATTAATTTATTTTACGTATTGTCGTTTGTTAATATGCACATGTCCTTTTAAAAAAAGTGTCTCTATAAAGATTCTTTGATTTTCTTTGAGACGGAAATAAACATGAAGCAAGCAAGAGAGAGAGAGAGAGAGAACATTTGACTTTTGTAGATATTCTTCCTGGAAATATGTACAAAATGCCACGGAACTTATATTTAAATTAGTAAACTCATGACTTAAACTCGGTGGTTTATTGCGTGTCCGGCCGTCTTCAGTGTGTGTGTGTGTGTGTGTGTGTGTGTGTGTGTGTGTGTGTGTGTGTGTGTGTGTGTTGGAGACCTGGCAAAGTAGGTTACGTGACGGCATACTTTCACGAGTGAATTAACGAACAAACTGTAATGGAAAGATAATTGAGGAAACACAGGCAAGGACAGCCGAGATAACGAACACCCAAACATGTAAACAAACATTTCGCTACCACTTTACACGTTGCCACAAACATTTCCTCAAAGACACACGCATCCGTCAGCCGAAGATGGGAGAGAACTCTTAAGAAAATAAACACTTCACGTTCAAAGCACTCGGAATGGTTTCAGTTCAAAAGGCCAGCCACACTTCTGTCGATACTGAATGGAGTCACATCTCTTCATCTTTCTCAGTCGGCGCTGAGACAAAGCCATAACTCTAGAAGAAAAACATAAACACCAAGATATTCATTAGGTCTTAGAAGATGCACTTTTCTTCTTTCTTTCGTTTAGACCGCGCTCTGAAAGACATGCATTCAATTTTAGTTGTTGGACACAAGCTTGTCTGAAACACGCGAAGACGTGCGCAGATTCCTCGGAGATACGCGGTGACAAATGACGCGAAGACAAGCGAAGACCAACTGACGTTTGTGTTACTGCACTGGCGGTATCAGCCTTGGGACAGGAGACGCGACGGTACGATAAATTAACTTGGAATAAGACTTTGTGGGCCTACAAATTGTAACAGTGTTCCTGGCAGTGCACACTGGGTCAATGGAACGGTGTGTCTATATATGAACCTGCCCACAGGGCGCCTCGGTGAAATGTTAATGAAAGGTGAAACTGATTTCCTGGTTCATCTCGAAAGAAATGACGCGCATTCTGACAGAAATTAACTCTCAACTGGGAACAGGCCCGAGCTGCGTGCGCTAATCTTCAGGCTTTGAAGAGCGCTGCGGTTATGAATTCCTGAGAAGATGTACAAATAATTACTAAATTAGCCGCAGTAGTGGGAAAGGCAAGCGTGGCTTCTCACGCAATCGCGATGGGGGCCAGTAGCCAATGTAAACGTTACAGCGACATACAGCATACACCAGGCCCTCTTTGATCCTTGGTTCAGGGGAAAGGAGGGAGGGGTAAGGAGAGGAGGGTGGACCTGGGGGGGAGTATGGGGGTGGAGAGGGAAGGGGGCTTGCAGTTGGTCGGGGGGCGAGGGGGACACTGGTGGTAGTTCAGAACAGGGAAGCGAAGGGTGAAAGGGTGATAGAGGGGAAGGGATGGGGGACCGGAGGGGAAGGGGGATGGGAGGGTAATAGGGACCCGGCAACTGCTAAACACGGCACCGGCAGATAGAGGGGTAACTGTTGAAGTAGTCACTTTTGCACCTGCTCGGCTAAAGGTTGTGGTTGAGGTATCCCCGATAGCTCAGATGTATCGTAGATAAGTTTCTCCGCACAGCACAAGGCCACACAGCTGGGGTACGTGCGCTCACTGCTTGATCAGCAGTCCGCCATTTTCACTTGCCTTGCCCGAGTACTCACGGCAGTTTCCACGGGAGAGAGAAAGATATTTGCCGTTGCCAGTGGTAACTGATTCGTAAGCTTGTCGTTAAGCAGCTTGTTCAATTGGTAGGCTGGTTTGTCCGTTATTTCCGTGTGGTTTCAACGTCAGTGTTTGGGAACTTTTCACTGACAAAACTTCTTTCACAATCGGCGTTGGTTTCATTCAGTTCGGCGAACGAACATTGTGTCCCCAAACTGCAACCCAAACAAATATTTTATACAGTAAACAAAACTGCAGTTTGCAAAATTGAAGAAAGAAGAGTGCGTGCATTTTCTCATTTGCTACGCAGTTTTATCACTCTGCTGGTTTCACTCGTTGTGTGACACTGATGAGGAAAAATATACTCGGCATATGCCTGCCACAAGACCACACAGGAGAATGGGTTGATAGTATTTATAACTTAATAGACATACAATAGACATACAATAGACACACACATAAGACATTAGATATTCATTTAAATCCCATGAAAGGGAAATGACATTGTGGTTTGCGATGCCTTGCTAAAAGAAAGGGGATGGTGGTTGTGGCTACGCGCCAACAGCCAGAGAAAACCAAGGATGGGCGGGTGGGTGTTTAGGAGTTTAACGTTCTCTTCCACCACATAAGGGTGATATCAAAGACGGGGCAGCGAGAAAAAGGCCAGTACAAACATTTGGCCCCAGCCGGGATTCGAACTCACGACCCGAGCATTGAAGGTCCAACGCTCTACCTTTCGGCCACCCCGGTTCCCCTAGAGAAAAACAAAAAAAATGTTGATGATGATAACGAGGTATCAATGAAGTCCTCCGACATGTGACTGATGATACGAGGGTCAGCAAAATGAATGAGTTAGATACAAAAAGACAAAACAAATTTAAAAAAATTCAGCAGACTGATCTGCTGATTACATGTTGAGTGGTTGCTTTTTCTTCTTCTTCTTTTTTTATTTTTTGGAGATGATTTCTCGGATTTCTTTCGCTTCCAGCTTCTCCAGCTAAAGTAGAGTGGAAATACCACCATTCATCTTCACTATCTGGCCGAGTTCTGCCCGTCAGCGCCTCTCTCCCATTACTGGCCGAGTTCTGCCCGTCAGCGCCTCTCTCCCATTACTGCAAGAGAGAGAGAGAGGGGTAAAGAAAAACCAAGAAACAACTCGTTATGTCAATGTGGAAAAGCTATTCCATCGCGTCAAGACCCAAGGGTATTGTGAAAGAATTATGAAAGATCTCCGTTTCTGGTTGTGGATTTACTATTCTGGTCCCCCCCTTCTCTCCCCCTCGCCCCCCCCCCCCCCCCCCCCCCGCTACTTTCCGTTCTTATCAGCAAGTCTTTCCTATTCATATCCCCCCTCCCCCTCCACCCTCCCCCTTCTGCAAGCACCACCATCACTACCTCTTTCCTTCTGGCACGGAAAACGTTGTGCACCTGCTTCGTTGTATCCACGATAGTTTAGGCGTATTGCTCTCTGTTTGTCTGTCTGTCTGTCTCCCTGTCTGTCTGTCTGTCTGTCTGTCTCCCCCCCCCCCTCTCTCTCTCTCTCTCTCGTATCTAGTAAATACCTTGTAATGGTCACGTTCGTACTTTATTTAGCATTTGACACATTCATTGCTTTTCTTGTTTATGTATGTCTACGCTAAGTGTGTGTGTGTGTGTGTGTGTGTGTGTGTGTGTGTGTGTGTGTGTGTGTGTGTGTGTGTGTGTGTGTGTGTGTGTGTGTGTGTGTGTGTGTGTGTGTGTGAAGAAATAGTTGCAGTTTTCCTAGTATTTGTAGTATAACGAGGACACGATCTAAAAAAGGTCTGCGCACCTAATTCGTTCGTTCGTTCGTTCTCTCTCTCTCTCTCTCTCACTCACTCACACACACACACACACACACACACACACACACACACACACACACACACACACACACACACACACACACACACACACACACACACACACGTACGTACGTACGTATACACACTCATAATCATTGTCACAGTAAAAGAGAGAGAGAGAGAGGCCTGTTAACTCTCTGTACTATTCAACTGCCTACTCTAAAATACTTTTTCAAACAAATTCAAACTTGCACCGAGAAACAAGTCTTAAGAGGAGCGGAAACGAACCACGGGGTTAAAATAAAATAGCTAGAAGAAAAATAAAACCCTGCGTTTTAGATTCTGATTTCTGAGATTGCCAGGGATAAACCTTATGGGGTTTTTTTGGTCGACCGGTGCCAGCTAGTTTCATTTTTCCCTCTCGATAGCCGTGAAATCATGAGCCCTGTCAGGCTAGAGTGTTTTATGTTCCGTGCTAGGGGGTTCCTTCAGTCCTGAGGGAAATCTCCCGTTACCCATTGTCATGCTTCTCTGTTTCCACTGCAGTAACCCTCAAGCAGTATTGGGCAAAACTCAGTGGTAAAAAACGATGTCCACAGATTGTTTTTGTGTGTGTGTGTGTGTGTGTGTGTGTGTGTGTGTGCACGCCAGCTCGGCTTTGCAATCCGCCGACCTCCTGCTTCGCCCCCCCCCCCATCCCCCCCCCCTCACCCACCTCCCTCTCACTCTGACAAGTAACAAGAAAAATAAATTCGTTCTGTTGACATTCATCATTTCAACATCGAGCTTCATTTGCAGTATTTTTTTCCTGAGTCCTAATTCTCATGCCCAGAAAAATCATATTTTATTCCGTCCGCCTGCAACTGCGCGTGAAGACCCCGGCATCGACTTGGCTTCCCCCTGGTCCATCTCCATGACAGCCAGAGCGCTACACTGGAATGGAACTGTCGCTCCTCATCAACCGTAGCGTTTCTCTTGCAGCATCCCGAACGTGTTCTTTCTGCACCCCACCCCACCCCACCCCCTCCCTCCTCCACGCCACCTTCAACCCTTGCTACCCCCCCCCCCCCTACACACACACACAGACACAACCTTCTCAGTCTGCTCTCTCACAGCTTACAGAGGGATGCTGGTTTTCAGGGTGTGTTTTTTTTTTTTTTTTTTTGTCTGTATTTCTTTCGTTTCTTTTCCTCCTTCGTTTTCTTGTTTTGCAATGCCAATACTTTTGCAAATACTTTTGATGTGGCCACTGGTTTTGTGCGATTTGAATGTACTCAGTTCCGTGGTATGCTGCTCTCTCTCTCTCTCTCTCTCTCTGACAAAGCAATAGGCGTTCAGTTTTGTGTTTATGCAAGCTGTTCTCAAGGATGATTGCGCAAGAGGCAAGAATTAGTAAACATCTCATCTTCCCCACAGAGGACAACAGCCGACCTTCCTCACCACAGTGTAGCCTGATCTCTCTCCTTAGCTCATGCTCGTTGGCATTCTTTGCTTGTGAAGGAATCCATAAACACAAATCCTTGAATACACAAAGTGGGGAATGGATGTTAGTTTATCGCCACAGCTGCAGCGTTTTGTCGTTGGCTAATGTTGCATGTCGCTAAGGAGCAGTAGCATGCACCGCCGCTGAAACATCAAATCACAGTGTTGACAAAGTACGGGGTGGAGGGATGCACGGGGGTAGGGGTGAGGAGGGGGGTGGGTGGGTGGGTTTGGGGGATGGTTGGTTTGACTCCCTCACAGAACACCACCAACCCTTCTAAGTTCTTCTCCGCTACTCCCCCGCCCTCCCCCTCCCCCTCCCTCCCCCGGCTTCCGCCTGCACTCCCGTTATATCTGTAGGGCACAGTGTCCGTAAATAAATAATTCTTCCTGAGCTACACTGACCTGATTTTCCAAAAATCTTCAGTCTGCTCACTGAGCCGCTGAGTGATGGCCAGTTTTCACACGTCTAATCATTCCTGTACGAACAATTCCAAGCCTTCACTGACCGTAAAACTTCACTGCGCGTCTGCGGATAGCCCTGATACACATGGATAGTCCTACACGTCGTCTTAATAATGATAATTACATGTATTGATAATTAATAGTTCTTATATATAGCGCAGTCTCGCCAGTGTGCCGCTAGTCTCCAGACAGTATTTATACTATACGTGCTCGTTGTAGGCTTTCCAGGAAAAAATATTTACATATAAATACACACAAAAATATGTCAACAAAAGCAGGACTGTTCATGGAAAGTGCAGTGTAGGGGGTGTTCAGCAGGGATTTGAAGGACGTGACTGATTTCGTTACACAGCACATGGTACGTATTTCCGTCGTACGTATATTTATTTCAAAGTAAATGATATATGTTCCTATTAAACATAACGCTGCATATGACACCCTAGAAATGCTTTATAAATCACCCGCAAAATCACAAAGATCCAGCAGCAAAAGACTCATGTGAAAGATAAATTTAAACAAATTCCAATATTCCACTTTTTTGGCAGCGATCACCTCCCCCCCTCATTCCTCTGTCGTCTGCTAGCTCCTGTGCCAGCCGCGCATGAATACAAATAGTCCACATGCCAGGCTCATTTTTCACTGTTTTGCTACTACCTGACATGTAACGTATTTACAAAGCCAACCGGCTAACAGCTGCAGTTTGCCTTTTTTAAAACTCTGCACACAAATTTGAAACGGGGCGAAAATTCTGTATAATATTTTGCGGTATGGTTACTACTGACACGCCCCGGGAGCTATTAGTGGCGTGTAACGTGTACAAGTGTACCGGATGTGGTCTAGGAGGCTGGTCCAAGTTACACACATATTCACGAATCAAAAGATCGTCCGTATCACTAGTCTTACGTGTCGATAGACCGACACTTCTTTCGGCTTTTTTTCTCCGTCTGGTGCAGATTTACCGGATTTCTCAGTCTCATCCATCGAGTTTACCCAGTGACTCCTTGCTCATCATCAGTACCCCCTTCACTCCGCCACCACCATCCCCACCACCACCTGACCTGCCGCCCACCCAGCTCGCTCATTCGTCCATCCACCACCGGCACCAGCACCACCACCACCACCCAGCCGCTATGCCCATCCGTCTACACCACCACCCCTCCACCACTACCACTATGTATACCCCCCTACACCCCGCCCGGTATCCGATTTGTCCCTCGGCTGTCAGGACCACGTGGAGGCGGATAAATCACACAGCGAATGCAGCCGCATGTGTTCTTGGGTCTCATCTCATGAAAATTCATACACAGCACCATGGTAAAAGAGCGCAGAGAGAGAGAGAGAGAGAGACACACACACACACACACACACACACACACACACGAGAGAGAGAGAGAGAGGGGGGAGGGAACGAGAGAGACGGAGGGTGGGAGAAGGGGACTTCGAGAGAAAGCAGACAGTCATGAGGAGTGTTTTGGGTGCTGCATTGTTCCCTGGAGCACAATGACAACGCGATGGTCATGGCCAAGTTCTTGATGTCCCATGCTTTGCATAAACGCTGACTGTTCGCTAGTCTGCACTCTGTGACACTAACATGCTTGACGCATTCACCCAGCAACTCCCGAGCCGAGTTATTTGGAGGTTCTGGACGGTCACTGCCACCGCCAGATTACACTTCATGACTCAACCAGAAGAGGAAAGTCTTTTCTGCGAAACAATGTTTTTGTTGTTTGTGTGCTTGTTTGTTTACAATGGAAGTCACACAGTTTTGCTGAGCACTTCCCCACAGTATTAAGTCTAGTTGGAAAAGCCCGGTGTCACAGGATATTTCGGAACCGGACGAATGGGAACCATTCCGATTTATCCTGGCCCTGGTGGCAGGATTTTTCAGAAACATTCCGATTTATCCTAGAATATCCTAGGATAAATGGGAATAGGGTTAGGGTTATCCTAGGATAATGGGAATGGTTCCGAAATATCCTAGGATTTTTGGGAACCGGTGCCGATTTATCCTGGTTCCGAAATATTCTACGACACCGGAATACAGTTTGATAGATCCAGCGGTAAAATTGAATTGTTCGTTTGCCTCGCGCAGTTTGATAGATCCAGCGGTAAAATTGAATTGTTCGTTTGTCTCGGGCTTTGTCAGAATTTCCAAGGGAAAAGCGAGGTTTGAGTGGATGGCACTTGCAGTCAGATGTGTTCATGCACCATGCATTAGGCGGGGGTCAGTAGAGGGAGGGGGGTAGCATGCGTCAGTTTTGCGTACAGTCTGCTTGTTTTACTGTTGTGTTTTACTGCTGTTGTAGTCTGAACAAGCTGGCTGAACAATTCTGTTCCCCAGGGAATGAAATTCAAGCGGAGAGAAATGGAAGCTGATGGCAGACTGAACAGCGGGCCTCTACACTGGCAGACCAGGAAGGGGTGGGCTGGGTGGGTGAAGGGTATTGGGGGTGGGGTGGGGGGCAGTAATGAAAGGGGATGGGGGTTAGGGGTGCTGAGAAGGCTGGATAAACTGATTGCGTGTTCGACCCGGAATCTGACACGACACAAACCGGCCTCGTCTCTTATAATCAGGGCCGTGATTCACAACAAGCAAACCAGCTAATCCCCTTTCTCCCCCTCCATCACCCCCGCCCCCCACCCCCTCCATCTGCACCCCATGTTACAAGTGAGTGCAGTCTTGTGCACGCCAGAGCTGCACTGCACGTGCATCCCTTCTCCACACGTGTTGTGATAATGACGAAAGGGTTAGTGCGGGGTGCTGCAGTGAACCAAGCAGTAATGGGTTTTAGAAGATGACGAACGCACTGGCCAGCCGCTGTTGCAGCTCGTTCAGAGATTGAAAAATCTGCAAGCGCTTTATATATATGTCTGCCACACACAGGATGATGGCTTTCAGGTTCCTAGCTATAGTCATTGATACATGTGTTTCTGTCCCTTTTTTTGGTGAGGAACAAGGCTCTATATAGACGCCAGCACTTATCTTCGCCACATTGCCAGGCGCTGACAAGACAGATTAGTAATAGACTATGATTGGACTGATTAGTTCCCGCAAGGAGGGGCCGGGGCCGGGATGACCTAGCTGCATGGTAGAGCGTTGGACTTTCAATTCTCTTGTCCTGAGTTCGAATCCGAGCTGGGAAACAAAACGTTGAAAATATTATATAGCCCATGGTATCTGAGAATGTTGTTTTTTGTTTGTTTGTTTGTTTGTTTATGCAGCAACAGGGAGCCAGGACAGCCGAAGGGTGTAGCGTTGGACTGTCAACGCCCAGGTCTTGAGTTCGAATCCTGGCATGGCTGAAAGCCAAGTATTTATGCTGGCTTTTTCCTCGCTGCGCCGACCGGCTTTGACATATCAACATATGCTGTGGACAAAGGACGTGAAACCCCGTAAACAAACGGGAACCAACATGAAACGTATAAACATATTTTCACCATGTTAGAACATCAGATTGGTTTAGTGGCTGGGTTATGGCTCTGATCTAAGCGTTAAAACGTGGCATTTTGCGTGAAGGTGCATTGTTTATCAAGCTACTGCTGGTTTCAGAAGAAGTGATTCGCGGCTGACTAAAAATGAACGTAGATCTCTGCTCATGGAGAATGAGGGAGCTGGCTATATAATTATACTGCATCTGATGCCGTATGCTTTGGGCATCAGTGCATGCCCCCCCCCCCCCCCACACACACACCTACTCCCCCCCCCCTCTCTCTCTCTCTCTCCAAAAAAACTGGAGCAGTGATTTGTCGTAATCATCTGTGACACTCAGGGAAGACGGCGTATTATCTCCCCTAGCCACAGGATTAGCTCCCGTCAGTTACCATTCAACGGAGTTGTCATCCCGCCTCGTCCCGTCCCTGACTCGCTGTACAGCAGGACCTATTTCTTTTTAATACGGACATAATTATGGGACTTTGTCATAGATCTACATGCAGCTCATATATGGGACGCCAGGGTCAGCTGGAATTTGCCCGAGTGACCTACCAAAGAAGTCTGTTTCGGCTGATAAACAGAATTTTGGGGATGGCTTTGTAAAATAATGCTGTACTGACGTCAGTAGTACGTGATCTGTGTGTCACCAGTTCCAGATAACGAAACACATCCGGTAACGTAATTATGTTACTGTTGACCATTTCTTGTCAGTTTTCAGATTATTGTTGTTGTTGATAGTTGGTGCTTTAGTTGTTGTTTGGTTAGTTGGTCGTTGTTGTTGTTGTTCTTGTGTGTGTGTGTGTGTGTGTGTGTGTGTGTGTGTGTGTGTGTGTGTGTGTGTGTGTGTGTGTGTGTGTGTGTGTGTGTGAGTGAGTGTGTGTGTGTGTGTGTGTGTGTGTGTGTGTGTGTGTGTAATCGGTACTATATATCTGGCGTTAACGCCAGAAAGAAGACGATCTCAATTTCTGAGTGTTCGTATGTAGGCCATTACAGTAACCGCTTCCCGATATAAATATTTCATTTGTGCCTTGGCCGTTTCCTACGCTCGTAAAAGAGAGACAAATGTGGCATGTAATCAACTGGGTATTTATCGATACAAACGCGAGATTTCCAAAAGACACTGGTGTTTCATTAATTCACCATGGCGCACCAGCACAGCTTTAGTTTATCTTGTAATCTTGTATTGATTAGTTGCCCGAGTTAATTGCATTTGTCTCGCGTCTTCCGCCTTTAAAACTAATGTGAACGTGGATGTGCGCGGACGGAGTCAGCTCTGTCCGTCTGTTCCTTTGCCTGCGGCTCTCACGTTGCTCCTTAGTTCAATTTTATTCCCGGACTAAATCGATTGCATTCACAGCAGCTGCGGTACACGCTTGCGCAAGATGTCGCGCAAATTGACGTGGATGGTGTCTTTGTCAGTAGGGCGCGCATACACACACACACACACACACACACACACACACACACACACACACACACACACTGAATCTCTTCATGCCGATCAAGAGATAACAATTTGTAAATGCACAGATGCGTTCCCGCTAGTCCCCAGCAACTTCATCCCCTCCTTCAGTTCCCCCCCCCCCCCCCTTCCGTTTTCCGTGATAGCCGACTTGAAGAGCGCTGGTGAAACCCCCGGTTACCACAGAGAGAGAGAAAAAATCGTCTCTACATTTTAAGTGAAAAGGAAGGCGTCTAACTTCCGTCATCCATTGGGAATCCGGTGTTTGGAAGAGTTCTTCCACTTCACTGAGCAACCTCAGCATATAAGTAAGTTCACTGTAAATTCCCTTTGGCGCATCTTTAAATTATCGTCATTCTCACAATAATAAGTGTTGGGAAATCACACAGTCAGTATTGTAGTTCTGTAACAGTACTGATAGCATCACGAGGCAGACTAAACCTACTTTGCTCTCCACTTATAGTGAAAACTGACGAAAGGCGTCTAAATCCCATCAATGTCCACTGGGAATCCGGTGTTTGGAAAAGTCCGGCCTTTCGCTTTAATGTACCTTGACTGCCTTATTAACAGTGCTAATTAATGTGTTCCGAAATTGTATTCATTGCTGTGGCAATCAGCACCGTAATCCTGTGACGGCACTGACAGTATAGACAATTTGCTTTAGACAGCAAGACAGCTACAATATTTCAGTTTATGCTTGTTATCCAGAGTAAATACGTCTTGCAGCGTGTAAACGTAATTCATTTTGACTGCTGCATTTTATCAGCTCAGTTTGCGTTTTGGGTGTTCACGGAGGCGCAGAGGGTAGAACAAAGGGACGGACGACCTTAAAACCCAAGTATATTAATTTGCTCTCTACATTTGAGTGGCAACGGAGACGCCTGGGGCTGGGTCTAGTCAGCCAATCGGAAGCCGGTGGTTGGAAGAGTTCTTTCCCTTTGGCATGTCTTGATGCTACACTGTCATAGCATAAGTACCAAGGGTTCCAGTGAAAGTACTCATTAATAAATGAATTTGTACAGATAGGACCGTTGTAGCTGAAGTGTAGTTTTATAAGGTAACTTTTAAAGGTCCTTCTCCTACTGCTTTGGGCTCGGCGTTCACCCTAAAAACTACCCAAGTTGCAAATATAAACGAACTTTCTTATTGTGTGTTTTATCGAGTAGGTAAACTTTCTACGTAATTCCTTAAAATTTCCTAGTAATAATGCTTAAGATACTCTAAAAACATTCTCTACTTTCTCTTTCTGCACACTTACATTTTTTAAAGTATAAAAGTAAAGATGTATTGAGATGTCCCAAAATCTCTTCTCGGAGGCAGTGGCGTTAACTCTGAGGACACCAGTGACCACCAGAAATTACTCACAGTGCTGTACCTACAAGTACAGTAGTAATTCTGTTATATTAACCACTAATAGCATTACGCGTCACGCCGAAGGGGGAAAACCACTTTGGCTTCACAATAGCTCACTGGGTCTAGTCGGCTGTGAAAAGAAAACAGCGAGGCCAACGAACGAATCAGATTTTTTTTTTTTTTTTTTTTTTTAACAAGCGATATTCTACGTGACAAGCCATCCGTATCAAACAGGCATTTTACTTGCTACATGACTGGCACAAAGCGGGTCAATTTCATAACCATGCATTGAATGTCACATGGACGAACAGCCGGGCAGTATTGTGAGTGGGACTATCGCGGGTGTTGGATGGATAGTCCCTGGGGTCTCACGGGTATTAGAAGCAAATTGTGTGTAGCGCATTTTTTTTTTTTTTTTTTTTAAAGAAAAGGCGGTGATCAGTTCTTCTGTTGTTTGAAGACAGTCTTCGAAACTGTAGCGGTGATACAATGAAATGCAGTGGGCCATGATAGCTCAATGGTACTGTCCTAACAGGAGAAACACATGCATAAAACATTCACCACAGTTACGTAGGTCCATCTTACAGTTCGGTCGCGTTCTAAACTGGGAAACATTAGCTGACCACTATATAATGGAATAACTAGTTTATGTGCATAGTTTTGCCTGATGACACGGCACTGTTGCGACCTGCTTTCCTGTGGGAAACCACAACACTTACCGAATCATGCTATACAGTTCACATTATTGTAGGAAGAGTGAGTGTTTACAGCTTCAATTCATAAAGATCTTAAACAGATTATCAAATTTAAGGTAGGCACACACACACACACACACACACACACACACACACACACACACACACCGGCACACGCACGCACACACACACACACACACACACACACACACACACACACACACACACACACCGGCACACGCACGCACACACACACACACACACACACACACACACACACACACCGGCACACGCACGCACACACACACACACACACACACACACACACACACACACACACACACACACCGGCACACGCACGCACACACACACACACACACACACACACACACACACACACACACACACACACACACACACACACCGGCACACACACACACACACACACACACACACACACACACACACACACACACACACACACACACCGGCACACGCACGCACACACACACCGCACACACACACACACACACACACACACACACACGGGGTGCAGTTTGTATAATCGTGAGTAAAGTCTGGGTGATGACTTCTACCCCGGCTGTGGGTAACTCAGATGAAGGGCACCCTCTGAGCCATCGTAGCTGCAGCCGAGCACGCCGCCATTGACCACGATACTCGTGAAATCGAATCAAGCGGGCCTGCGCTTGGGGGGCTTTCCGGTCCAACAAACAAGAGAGACGAGAAAGAAAATTTGCATGATGTGAAGAAAAGATGAAATTTAATCAAACGAATCGACAGTGGCCCCTCCCACCCTCCCTTCCCCCCAGCCTCCTTGTCAGTAATAATAGGCTAGCTGTGAGAGAGGTCGGTTCGACAGTGTGTTGACGGGCGCCGAGCGAATTAACGAGGGCTTTTGTAATCACAGGAAGAGGTTAGAGACAATTGTATTGCACGTGCAAGCCCCCTGCTGGTTTGCGAGCAGTGTGTGTTTGCTGCTGCCCTGGGCCTCTCCAGTAATAAAGGGGGCAAACGGACAGAGAGAGAGTGGGATTTTTTTTCTGTTAATTGGGTGTTCGACAAAACGACGCAAAATGAGTGCGGCATGTATATGAAGCAAATACACCGGGACAGACAAAGAAAATATGATTTTTTTTTTAAACTGGAGAACGGGGAAACCAAGACATTCGCTCTAGCTCGCGGGGGGAGGGGGGGAGGGGGGTGCGCGTCATGGACCATAGCCATGGGTGCGTGTCGCCAGTCTTACGTATCGATTGCCCTACGTCAGTACGTGTCGATAGTCTTATGCCAATTGTAGTGCGTGTCGATAATACTATGGTTGACTACACTTACTCGAAGTCTCGTCAGTCCTACGTATCATTAGTCCTACGTATCGATAGTCGATAGTCCTATGCTCCTTTAAATTTTTCCAGTAGAACCATTGAAACGTAGGACTACTGATACTGAAGACTGAGACTTTGAGTAAGTGTAGGACTATCGACACGTAGGACAATCGAGTTTAGGACTATAAAAAAAAAATCGGACTATCGATGCAAAATGCGTAAAATCGTCGGACTATCAACACGTACGACCAACCACACACACACACACACACACACACACACACACACACACTAACACGCACACAAACACGCATACACACACACACACACACACACACACACACACACACACACACACACTGACGAAAGGTGGAGAAGTATGGGAGAACTAATTCGGTTGCAGTAACAACACACTTGAAAGGGAAGGTTGGTTGGTTAGCTCAGTAGAGCGGTTTATCGTCCCCGACACAACGAGGTGATTGGAGGCCGCCCTATGGGGCAGGTTATCGATGGGGGGAAGGGGATAGTTACCCTAACTGAACAGTCCAGCTGGACACTTATTCAATCCAGTCAAACTGCCAGCCCGGCCACATTTTATGCATCCTTGACTGTAATGGACAAGTTACACAAACAGATCCAGTTCACAGTCAAGGAGGGAAGGGCCACATAATATAGACACTGGTTCGTCAGACACATCCAGCAACTCCTCGGCTGGCTTGACTTCGGGTGGTCCCCAGCAAATAAACATTGCGTCACATCTCGCCGGGTGATATCTGACAGCACAGCAGATATTGGTCATTGATTGGGGGGACTGAGGGTGCGTAACTTCGGACAGGTGCTGATTTCACCCCCACTGAACTGCAGGGGTATCAGTGAACCCCATCCAATACTGCCTTTCGGCGTTCAGATCAGATCGGTTATATTCAATGGTCCAGTAACTGAGATGGGCCTCTAGTCACATTGACATCCCCCTCCTCCCCCCCCCCCCCCACACACGCGCACACCAGTCCGTTCCACCACCACCACCACCACCACCACCCCACCCCCTCCACACTGAACGGTAAGACATGTCCGAAATTGCAAAATGGCTCGTCTGCAGTCAACACTTTGTGAGACGAAAAGTGGTGTCGCTGAATCATGACCCCCTCCCCCCCCCCCCCACATCCCCCCCCCCACACCATCTTGTTACCCCATCCCCACTCTGCTTCCTCATTCTACCCCCCCCCCCTCCCCCCCACTCCCCCTACCTCAGAACGGCTGAACGGTAACGTGTCCGAAATTGCAAAGTGACGCGTCTACACATCAGAGCCAGACGAAAAGTGGTGTCGATTTCCTCCAGTGTACTTATCATTACCCACGGATACCTGATGATCGCCCTTTGTAGGCTTCCCTGCCCCTTTCAGTCTCTTTCACAGCCCCCTCGCGTTCACAGATCTTCCCCCTGGTCGCTGTGTTACCGGATCCTGCACGTCTAATCGCCCGCTCTGGCTTGGATCTAATTATCTAAACAAGCCGCCATTGATCACAGGGCCAGACGTCGCGGTACAATTACCGAGAAGCGACCAAGCTGACTGTTGAGTGGTTTGTGAGTGGCCGGGTATCGACTTCGCGCTGCGACGGTAGGACGTCATCAGCACCATGCGCAAGAGCGACAGTCGTGCGCAGTGAGTTTCTGGGCGTCGTGCACTGTCACACGAAATTAAGCCTCCAGCACACGTTTCGAGCCTGCGGAGCCTTCGCACGCTGGTCGAACGGCTTTTCTCTTCACAAGCTACCAGCGGACTGCGCCGACGGCCCGCGCTGGACGACAGACAAAGAGCGACTGACTGGCGTGGCGATGTAAAAAGGATCGTGTTCTATTCACTGGCGATCTGACGGCGTCGCGCTCCAGTTCTCCTGGCGAGCTGATTTAATTGGAGTAAATTTTTACCCACTGGTACGGGCAGCCCCCAGACGTCCGTCACATTGTGAACGGCTGTGAAGGCCTGCCCGCCAGCCTCCAGCCAGTCTGGGACCTGAGAGACAGACACTTACTGAAGACGGTAGACTTCCTCAGGCCACACCAAGCCCTTGGTGATAGGCCAATAAGAATGATCCTGGCCGACGCAATCGTCAGATCAGATCTGACAAAATGGTTCTAACACCAAAGAGCGAAAGGACACCCCAGTGATGGTCTAAAGGCAAAAGTACGGATGACAGAATGACAGAACAGACGAACGCACTGAAAAACAACCCAGACCAGGCATCTGACACCCAAGCAGAGAACATCTGACGTTGCCCAAAGCAAAGCAAAACAGCCCATATCCACCCCCAAAGTCACTCGCCCAGCCAAGCAGCCAAAGACACATGCCAGAAACAACTTGTCCTTAAGGGCTCAAAGCCATAGGACGTAAAGCAAGCTAATGATGATGATGACCCACTGGTAGGCGTGCAAACAAAATCACCACCTCTTATATTACTGGAAGGAGAGAACATTTATTTTGGGCAACAAGTACACACTAGCACATTGAGTCAGTAGTGTTCATAGTACACATACGTAATAGGGTAATCCGCTTATGGACCGCCCGAGGGAATGCCATGTTGGTATAGGCCGATTAGCCGCTTGAGAAAGACTACACGACTGTGTTACCAGGATCACGTTACAGTGATGTCAACTTTATCAACGAAAAATATTTGATGAACAAAAGTAAATATAATCATGGTAATGATACAATATATAGTAGCAAACGACTTGTAATACAATACCGGACAAGTCAGAATTTTGACTTAAAACCAACGAAAGAAGGTGTGTCTACAGTCTCGCGCAAAATAAACGTGACAAATTTGTTTTTGACACTGCGTGCAAGAAAATAGTCATAAAGCCACAATTTTTGGCAGAGTGAGTCAAAATACTTCTAGGAAGGGTTCAGTGCCAAAAATAAAAATTTGTCAAGCTTATTTTGCGTAAGACTACCATTATCTGTGTATATATATTTTTAAAAAATATTTTTATATGTAATTCTTTCTGGCAGTGACAACCTAGGAAAACATCGACAAAAACGATTTTCTGACACAGTTAAGTTCTGCACCATAGTAAAAATGTGCGTGAGGAAAAAAAATTGACGCCCGATATGGGACTCGAACCCACGACCCTCAGATTAAAAGTCTGATGCTCTACCGACTGAGCTAACCGGGCGCTCGATCTACCCCTTGATTCGTTCGTTGTAACAGCTACCGCCTGGCCAGGCAGTGCAAAGGCCTACTAAGGTAATAGAGGGGTGGCTATCTCTGTTATCAAGAGGCTTACGCCGCCATTGGTTTGGGCTAGTGGACGTTTCACACCACTGTGAGGCACAGATAGATCTCGTTGTAAAGTGCTCATGGCCTACTCATGAGCATTTAAACGCATGTATTCCATGTACATTAAAAAAAAAAAAGTCAGGGCCCGCATGTAAAAGTCGGGGTTAGGGAGTTTAGCCCCGGGTTAGAGTCTAACCTCGAACTAAACTAGCTCTAGTGTTAAATTTTCTGTCAAGTTGTTTTTTGTTTTAAATCAGGAGGTGGGTCCACTCCAGAAAGGTGCCTATGCCGTATATAGAAGGATTTTTTGTCTTCCTTTCTTCGCTTCTTTTTTTTATTTAATTTTGTTTTGGGGTTTCTTTTGTCCTAGTCTGGGTATAGGCCCGTAGCCGTGGGTTAAATTATCCTCGAGTTTTACATACGGGCCCAGGTCAGTATCTTACAATTAGTTATTTACAATAATAATATAATAATAAATATTATCAATTAGTTATTTCACCAAAATATCAACACACAACAACATTTCGGAAGAAAATGCCCACTATGAAAGATTTCTTGGGCGACTGTCGAAAGAATCTATCAAAAAATCTTTGGAGACTGTCGAAAGAATATTCTTTAAAAGTTTTTGGCGACTGTCAAAAGGCTATTAAAAAAAAAAAATCTTTGGCCACTGTCGAAAGAATATCCCACCAAAATCTCTGGCGACTGTCGAAGGAATATCCTCAATATCTTTGGCGACTGTCGAAAGAATATCCTTAAAAATCTTTGGCGACTGTCGAAAGACTATCCCCCAAAATCTTTGGCGACTGTCGAAAGACTATCCCCCCAAAAGCTTTGGCGACTGTCGAAAGACTATCCCCCAAAATCTTTGGCGACTGTCGAAAGACTATCCCCCAAAATCTTTGGCGACTGTCGAAAGACTATCCCCCAAAATCTTTGGCGACTGTCGAAAGACTATCCCCCAAAATCTTTGGCGACTGTCGAAAGAATATCCCTAAAATTCTTTGGCGGCTGTCGAAAGACTATCCCCCAAAATCTTTGGCGACTGTCGAAAGAATATCCCTAAAATTCTTTGGCGGCTGTCGAAAGACTATCCCCCAAAATCTTTGGCGACTGTCGAAAGACTATCCCCCAAAATCTTTGGCGACTGTCGAAAGACTATCCCCCAAAATCTTTGGCGACTGTCGAAAGACTATCCCCCAAAATCTTTGGCGACTGTCGAAAGAATATCCCTAAAATTCTTTGGCGGCTGTCGAAAGACTATCCCCCAAAATCTTTGGCGACTGTCGAAAGAATATCCCTAAAATTCTTTGGCGGCTGTCGAAAAACTATCCCCCAAAATCTTTGGCGACTGTCGAAAGACTATCCCCCAAAATCTTTGGCGACTGTCGAAAGAATATCCCCCAAAATCTTTGGCGACTGTCGAAAGAATATCCCTAAAATTCTTTGGCGGCTGTCAAAAGAATATCCCCCAAACTCTCTGACGACTGTCGAAAAAATATCCCCAAAAATCTTTGGCGGCTGATGAAGGAATATTAACAAAAAATCTCTGTCGATTATGGAAAACATAATTATCCCAAACGCACCATACATGTTCCTATTATTAATTGTAATATAGTTCTGAAGCTTTGGTTTGCTGCAGGTACTGTGCGTTCACTTCTTTCTATAGTCCGCATAGAGACGGATTTCTGACACACTGGGCAAATCTCTGAAGGAGAGGCGTTTGTTGGCTTCACTAATCAGAGGGCAGTGCTGGAGCGATGTTCACGCTGCGTTCGCTCCACTGACAGCGATTACTGCATGCTGGTTGCTTCAAAGGGGCTTTGTTTGATCGCGGGCAGCGCGTCGTTACAGAGCAGTGCCCTGTGCCGATGTGTGGTGATAAAGCTTTCTGTCCCGTCAACAGTTCCTGGCCCCGTGGGCAAAGGGGTTGGGAGATGGTGGGGGTGATATGGTTTGGGGGTCGGGTGGTCGGGTGGTGGATGGTGGTGGTGGTCATATTGTTACGGCGTGCTTGTCTGTGAGTATTGCCTCTGGTGTCGAATGTCCTCTGGGGAAAACGGTCCTGAATCAATCACTGGCCCGACAAATAATTATCGAACTTCAATTTCCGGGAGTGCAAGCTTTTGCATGCAGGCAGTTTGTATCCCTCACACACCACCTCCCACCCCACCCCTATCCGGTATCCCTTCTGGTTCTGGATTATATTGAGTCCCGTACCAGTAGAGCCCTCGGGGAAACTCCATGGTCGGGAAGACGTTCGTTTCCTGTAGGAAAAATACCAGTATAAATACCATACAGTAAACACACACACACACACACACACACACACACACACACACACACTCTGAGGGTGGGTGGGGGTGGGTGTTTGGGGGTTTATCGTCCTTTCCACCACATAAGGGTGATCTCAAAGACGAGGCAGCGATGAAAAAAGCCAACACAAATATTTGGCCCAGCCGGGATACGAACTCACGACCCGAGCGTTAGAAGTCCAACGCTCAACCATTCGCCCCCCCCCCTTCCACACACACACACACACACACACACACACACACACACACACACACACACACACACACACACACACACTGACTATACGCAGAAACAGGCATATCTGTTTACAAAGAGTCGGATCCCAAAGCTATCAGTCAAGCCTGGTGATCAAGTTATTCCTGTCTACTGCAAAACCCATCATGCACCTTTTTCCGGCTGCGAAATATCTGCTAACAAATAAACCCGTTCGGTGCGCGACAAGCAAAGCGTGGCAACGAAGAAATCTCGTGAAAAAAATTGCACAGAAACAGCAAACAGCGAAAAACATGAGATTAGAAACATTATTGAGTTAGACAGCCGAACGACAAAAACGTTTTCCCAAATGTTTTGCGTCGTATTATTACAGCAATGCTCTAGCAGTGTGAAGGATTAATTATTCATGTTCAGTTTGAAAATCTGGTGGTGTTTCGCAACGGTGTACCTTACCCGGCTGTGTGTCTGTTTGTGGGATGGTGGTGGGGGGGGGGGGGGGAGGGATGCAGGGGGTTGAGTGAGGGAGTGTTTGGGAGTTTAACGTACTTTTCCACTGCGTATGGGTGATATCAAAGACTGACTGGGCAACGAGAAAAAGGAAAGTACAAATGATATCTCGCCCCAGCCAGGATTCGAACTCACGACCCAAGCATTGAAAGTCCAACGCTCTACATGGAATCACCCAGACCCCGAACTCAAACAACTTGAGTACAGGTGTGTGTGTGTGTGTGTGTGTGTGTGTGTGTGTGTGTGTGTGTGTGTGTGTGTGTGTGTGTGTGTGTGTTCTGGCCAAAACAATCCTCTAGTATTGAGTAGTGAACTTTAACTAAGAGAAGGAAAGGTAAACTGAACTGTTAAGGCCTGCTTCCCCTTAACCCCCCCCCCCCCCTTCCACCCCGCCTTCAAATGCACTGACTTCATGGACTGGCTACACTCCTGTATGTTTCGCTTTCCCTCCCTCAAAAGTTCTCCTTTCTCTCATTGCCGGCTCTGGTTTATAATGATGAATCTTGCATCGTGCACTTACTAACGCAAAATGTGTAATCGGGCCGCTGCAATAGAACTGGCCAACAATCTGCGCACTACAAAACTGTTTTGTACAGATGCTGCCTTGCTGGTAAAAAATAAAATAAAAAATAAGCCAAGTGAAAAATTAATTTCACACCGGTGAATTAATGTTCAAACGATCGTCTCTGTCCCACCCCTTCCCGCCGCAGTGGCGTGTCGTCTGGTCCCTCTTTTCACAGCGCCTTTCTTTCCTTCACAACAGGTGAGTGCTCGCTGTACGGGAGAGTGCTCGCGCCTGAGTGATGGTGCCATTACATACATCAATCATCTCTTGCCACACTCAGTGTCTGACTTGACACTACTCGTCTCATGCTATGAATAAATGGGGTGGGGGGGGGAGTGTGGGGGGAGTGGTAAGAGGAGTTGGTGGGGATAGAGAGGAAGAGTGGGGGGAGGAGGAGGGGGGGGGGGGGGAAGCCGGAGATATGATTATGAGGGTTATGTCTGATTGTGTCAATTAGGGGGGGGGGGGATACTGGAGACTGCCGACAACCGCAGATCAAGTGAGCGGAACACACACACACACACACACACACACACACACACACACACACACACACACACACACTGACACACACACACAGACGATCAGAGAGAGCGAGCCAGCCAGACAGACACAGAACCTTCAATTTATTAGCGGTAAAGGTATTCACATGTAGCCAGGTTCTTAATTGACACGTCACTGAGTTCAGCCAATCACAGTGCACCAATACTCAAACAAACAAATCACACACAGTGGGTTTGTCTGTCGGAGTAATCGAGGACAGAACAGGGTAACAGAACGTCCTACTAGTACCTCTCTTCTTTCTGTCTGTATCGATAGCAGGGAACCCCCCGATTTGCTTGACAAAACTGCCGCGTTATGACAAAACACAATAAACCCAAGATGTCATTTTGTGGAAAAAGACCATTACGTAAATGTCTTTTTGCCATGACATCACCCCTTTTCCCATCAAATGGCGTCACGGTCTTACCGTTTTGTGCGGCAGAAAGAAATCAGATGGGTTGCCAGGGAATACAGGGCGTGGCTACGGGCCTTTGGGCTACATGTTAAATTGTCACGCAGAGAGAGGGGTGGGTGGGATGGGTGGGATGGGTGGGAGGGGGTTGGGGTTTAATTAACGTCCTTTTCCACCACACTGATACGGGTGATATCAAAGACGGGGCAACGATGAAAAAGCCAGCACAAATATTTGGCCCCAGACACGCAGAGGGAGAGAGAGAGACGCCAGCAACTCTGGGGAGGGGAGTAGTACCCAGGAAGAGGTGAGACACCGGGGTAGAGTGGGGGCGGAGAGGGGGAGGGGGTGGGGGGGGGGGCGGGAGAGAGATAGGAGAAGGACACTGACTGGGCTGAAGAACAGGCAGACAGACGGCTTACTGACGCATTCATGACTACAGAAACACGACAACACGAATTGTATGTTTGCTTCACAAACACCAAAGACAGAGTCATGTGTCTTGGCGGCCGCGGGAGTGGAGGACTGAGGAGGGAGGGGGTGAGTGGGGCGGGGGGGGGGGGGGTGGTAAAGTAAGGGTGGGACCGAGGATGTCCCGGCCACAGAGAGAGGAAAGAGCGATTAGCTTCTACTTCTTTGTCGTCACCTGAAGTAATAAAGACGACATTCCCAGTAATGGTGATCCCCATTCTCCTGCTCACAGAGGCTGTTGCTTCCAATCCCTCTACCTAAACTTTGTCGTGCAGCGGGAGAGCAGTGTAAAAGCATCTCTGGGTAGGAGAATGGACTTACTTTGGTCCGGCAACAGGGCAAGAACCTTTCTTTTACAACATTACTGCACTGGTTTCAAAAACAGGAGAGGGTCGGAAAGGCCGATAGCGACTGAGTGTGTTGTTATCTTTGTAAACTGTTGGGACCAAAATCCAAACAAGTTGCCCTTGCTCTAGCAGAATATTTGAAAGCGAGTAGGACGGTATTGTGTGTGTGTGTGTGTGTGTGTGTGTGTGTGTGTGTGTGAGTGTGAAAGCTGTTGCTCGTTGGACTGTTAGAGGTTTCATAGCTGGCTGCGCTTTCCTGTGTACAGATTGTTGTACATATGTTGTACATATACCTTTTGTCATACCTTTCTGTCTATAATTATGTGATCTTGGTTTGTTTGATTGTTTTTTATCCTCCATACTCCAAAAGGTGAAAAAGGAAAATGAAATCTTGAATCTTGTGTGTGTTTGTGAAAAACGTGATTTCAGTATGACAACGTATTCCACTACCCCCGCGACCCCACCCCTAACTCAGCATAGCTAAATCATCTATGGAATCGCTGACGCGCAGAATTCAGTGTTTAATTTGTGCGTTTCAGCGCGGCCGCGGTGTAATCAGAGCGGTATTAGGAGATGCTGAAAGATCTTGAAACAGCAGCAGATAAAACAGCGCTAAGCGCCTTCTGCAAATGTGATTCAAACTGGGCTTCCAGGGGAGGGAATTTGTTATCCCTTTGCAACGCTCCGGCTTTCAGGTTGATAAGGCCTTCTGCAAACAAGACACCTCACTGAAAAAAAATGCAAAATAGAAACTGTGCGTTTAAATCCACGTTTAAACGGTGTGAG
>JACVVK020000030.1:62500-77500 GCA_018292915.2 Batillaria attramentaria | reverse complement strand
GGCAACTGTAATATTGTTCCACATTTTTTGTCTGTCCAAACAGGTAAATCTTACGCTTCACTAGAAAGAGAGTTCAACAACAACAACAACAACAACAACAACAGCAACATAAAAACAATTTCGTGACACGTTTCTTTTTGGCAATTGTAATATTGTTCCACATTTTTTGTCTGTCCAAACAGGTAAATCTTACGCTTCACTAGAAAGAGAGTTTCGAATTTCCAGCCCAACAATCGGCTTCTTTGTTCCTGTTGTATGCCAAGCTATCTTCACCGTACTTTGCTCCGACTACTTGAAGGTGAGTGTGCTAGTACACATTATGCTGTATTCTGTGAGCCTCTGTTATTGCGGGTGTCGCTTCGACTGCGGCTTCACCACCATCTAGTGTCAGCCACAATTTGAAAAATTGACGGGAAAGGGTCATCTTTCTCCCGGTGTCCTTCTCCGTGTCTTTGGCAATGCAGAAATCTGTTAACAACACGCTTAAGATGTGCAACTAAACCTACGATAACCTACAAGGCTCACGTTTCCCCGGGAACTACTTTGCGGATGTGATCAAGTGTTGACATTGTGCTGCGGTTCGATTGCTTCACGTGTTTCGCGCGGCGCGGAAGGGTTTGGCTGCTTACGAGTCGCAGTGCACCGATGGGAGACGGACCGACCTACTTGCGCGTAGTGGTTATCAACTGTGGCAGAGATGAAATGAGAGGCGAATTTGCGCGTGCAGTTTGCCTTCTCCCACAACAAGCACTACCTCAACAATTGATCACATCCGCAAAGTAGTTCCCGGGAAACATGAGCCTTGTTTTATTGTCGTCTGTCTCATCTTTAGCGTGTTGTTAACAGATTTCTGCATTGCCAAAGACACGTTGAAGGAGATAAATGACGCTTTTGCCTTTTCCGTCAATTTTCCAAACTGTGGCTGAAACTAGATGGTGGTGACGTCACCGTCGAAGCGAGCTGTGTGGGGAGAAGGGTGCACTGTAGTACATGTAGTACCTAACTAAACGACTATTTGCAGATAGTGCCTGTTTGCAGATGGTGCTAGTTTGCAGATAGCGCCAGTTTGCAGATGATGCCAGTTTGCAGATGATGCCAGTTTGCAGATAGTGCTGCAACACACGGGGGGCAAAATGGACACGAGCGTTTCCGATGCTACCCTCTTTCAAACGTTTCGACGAAGATTGTTCTCAACGCAAATTCCTATAATACATGTGTACATGTGATACATAATATGTATGAAATATATGAAATACTATGAAAAATATATGAACTAATATGAAATATGAGCATGCTGATGAATGGTCCCTTTCTAAGTTTCACGTCAGCAAAACGAAGTCCGTTGGAAACACCCGGTGCTACTCAGATCTGAAAATAGAAACACGTGGTGCTTCTGTTGGAAAACACTCTGTCCTGGAGGTGCTAGTCTTGACGCAGAGAAGCACCGGGAATACATCTGCCCACATCGATTACACCCCGTGAAGACCGACCTCAGTTGGCAAACCCACGGTGTTCCGAGCTTGAAGGTGCGTTCACATCGCCGGAAAGTGAGAGCCGGCCGGGCGTCTGGTGACACACCACACCACACCACGCGGTCTCTAGACATTAAATGGCTGGTAAATACCGGTAGCGTTATAATGGCGCTCACGCTTGTAGGCGATATGCAGGATCCTATCTATCGCCCGCTTGATCTCGTACTTATTGTCCTCATTTCGAATCTTCCGCAGGGACAACAAGACGAGTTTGCAGTAAATCGCGTCGTCGTCGTCATCTTCCGGCCTCTGCTGCGGCTGCTTTCGTTGTTGTTGTTGTTGTTGTTGTTGTTGTTGTTGTTGTTGTTGTTGTTGTTGTTGTTGTTGTTGCTGCTGCTGCTGCTGCTGCTGCTGCGTTCTTTGCCTCTGCATATTCTGAAGGGTGTCGACCGCGAGGTTCAGGGCATCTTGAACAGCAGCATTCCTTTTGAATCGTTTCCGAGGTGGCTCCCATGCAGGCATTTCCTCCTCATCCTCCTCATCAGGTGTAGCACTACGTGTGGCGCCGTTTACAGCATTTGCACTTGCCCCCTGAGGTTCTGGTGTCTGAAAAGAAAATAAAAATTTTGTTACAGATGCCTGAGAGTGAAAGCCAATGGGAACAAGTCAGCGAAGAGTTTGGACGAAGATGGAACGTCCCTCATTGTTGCGGAGCCGTGGCAGGAAAGCATGTGGCATTGAATGTACTAGAGTGTAGCAGTGAAAGGTCTTCTGACAGCGGCAAACAGTTCTACCCTGTCGTCTTGTACGCGGTGGTGGATGCGGACTACAATTTCATCTACGTGGACGTGGAACGCAGTGGCAGACTCAGTGACGCGAAGGTTTTTGCCAATTCATCCCTGTGTAGCGCGCTGGAGAACAACACTGTCAACCTTCCGCCACCTTCTCCACTACCTGGGCGTCTGCCAGACGTGCCCTACTTTCTGGTGGGCGACGAAACTTTCCCGTTAAAACCGTACCTTATGAGAGCCTACCCTGGCCGCGGACTGGATCCCCGAGAGCGCATCTTCAACTTCCGATTATCCAGAGCGAGGCAAGTCGTGGACAACGTGTTCGGCATCATGACTGAACGATTTGCCGTCCTGCGGAAACCCATGTGCATAAAGCCTGAGAGGGTGGCGAAAGTGGTGCTGGCGTGCTGTGCGTTGCACAATATGCTTCGAGCAGAAACAGCGAAGAGATTGTACTCTCCACCGGGTGACGTGAACAGCGAAGATCCCGTCACACATGACATAGTCCCCGGGGACTGTGCCCAGCCGACTGGGGATGGGTTGAAACCGCTTCCAAGAGAAGAGTGGCGGTCGACGAGAATCGCGCATGACGCAAGGGACGAGCTGTGTGATTACTTCAGTACTAACGGTGTGGTTGACTGGCAGTGGGACTTGGCAGGTGTTAAATGAGTGGTCAGACAGTACAGGCCTGCTCAGTTACAACATCACATGTTATGTTCGCCCACGATGGTTCCGTTCAATTCAGTCCAATTCAATATCTTTGTTATCCAAATTTGGGCAAATCGTGTTTTTTGTTGTCGTTCTTGCTGTTGTTTCTAAACAGTGACTTTAAAACAAAAACAGTTTTAGCAGCATCGACGCATGACGACAGCAGTGAGGAGATTACCATTGAAAACAAAATTAATACTGGTATGAATAAATCTTTCGGAATTCCACAGTACTATGAACTTGTAAGCGAGTGCACAAGTACCTCTCTCTCTCTCTCTCTCTCGCTCTCTCTCTCTCTAAACAGGAAAAGCAACGGTCGACGTGTTAAACTGCGAGATGTCTATATTGTAAGATAAGTGGTTCTTTTTTTTTCTTTTCTTTCCTTTTCTTGCTTTTAGTCTTCTAGTTGTTTATATCCACTTGTAGTCGGTTTTGCTTCCTTTTCTGTATAATAATGAATAATAATAATAAAAATAAATCACATTTGTGCTGCGCATTTCTTTACGATCAAACTCATTGTGCATTCACACATCACTGACTCACACGAAACACATCCTTACACAGCAGGTACTACGGTAATCATACAGAATGCCAGTTGGAACAGGTAGGTTTTAAGATCTGATTTGAAAGAAGCCAAAGTGGGTTTGCTGTCTCGCACTAGCGAGTTCCAGACTATAGGGATGGCAAAACGGAAAGAGCGTTGGCCGAAAGATTTCAAATTTGAGCGAGGAACTTTGAGGAGCCTTTCACGTGAAGTAGTTAGTTAGTTAGTTATTTAGGGCTTAACGCCGCGCAATCACGTGAAGTAGGCATGCGCACTTACGTCGTTGGGTTGGGAAGGTTTGGGTGCTCCCACGTTCTTGAGGAACGCGTGCAGATCTTCGTAGAACCGCCATTCCGTTGTCACGGTCACAGCTTCTGTTCCACACTTGGATTCGGCCTTGGCCTTGAGAATCTTGGCCCGTTCCCTTGAGTACTGTGTCCTAAGCGTCTCCAGTTTCTTTTTGACAATATCAGCTGCAATGGAAAGGTCATTCCTGTCAGATATATGCCACTGACACTGAAGAGAACAACTACTTGTGTAAAGTTATACAAGTACTGCTTTCTTTCTCTCTGGTGTGTGTGTGTGTGTGTGTGTGTGTGTGTGTGTGTGTGTGTGTGTGTGTGTGTGTGTGTGTGTGTACGCGCGCGCGCGCGGTTTGGCATTCATTCATTCACAATTGAGGGGGGGGGGGGTTGCGTTTGTTTGGTTTGTTGTTATTGTTTTAGTTTTGTTTTGGGGGCTTTTTGCGTTTTCTAAGAACACGTATCTTCAAATGCACACTAACTAAAAGGAGGAAACGTGTGTAGTATTTAGTGACGAGGTGGCAAAGCAGACGTGTTATCTGCTAGGGGTGTCCGAGAGTATGCTCCACCGGGTGAGTGATGAGTGAGTTTTTTTAGGCTTAACGCCGCGCAAGCCACAGAGACTAATTCGCGGCCAAGTGTGTCTGCATTACGTGAAAAAAACAAAACAAAAATGTAACGTTGGGCAGCTGATGCAAACTGATCTACGGGCCTAGGACATGCAGGAGACGCTGCACCTTCATGCTAGTTTATCGAACTCCCGATTTAAAAAAAAACGCGTAGAAAACATCCACCGGATTTTTTTTTTTTAAATTAGACTAAAATCTGTGGAATGTGTTCCATAGTGACAGATTTAAAATGCCTCAGAGGATAGTTTGGGAGGAAAATATTTAGAATTAGACTACAACTATATAATTATCTGCAATTTGGTGCGTTTTCGTGCGATTTTATGTGCTTCAGAGGAGGCAACACACTGTTTGGGGAGATGACGATTTTTTATCAAAGGCGGAAATCCGCCAAAGGATGGGAGATCTTACGCCTTGGAAATGTTCAGCCCACCAAATTTGAAAAAAATTAAATGCAATTCTAAATTCTGAAACTTGATTTAAATAGCTGAGTTGACACTTCGCACCACGTGATTGTAATGTGTTTGTGTCCAGCGTGAGATTCACGTGAGCGTGCGTGTTGGATTCGGTTCGCGGCGCTTTGAGCCGATTCATGAAATTAGGTAAAGCACCTATACAATAATTATTATTATTATTACTAAAATGTGGTACTACACTCAGCTTCAGTCAACCGTTCATCATTACCTGATGCAAATTTACCTGAAAAACGCCCATCAAACATGTTGACAATGCGACGATATGCAGCCGTTCTGCCATCTTTGTTGTAGTAGCTGGGGTTCTCGAGACACCACAGGATCGACTCGGTTTGATATAATTGTATCAACTTGCGAATGTCTGCATCTGTCCACTTTTCACAGTTCTCGCTGCTGTCCATGTCGACTTGTGTGGAGCGACTGTTGGACTGGATGTGTCTTGCTGCAAGGAATCTTGGCCCTGCTGTATGGCATGCAGACAGCCGGCCGGATGTAGAGAGTTAACTCTGCGACTCGGAGCTTCAGCCATCTGGTTCATGTTAAGCCTGTCAACCTGGCAGCGAGGTGTATACTGGCCTGCAAACAGCGTTGGAGAACTCATTAGAGGCTGCCATCTGAGCAATACCAGATGCCCGTGACACCGCTCCAACCAAATTCCGCCCAACATCCAGTGTCTGCCATACAGCTAGCGACGCTTCCTCACGTACAACTTCAGTGCAGGTTACAGTAGACCGGTATTAGCTTCCGGGTCATGTAGAACTCGGCTAAATATAGTAGAAAATCTTTGCCCCTTTTAAAATTTGTGTGCAGAGTAAAAAAAAAATGGCAATCTGGTGCCTTTTGTTGGCTTTGTAAACAAGTTTCATGCCAGGTAATAGTAAAATTAGGGAAAAATGAGCCTGGCTTGTGGACTATTTGTATTCATGCGCGGCTGGCACAGGAGCCAGCAGACGACCGTGGAATGAGGGGGTATCATTGTGGTTGCTGCCAACATTGCCAAAAAACGGAATATTGGAATTTGTTGAAATTTACCCTACACATGAGTCTATGGCTGCCTGATTTTTTTGATTTTTTTTTGATTTTTTTTATTTTTATTTTTATTTTTTTATTTTTTTATTTTTTTTTGGGGGGGGGGATTTTAAAGCATTTCTAGGGTGCTATCTGCAACATTATGTGTAAGAGGAATATATATAGCGTTTTCCTCCAAATCTGCATCTCTGGTACGTAGCCTGCAACATTGGCTGGATGTAGTTGCAGATCTGTTTATAGCTAATGGTCCTGTGTTATAGGTCATGACCCTGTGTTGTCAGGCAGGCGTGTACCGCCTCGCTGTGGGCAGTGCCCACGTTCTTTAGCCGGAAGCAGAGGTCTGCTCTTTCTCCGTCCCCTACAGGTCACAGAATACACTTCTTTGCTACTCTTTGGCTCCTACAAATGTCAGGCAGCACACGTCCTCAAAAACAGTTTTCCCGGCTAAAACAGACAATGGTTTCCACAAGCAAGACATGTCCACAAGCTGCATGCTAAAACTGAAGCCTCGAAAGCGTAATTTTCATATTCTCCTGCTGCGGCCTCCTTCCCAACCCCATGCACAAAACTGTGTACTCCGTTGTTCATGCCCTGGGACACACGCCCAAGGATATAGTCAATCATTCCCTAAGTCAACACTGCCATTTTTTAACACATCAAACATCCCTCTTTTCACACACACAAAAAAATCTGGGGTCAAATGCACTTTTAGCATCTCTAACAGAAAAAAATTCCAGGAAAAAGGGTAAAATTCATGGAAGTAATGCAGGTCCTCTTACTGACTTATTTAAATTCTGCTTTGTGACCGGGGAGCCAGGGTGGCCGAATGGTAGAGCGTTGCCGACAGGGTATGGACCGGCAGATCTGTTTACAGGTCATGATTGCGTGCTGCCAAACAGTATGGCAGACTGTCTCGCAGCGTGCGGACGGTATGGTATACGCGGTAATCGGAATCAGGAGGGTCTGTCTTTTCTCACCTTCCACAGAGAGAGCGTGGGATTTTATTCAGAGTCAGAAATTGTCGGTTTTTCTGTGTGACCAGCATGGAAGATGAAGGCGTTGTCGCTTGTGCAATCATTATAGTTGCAGCGTGTTATAGTTTGGTGCGAAAGAGGTCAGTATGGGTTCGTCCCTGGATTAACCGTAGACAGACCTATGGAGCTTATCATCACCTGATAAGGGAGTTGGCAGAAGAGGACCCTAATGCTTACCGCAAATTCGTCCGCATGGATATGGCGACATTTCGTCGTTTAGAAACGCTGGTCGCGCCTTTGATTAAGCGGCAGGACACTATTCTACGTGAGGCCATTCCAGCGGGGGAAAGACTTGCCGTAACACTCAGGTTCTTGGCATCAGGTGAATATACAAATTCTCCTCTCTCTCTCTCTCTCTCTAGCAGCGGCAAGTTTGGAAATGGTAACCGTGCCAATAGCTTTACCGTTGATAAATAAAGGATCATTGTCATTCTCTCTCTCACACACACACACACACACACACACACACACACACACACACACACACACACACACACACACACACAGAGAATATACAAAAAGACAACAAACCAACCAATTTCAATTGCCTATTCGAAATTTTGACATTGTTCACATTATTGTCTGTTCACACAGGAAAGTCGTACGTTTCACTGGAAAAAGAATTTAGAATTCCAGCAACAACAATTTGCAGGTTTGTTCCTGAAGTATGCCAAGCAATCTTCACCGCCCTTCGTTCCGAATACTTGAAGGTAAGTACTATATGTATAGGCATTATTCTGTTGTATGTATCGTAAAGAAAGTGAAAGCGTTTCTAGACTGAACCGGCACATGGCCGGCCACCTGCTGTGGTTGCTGCAGCTGTGGTTGCTGTTGCTGCTTTTGCTCCTGCATATTCTCAAGACATGCAGCTATCCGCAGCACCCTGGACCGGGCCCCAATTGGTTCAATCGTTCACTTCCAGTAACTCTTTGAAGAGTTTAGTTGTTGTTGTTGTGTGTGTTGGTTGGAGGGGAGGATCTTTGTGTGTGTGTGTGTGTGTGTGTGTGTGTGTGTGTGTGTGTGTGTGTGTGTGTGTGTGTGTGTGTGTGTGTGTGTGTGTGTGTGTGTGAGAACAGCCATGATGGTTTCGTCTGCAATGCTTTCACCTGTCTGCAAAAATTCAGATTGGAACAGTTTTGATGCTTGCTACACGCAGTATGCTAGTCTTGGTAGGCATTCGCATCCTCTAGAAAGCTTCAGTGTTTCGCGTCAAACAAGCAGTATTAAGTCCGATACCTTTGCGAACCGAGATAAACAAAATATCGTCTGCTCACTGCCGGAAGCAGGAACTGAACGATTCAAGCAATTGGGGCCCGGTTCAGGGTGCTGCGGATCATAAGAGGACATTTTCAGTAACAGCATTCCCTTTGGGCCGTTACAGGCAGTTCCTCATGTTCCTTTTCACCAGACGAAGCATCAGGTGTAGCGTTGTTTGTAGTGGCTCCCTGAGAATCTGGTGTCTGAAAAGAAATAAATATCTTTTGTTACAGATGCCTGAGAGTGAAATGCAATGGGGACAAATCAGCGAAGAGTTTCGACAAAGATGGAACGTCCCTCATTGCTGTGGAGCAGTCGACGGAAAACTTGTTGCAACTGAAAGGCCAGGTGGCAGCGGTTCAGAATACTTTAATGACAAACGCATCGTCCTGTTTGCCGTGGTTGACGCAAACTACAATTTCATCTACGTTGACGTCGGATGCAGTGACAGAATGAGTGACGGGGGTGTTTTTGTTACTTCCTCTCTGCATGGTGCACTTGAGAACAACACTGTGAACCTGCCGAGACCGTCTCCATTACCTGACCGCCTACCGAATGTGCCGTACTTTCTGGTTGGAGACGACGCTTTCCCGTTAAAACCTTACCTAATGAAACCCTATCCTGGCCGCGGACTGGACGGCCGTGAGCGCATCTTCAACTACCGATTATCCAGAGCGGGACAAGTAGTCGAGAACGTCTTTGGAATTATGACTGAACGATTTGCCGTCCTGCAGAAACCCATGTGTTTGAGACGTGAGAGGGTGACGAAGGTGGTGCTGGCGTGCTGTGCGTTGCACAACATGCTTCGAGCAGAAACAGCGAAGAGATTGTATGCGCCCTCGAATGCAATGAACAGCGAAGATCTCGTCACGCATGACATAGTTGCAGGGAGCTGTGCCCAGCCGATTGGGGATGGATTGCGGCCTATTGGACGAGAAAAGGAGCGATCGACGAGAATCGCACGCGACGTGAGAGACGAGCTGTGTGATTATTTCAATACCAACGGTATAGTTGACTGGCAGTGGGACAGGGCAGGTGTGATCTGAGCAGTCAGTGCTATTGTGGTAACAGTGATCACTGAAATTTCGATTAACGCACTCTCATAATGAAAATGAATGAATAACGTGAAATTATATAGTTACTCTTACATAGTTGGACTGGGAATTTTGGGTGCAGACACCGATTTGAGGAATGCGTGCAGTTCTTCATAGAAGCGCCACTCAGGTGCCACTGCTCTACTCTTGGGTTCAGCCTTGTTGACCTTGCCTCGTTCTCTTGCGTACTGTGTTAGTTACAGTACTCCTCGCTTAACGTCACTACCGTTTAAGGTCACACCTCTGATAAGATCAATCAGGTTGTTGGTCCCGGCCAAAAGCCTTCTTTGTACCATTTAGAATTCCTCGCTTAGCGTCACCTCGGATAAGGGAAAACCTCGGATTACGTCACCCCCGTTTTGGTTCCCAACTGGAGAAGACTACCGCTTAAGATGAAATCCATGTGATGAGAGTGGCTTCCCTTGGAAACAACACCCGGATTTGCACTGCGATGTGAAGACGAAACAGACGAATTTTTATTTTTATTCCATGAGATGATACCCAAAGACTGAAAATGGAAACTGGAAGGGGGGAGGGGGGGTTTGATGAACTGACGATAAAGATAGTTTACCGCAGATGAGTATACTTTAAAAAGATTTCTTATTTCGTTCAGGGTCCTTTTAGATCTAGAAATTGGAACAATCTTTGTGAAAGAGATAAAAGCTGCAATGCAGGGAGCAATGTGGCGATATGATGGTGGTGGTGATACTTATGTTGTTAGAGAGGGAGGGGGGGGGGGGGGAGAGAGCGAGAGACCTGGTTAATTTCTAGGCTTAGTCGGAAGGCAAGTTGAAGTACTTTTGCAGGTCACGAAACATCCGTTCAACCATCCCTCAACCACGTAACAGGGGCAAGATGTTTGGAGTGGGCTTGACATCAGCGGCTGGGGGGGGGGGGGGGGGAGCGATCCACAGGGTTCGGAAAAAAATTAAAAAGGGGAGGGGGGGTATATGCATTGGCGTTCGTTTGTGCTTGCGTGCGCGCGCGCGCGCGCGCGTGTGTGTGTGTGTGTGTGTGTGTGTGTGTGTGTGTAGAATTACATATTTTGGCGGAAAGTCTTTCGGTCTAAAATGTGAAAAATGACATAATCGCCAAATATTGAGCTCCTCGGATAAGATCAAGTTTTTAACTGGTAGTTGATCTTATCAGAGGACTGTTTAGCGTGCCCCTCGGATAAGATCAAAAAATTTTTTTGGCCCCTTGGGGGGTCACCTTAAGCGAGGAGTACTGTAGTTAGTTAGTTAGTTAGTTAGTTAGTTAGTTAGTTAGTTAGACGCCGCGTACTGTGTCCGCATGGTCTCGAGTTTCTTCTTGACAGCATGTACGCCGGCTGTCAGATCAATGCCACTGACACAGAAAATCTTTTATAAAGTTCATGCAAAGTGCTTCTGTTCGTCTATCCGCTTTTGGTGTGCGTACGCGCGCGCGCGCGCGCGTGTGTGTGTGTGTGTGTGTGTGTGTGTGTGTGTGTGTGTGTGTGTGTGTGTGTGTGTGTGTGTGTGTGTGGTTTGAACATTGGTGTATCACTAAACATTTATGTATTTCATGTATCTACAGGGTGGGTGTTTGATGGTTTAATTTAACGTCATTTCCACCACGTGTCATGTATGTACAGATTTTTTTTCAGAGAACAAAATTCATAAGACATACTATAATATCCAGCCGCGTCATCAGTATGAAAAAATCACAACAACTAACAATGCAAAGAGACACCGATGGAACATTCCTGAGAAACGTCCTTCGAACATGCCGTTTGTCCGACGAAATGCCGCCGACCTATCGTCCTTGAGTCAAAGTAATTTTGCATTTTCAGACACCCCTAGACAGAAAGACACACACCGGCAGACACTGAGACACACATTGGCAGACATGGAGACACAAAGACATGCAATAGCAGACACGGAGACACACATAGGTAGACACAGAGACACAAAGACACTCACTGGCAGACAGGGAGATACACATTGGAAGACATAGAACATAGAAAACGGGATCCTTCAAGAGGAGGGCGCTATTGTGACGATGCTGCCAGGGTCTGCTTTCCGAGCACGTCCAAGATGGCTTTCACGCTGTAAAAGGACATTGAAGAGAAGGGATTGGCGAAATGGGTAATGTAATGTAATGTATAGGAGGGGTAGGGAGGAAGAGATGTCACCCAACACCTCCCAAATAGGCGTAAGGACATAAACTGGCCGTGGGGTCATGTTTAGTGTTTATTTGAGGTACCCTGTTTGGCAAGTGTGTTAGTCTGTAGTGATTTTTGTTGTCATGATAAAGCGTGATTTTCGTGAGTTTTTTGGTTTTTTTTTTGGTATGTAGGTCAAGGTGCATGGCAGGGGGTCAAAAAAGAGGCAAGCTGCCAGTTAAGCTGGGACTTTTTGCACAGAGGTCGGACACAAGTGAAGCAAGCGGAGTTGTGTGAACTGCCTCTGGCCTAAACAGAAGGTAGACGTGCATTACTCCAGTGAGGCCTGAGCGGAAAGGAGACATTCAATTTTTTTTTTAACCCCTGTCAGGTGCGTGCCTTTGAATGGTCTGTTCATGGTAGTAATTGTTTCTAGATTGAAGCATTTAATAATAATAATAATAATAATAATAATAATAAATTGTACTTACATAGCGCAAAATTCTCACAAAGTGACTCAATGCGCGCATTCCCGCACTCACACACACACACACACACAGAGCATTTTTAGGAGTGAATGATGCCTGAGGCTAATAGGGAATATATATGCATTTTGAGACCCTGTGTATTTGTGTCCTTCGCCCTGCTGTACCTCGGTTCACCCATTTGGAACAGCCTTCTTTTCTGTGTTCGCCATGCTGTGCCGGTGGACTCGTTCAAAAGCGCTTTAAAGTCACACCTTTTCCGGTTGAATTATACAGACTAAATTGATGGTTTCACCATCACTGTCATCATCAATTGTCGTGTAAGGATGTATTATGACTGTGTGTATGTAACGTAATTGTAACGTGTATGTAACGTGTATTCAATGTGTATGTAATGTGTATGTAACGTGTATGTAACGTGTATGTAACGTGTATTCAATGTGTATGTAACGTGTATGTAACGTGTATGTAACGTGTATGTAACGTGTATGTAACGTGTATGTAACGCGTATTCAATGTGTATGTAATGTGTATGTAACGCGTATTCAATGTGTATGTAACGTGTATGTAACGTGTATGTAACGTGTATGTAACGTGTATTCAACGTGTATGTAACGTGTATGTAACGTGTATGTAACGTGTATGTAACGTGTATTCAATGTGTATGTAATGTGTATGTAACGTGTATGTAACGTGTATGTAACGTGTATTCAATGTGTATGTAACGTGTATGTAACGTGTATGTAACGTGTATTCAATGTGTATGTAATGTGTATGTAATGTGTATGTAACGTGTATGTAACGTGTATTCAATGTGTATGTAATGTGTATGTAATGTGTATGTAACGTGTATGTAACGTGTATGTAACGTGTATTCAACGTGTATGTAACGTGTATGTAACGTGTATGTAACGTGTATTCAACGTGTATGTAACGTGTATGTAACGTGTATGTAACGTGTATGTAACGTGTATTTAACGTGTATTCAATGTGTATGTAATGCGTATGTAACGTGTATGTAACGTGTATTCAATGTGTATGTAATGTGTATGTAACGTGTATGTAACGTGTATGTAACGTGTATTCAATGTGTATGTAATGCGTATGTAATGTGTATGTAATGCCACTCTGCTATTGTGAGGCGCCCAGAGCTCCAGCAGGAGGTTGGGCGCCAGACAAATCCTCATTATTATTATTATTATTTTACGTATTAGTGGGGATTTTACGTCGTATAACTCTCATCATTATACGCTTCTTCATTTTTCTCCGTACAATTTCTCGCATTATTATTATCAAGAAGCATTGGCCCAGCCCCATTCTCCTGTACCCGAAGATTCCAGCCTGTCCGATTCTCGTCCTCAACGCACGGACATAACACTGAGAGACTCACACTCGGATGTACTGAGAATGATGCTTTGCTCGTGACCGAGAGCGAGGCTGAGAAACCTGTGGGCGGCCTTGTGGGTATTTTCTGACATGGTGCGATAACGTCTGCCTGGAAATAACCTCGCCATCGATCTGAGCGGTCTGGGTTTCTGGGCGATCGATCACGACTGTAGTGTTCGGGAGAAAGTAAGTAATCCACACAAGGACGTAGAGAAGAGACTTCAGTAGTGTGTCTTCTGGCTGTGTGACATGGTAAGTAGTGGAGGAGGGGCAGGAATGGTGCCCGGAGGGGTGGGGGTGGGGTGCGGGTGAGGGGAGATAAATGAGGGGGGTTGGTGGTGGAACGGGGGGCGGGGGGAGGGGAGGAGTAGGGAGAAGGAATTTTAGTGAGTGGAGCTGGTGGAATTGCACAAATAGTAATCTTTGGGCATGGAACGTAGTGATGGAGGGGGGTGGGAATGGTGCCGTACAGGCGGGGGGGGGGGGGGGAGGGGAGATAGATGGGGGGGGGGGGAATAGATGAGGGGGGCGGGGCAGGGTGGAGTAGGGAGAAGAAATGGCGACTGGAGGTAGTGGCATTGCACTATGTACAGACAGTGTCCAACGAAGTATGCCTTGGACATGAAATGTAGTGGCGTGAATGGTGTGGGGGCTGAGGGAAGATGGATGGGGGTGGGGATGGATGGGGGAGGGGTTTAGGGGTTAGCGAGAGGAAATCATAGTGATTGGACGCGGTTGAATTGCACTACAGACAGTGTCTGCAAGACATGAGAGGGGGGGGGGGGGGGGTGAAGGTTTCAGCACCCGAAGGTCTAGTGCATGGATGCAGACTAGGACGAACGGGAGTGCCGGCGAGACTGACGCAGACAAGGGCAAGCCTGTGGCTATATTTCAGCGACAAAGCGCTAATGACTGTCCCGACGTAATAGATAGATCTCAGACTAGTCTACTATCAGTTCATGCATCAGCCCCCAGCTGTCGCACAGTACAGAGCAACCAAACGCCCTGTGCATAACGAGAACCCACACATGGTAGGTAAATACAGCCTGGCCCCAACTGAGATTTCGTCGTAGCGACAGTTCCCAGCACACGCTAAGGAATGCGGATTTATGTTGCCAGCCAGGGCAGATTACAAGCCCTCAAGTCAAAATCCTCCCACATCTGTGTGCCTTTGCAGTCTAGCCTTTGCCTACTTTCTCTCGCAGAGTTTTCTTTGCTTTTTATGTTGTTTCCATAGTAATGGAAACAACATAATAGGACGGGCTAAAATTTCCACGTTCATAGGCAAGCATCTGTGGTACAAACGCACGTCACTGCCGATCTCCCGCAGAGACGATTTTGCAAGTGTAACTCTGACAATGACGTAAGAAAACTTGCGTCATCGATGCTGACGCGTATGATGTTCCGAACGCACTTCTCCTCCTCAGTGAGTGCCGTCTGTGCGGATGTGTGTGCGTGTGTGTGTGCGTGTGTGAATTGTGTCCGGGCCCGTTTCTTCGAAGATACTTAACCGAATGGCTTCAAATTTGGGGTATCCAAATTTATCAAAATGTTACATTAGACGATTCAAGCGTGTGACGATTGCTTAAGTGATTTGGGAGTTATCGCCCTTTTGAGACAAGTTGGTTGTCTTTCGTGTACAGGCGTAATATTTATTTAAATCACTCAATTTTT
>JACVVK020000030.1:50000-57500 GCA_018292915.2 Batillaria attramentaria | reverse complement strand
ATGCCTCGCAGACCCCCCCCCCCCTCCCTCTCCCCCCCCCCACTTCTTCCTCCTCTGGCCTCCCCTTTCCCACCAGACGAGTCAGATGGTTTCTCTATCCTTTAATCCCCCTCCCCACCCCTCCCTTACAAACGCCACCATCTCCCCCTCCCTCCCCCCTCTAATCAAGTTCCTCTGCCCCATCCCCTATTGTTCCTTTCGATCTCGTTTTTCCACTGCGCCCCCTCCCTCTTCCGCTTCACACCCCCTCCCAGCCCCCTTCCTCCTCCACACCTCCCTCCCCTCCTCCACCTCACCCCCTGGCTTCCTCTGTCCCTTGTGTCGACTCTTCATCGGTGGCGTCCTCAGTTTTGACGTAGTTGTTGTCGTGCTGGGCTGTGCGTGTCATTAGATACCCAATTAATCATGCTTGCTGTGTGAAGTCGCTTCAAAGCCCGACAAGCCGGGCAGGGGGAAGGCTGCGTTTTGTCACTGTGCGATCAGTGTCTCTTTACCAGCCCTCCCGTCCCTCTCCCACCCACCCCCTCCCCCATACCACCGCCACCCTGCCAGCGCCACCTTCCGACCGTCGTTTAGACCACGGCCCCATCACTCAAGCCTGTATTGTATTGTCCTGTCCTGCTCTTTCTGTATGCTCCCGGCTGTTTATGGCGGCGAAGTAAATAAGAATATTGCCTTGATACGAACACATGTAAGGCGCTTTGTGTAAGAAACTTCAGGCGTAAACTTATGGAGTCATTCATCGTGCTTTTCACATAATTTCGGCCTGATATAAAATCTGAAATTACTTCGCTTACGGCTTTCCAGCCCCCCCCCCCCCCCTCAAACTCCGCTCTCCTCGCCTTAGCCTTTTCTCTACTCCCCCCCCCCCCCCCGTCCCCCTTCTCCTCTCCCCTTTCCTTCCCTTCGCGCCGCCACCCAGCTCCGGCTCTTTGCAGTTGTTCTCGCCCTTTTCCTCTCACTCTCTGAGAGTGTTCTCCCTTTCAAAGTGTAATGAGTTTATGAACACATTCCCGTGTTGTTTGAAACAATGATTCATGGCTTGTTTCGCGCCCCGTGTTTTGACACGAAAAATGTTTTTCAGGATGTTTTCACAAGCACGCGCGAACCCTGTGAGATCGAGGCTGTGTCACGGCGACCTTGAACTGCTGACAATGGCGGCATTCTTTGGCTGACAACGTGTCGGCGAACTTTCCACACGAAGCTCGCATGTCTGTCGATGCGATGGCATATGTTTGGATAAGGCTCAGTGCAAATTATGGCCAGGAATGGAGGGACACACACACACACACACACACACACACTCTCTCTCTCTCTCTCTCTCATACACACACACACACACACACACTGTTTTTATTTAGGGGTGTGCATGGGGATGGCCGGGGGGAATGGGGGGGGGGGGGGGCTTATCAGCTTGTGGATAAGGTTTAGTGCAAATTATGGCCTGGAATGGGACACACACACACACACACTTTTATTTTAGGGGCGGGGGCAACTTACCAGCCCTTCTGTACCGCCGAAAACGCCATTGTAGCACTGCAACAACAGCTTGCACGGACAAACGTAAACATGGACTCCAGATAACAACAGTGTGCACCGAATGCACATAAAGCCCCTTATCCCTTTACCCCCCTCCCCCCCCCCCCCACACACACACATGCTTTCCAAAAGCCATGCATATCAAATTTGTTTTTCACACACACACACACACAGGAGTTTATTCTCGTATTTAACACGTACAATACCGTGCAAAAGAGAACACACACACACACACACACACACACACACACACAGCGCGAGACCTCCCATGCTGTAGGGTAACCCCCCCTCCTCCCTCCACACCCCTGTCCCCACGCCCCGTCTACTGTGTATGTATGTCATTGTGGTGGGAGTGTATATTTTGACTGCCTGCCGCTGTCAGGTCTCAAAAGAGGAGGGCGCCAAGGTCCAGGCAGCTACCTTGCCGTTGGTTGTGTGCACAAAAACAAAAGGCGAGCAGACCCCCCCCCCCCCCACCACCACCACTACCACCACCATCACCACCACACACGCACAAACACAAAAGCGCGAGGAAAACAGAAATGAAAGAAAGAAAATGGAGTCGTGCGATCATCCTCAGATCCATGCTACATGCGGCATTGTCGCCGTCATCCGGTCAACGGGCCTATTTGTTTTTGAAACCCGTGTCGCTTAGGCACTTCTACCAAATGACGATTTCAAGTCGCTTTCGACAACGAAGTAAATTAGCGGCGAAAAAAAACTTGTGCCCCTTTTTCAGCCAAGTCACCGAAGGGGAACTCGGGCAGTAACTGAACCTGGTTTAGTCCAATGTCGTTTACTGGCAGTGCATGTCATAACCATTAGCGTATCTTTTCACTTGATTAAAGATCTGATCTTCGATCTCTACTGACTAATCGCCCTATCTCAGGCAAACTCTGAGGGGTGCGTGACAATAGTCCTACGCCGGTGTCGATAGTCCTACGTGCTAATAGTCCTATGTGTCAATGGTCCTCCGCTCAATACTGGTCCTAGTTGTTGGTAGTCCTACCCTGCGTCGATAGTCCTACGTGTCGATAGTCCTACGTGTTGATAGTCCTACGTGTCGATAGTCCTACGTGTCGATAGTTTGACTTGTCGACAGTCATACATGTCGATAGTCTGATGTGTCGATAGTCCTACGTGTCGATAGTTTGACGTGTCGATAGTCCTACGTGTCGACAATCCGACGTGTCGATAGTCCGACGTGAATATAGTCTGACGTGTCGATAGTCCTACGTGTCGATAGTCCTGCGTGTCGGATCAGCGCGTGTCCGGAATATCGATAGTCCTACGTGTCGATAGTCCAACACTGATTCAAAGTATCATCACAAAGTCGTAGTGCTCTCGACATGTAGGACTATTGACACGAACGACCGTCTGGAGATGCCCCCGCCGCTTCTAAGGTGAAGAAGTATTGACACATTCCTCAAAGATACAGAACATTGTATCTCGATTACAGTCCCCGATAAAACAACTCGCCCTTCCGCAAAGCTGTTCAAAATCAGCTCAGCTGTCCAGCCCTGAATTCTTTGCCGCGGAGTGAATTCAGTACACGTTGCCAGGAGCCCTTGCCCAAGGATTTGTGTTGGCAGGCGCCGACTGGGGTCAAATCTAATCTGATGCTGTATCGTCCCTAGGGTTCGACTTCGGTGACAGACCAGTAATAGCTTCCGGGTCATGTAGTAAGAAGTACGCTATACATAGTAGAAAATCTTTGCCCCTTTTAAAGTTTGTGTGCAGAGTAAAAAAAACAAAAACATGGCAACCTGGTGCTTTTTGTTGGCTTTGTAAACAAGTTTCATGCCAGGTAACAGTAAAATTAGGGGAAAATGAGCCTGGCTTGTATTCATGCGCGGCTGGCACAGAAGCCAGCAGACGACCGTGGAATGAGAGGGTATGTGGTCGCTGCCATGCCCAAACGGAATATTGGAATTTGTTGAAATTTACTCTACACATGAGTCTATGACTGCCTGATTTTTTGTGAATTTTTTTTTTTTTTTTTTTTTTTGGGGGGGGGTCAATTTTAAAGCATTTCTAGGGTGTCGTCTGCAACGTTATGTGTAAGAGGAATATACATGTATAGCGTTTTCCTCCAAATTTGCGTTTCTGGTACGTAGCCTTCAGTTAAAACTGTGATGCACTATTTCGAAAGTACACTGAGGCGCGGCACCTGGAATCGTAACTGTTAAGCTTGCAAAACAAAAGTTGTCTTGTGTGGGCCGGCCCTAATAATTGTACGTGATCTTGAGCTAGTGCGTTTACAAAACGTCAGGACAAAGTGAGCGTGAATCAGCTAGATCACGATATATAACCTTGCCTCCAGCAGCCACCGACACGTGTGTGTTTACCTGACCGCTCATTTGGTGCTCCTCAGTCAGGGATCTTCAGATAACCCTTGTCTATTTGTGTCAGGCTTCATTGGTGTCAGATGCTGGTGGTGGTGGCGTGTGGTGGTGGTGGTGTTGGTGGGTGTGGTGTGTGTATGTGGCTGTGTGGGTGTAGGGGGATGAGGGAGGGGAGGAAGGGATGGAGGGGGGATATAGTTATTGCTGGATAGCCGACGAGCGATAGTTTCGTAGGTAAACTGGTGAGTGGAGAGGATATGAAATCTGCAGGTGTGTGTGTGATAGGCTTTCAGTCAGTCAGTACACGATCTTCCATCCCTGCTACAGTGACATGCGCATGTCGCTTTACCGGAATACTCAAAACATTTCATGCTGCACCAGACTCAACACTGACGTTAAAAAAATAAATAAATAAATAAAACGTTCGGGCTTTGTGTCGTGAGTGTGCCTGCACCCTCGAAACACTCTGTCTTGATGATTAGTACAGCTCTTAATGCGATACAGTGTTGTTTACACTTTGCGCGTTTACACTTCACTACTGGCGCACTCACTGTGGTCGGCGCGTCATCGTGTACGCCTCTGTTGGTTCAGTGCCAGCATTACCGTCAGAGGCTGTCACTGTCCAGGCGTCCAAGTGTTGTGATAATGGATATCACGAGACCAGCTCAGACGACCTGTGAGCATAAAAAATGGTAGCGTCAGCCCCTTCCTTATAAAAACAACTGAACTGTTGTTAAATTACCCAAAGACTCTCTCTCTCTCTCTCTCTCTCTCTCTCTCTCTCTCTCTCTCTCTCTCTCTTCCCAATGCTCGGGTCGTGAGTTCGAATCCCGGCTGGGGCCACATATTTGTGCTGGCCTTTTTCTCGTTGCCCCGTCCTTGATATCACCCATACGTGGTGGAAAAGGACGTTAAACTCCCAAACACCCACCCACCCTCTCTCTCTCTCTCTCTCCCCCCGAGCTCTCTCCAGCCGACTTACAACTGAGCCGTATCACTTAAGTTTTAGTGGCTCCTATTCAAATGTCATCCTGTATGTGCGTACACTTCGTCACGGGAACGCCCCGTGTGTGTTACGGTCGTGATCATGAATACCACACACAGCTGCAGAGAACGTGGCTTCAACTGACAGCTCTCTGTTGTTGGGAATACTGACAGGCCAGAGAGAGATCGGCCTCGATAGCTCATATGTACTGTTGAAACGAATAGAAAATGGAAAGTGTTCGTATACCGCACTTACTTGTCTAGACTGAACCTCTCTCGTTGTGGTCCTTGCGGTGTGTTTGCACTGAATAGAGTTTTGGTGGTATGTGTGTTGAAAAGAAGCTCAGCTGTGAACAGTCCGTAAACACACACACACACACACACACACACACACACACACACACACACACACACACACACAGAGAGAGAGAGAGAGAGGAGTCGAACTGATTCTTATTGACGCTGGCACGACGGCCATCATAACCACTACTGAGGTACTGAAGAGGTAGCACAGTGAACAATCAATGGAACTGTGGTCAAGGTGCAAAGATATACATAGAAAAGCCGATATAGGCTGCTAGAAAGGTGCAGAATTGCTCAGCGGTTCATCAAGTCTTCCAGAGAGAGAGAGAGAGAGAGAGAACTTTAAATTCAAAGCGTTGTAGCTAGGGCTTAAAGCAATTGCAGTGTTTTTTGTGGGTTTTTGTTGTTGTTGTTGTTGTTGTTGTTGGTTTTTTTTTTTTGGGGGGGGGGGGTTGTTTGTTTGTTGTTTTTTTTTATTTACCTCGCACTAAGAAACGACTGAATTGAGCAGTTTAGGTGGGTTGGCAACTGTATAGACAGCCAAGTCGACCATTCACTGAGCCATCCAGTTACTGACCACAAATAAAATAATAAATAAAATAGAAACTTACGCGTTGTAGCTACGAGTGCCTTGAGTGCCCTCAGAAGACGCTAATTTAGTATTTATTTGAATCTGTACTGTAACTCAGCCGGGTTGGGCGTATTACACGAACCACGTCGCGCAAACTGCGTTCCTGTGAGAGTGAGAAAGTAGCACAGGTGAGGAGAATCAGGTGGTGTGGAAGTGCTGTGAGCTAACAAACAATGTCAGCTTAGAGCACAGGGTGTGGGCCGGTCTGTTTACGAAACGTAAACCAGCTCCCAGAATTAAAAGCTGGTCTACATTGGGATGAGCACAGCCCTCCCGCCCCCCTCCCCGCCTGTTCCCTTCCGTCCTCCACTCTCCCCCCTTTTCTCTCTCTCTCTCTCTCTCTCTCTCTCTCTCTCTCTTTTTACGAACAGACCTTGTTGCTGTTTGAGTCGTCAGCGAGCTTCCCAAAAAACTATCTTAGTGCTCTCGTATCTTTTGTGTACAAACCGCGGAGTGTCACATACGCGGTGTACATGCGTGACAGGAATGTGTTGCTTCTCTTGAGTATACGCTCGGTACATGTACCTCCATAGTACACTGACGGGGAGGGGGGGGGGAGGAAGGGGGAGGCGGGTAAACAAAATGAACGACCTTTTCCGTTGCTATGCCGCCGCCGGGTTCAGAAGTTTCGACGACGATTGGGCTACGTACCATAGATGAAAAATCTGGAGGAAAACGTTAAATATTCCTCTTACACACAAGGTTGCAGATGACACCCTAGAAATGCTTTAAAATTCACCCCCCAAAAAATCACAAAAATTAGGCAGTCATAGACTCATGTGTAGAGTAAATTTCAACAAATTCCAACTGATATTCCGTTTTTTGGCAATGTTGGCAGCGACCACATACCCCCTCATTCCACGGTCTTCTGCTGGCTCCTGTGCCAGCCGCGCATGAATACAAATAGTCCACAAGCCGGGCACATTTTTCCCTAATTTTACTATTACCTAGTATGAAACTTGTTTACAAAGCCAACAAAAAGCACCAGACTGCCATTTTTTACTATGCACACAAATTTTAAAAGGGGCAAAGATTTTCTACTATATTTAGCGTAGTCCTTAGTACTGATACGACCCGGAAGCTATTACTGGCCTGTAACCTCTCATTTAAGGCCGTTGATTTTAAGATATGAGCATATACATATCTTTAGTTTGTAGTAACGTATTGGCACTGACAAGTCGGGTTGTGGCTGGTAAACGACCCCTGTCAATCGTTGTAACCGACACTGTGAACTGAAAACTGACCCAAAGCGCTTTTATCCCGTGCTACGGCGTTTCAAATTTGGAAAAAAATAATAATAATAATAATAAATTGTTCTTGTATGGCGCAGAAAGTCTGCCCAAGAGCCGGAGCACTCAGTGCGCGCTACACACACACATACACACACACACACACACACACACACACACACACACACACACACACACACACACACACACACGGCGGATGTGGGATACAGGGGAGGATACAGTAAAAAAAAAAAATTAGTTGAAAGCTTGCCGAAACAGATAGGTTTTAAGGTGTGCCTTGAACTGTGACAGAGTAGGGAGATTCCTAAGTGAGACGGGCAGAGAGTTCCAGATTTGGGGAGCAGAGTAACTGAAGGAACGTTGGCCATAAGTTTTCAGACTGACACGGGGTATTTTTGATACATGTAGTTTCTCAGAAGATGAGCGAAAAACGCGATGCTCTGGCGTG
>JACVVK020000030.1:10000-47500 GCA_018292915.2 Batillaria attramentaria | reverse complement strand
TCACTCTACTATGCTATTGAGTGAGAGTCAGTGGGAAAAACAAAGCTCACTACATCAATGAAACTCCCGCTTTCCCCGTCTACAAATAGAGAACTTCCGAAAAGTGACGACACACCCCCACGTCAATCAAACATGACGTCGGCAAACTGACGCTGATACAGTTTTGCGTCAGTGCGCGTGTGCCTTTTCTGCGATGTTTGTGAGGCGTGTGGCTTGTGTAAAGGAAATATGCTTCGAGTACAAATTTTCGAGTCAACTGACGACAACGGCTGCAGTGAATTTTTCTAATTTTTTTTGTATATTTTTATGGCACCCCAGGCTCATTATCTATGTATAGTAGGAGCGATTTTGAGATCTAAAGTGTGTTCACCAGCACTTTCATCAGGTACGGTTTACGCCAAAAGTATAAAAGCGACAACATCCAAAATTCACTCAGTTGAGAGTCCGTATTCATGCTATCTATGTCCCAAAAATGGAGTGGTTTAGGTAAATATTACGCCTTTAAACGCCAGAAAGCCACTTTTTTTGAAAAGGGCGATAACTCGCAAATCATGTGTGCAATTGTACCTGGATCGGGCCTTCTATTCAACAATCTTGATTCATTTAGAAACCCCAAATTTGAAATCGATCGGTTTAGTATTTTCGGAGAAATAGGCATCTGAACTGGGTTCACATGCAATGTCAACTCAGGCTCGGTTTACATGAAAACTATAAGAGCGACCATTTTCTATTAGTGAGTCAATTCAGAGTCCGTATTCAAGCTATCTACTGCCAAAAAATTGAGTGATTTAAATAAATATTACGCCTGTACACGAAAGACAACCAACTTGTCTCAAAAGGGCGATAACTCCCAAATCACTTAAGCAATCATCACACGCTTGAATCGTCTAATGTAACATTTTGATAAATTTGGATACCCCAAATTTGAAGCCATTCGGTTAAGTATCTTCGAAGAAACGGGCCCGGACACAATTCACACACGCACACACACACGCACACACATCCGCACAGACGGCACTCACTGAGGAGGAGAACTGCGTTCGGAACACCATACGCGTCAGCATCGATGACGCAAGTTTTCTTACGTCATTGTCAGAGTTACACTTGCATAATCGTCTCTGCGGGAGATCGGCAGTGACGTGCGTTTGTACCACAGATGCTTGCCTATGAACGTGGAAATTTTAGCCCGTCCTATTATGTTGTTTCCATTACTATGGAAACAACATAAAAACACTTTCTTTCTGTGGAGCAGTAGTGGTGTAAATGGTATGGTATGCTATGCTATGCTATGCTATGCTATGAATGGTATGCTATGCTATGCTATGCTATGCTATGAATGGTATGCTATGCTATGCTATGAATGGTATGCTATGCTATGCTATGAATGCTATGCTATGCTATGAATGGTATGCTATGCTATGCTATGCTATGCTATGAATGGTATGCTATGCTATGCTATGCTATGCTATGCTATGCTATCGTATCGTATCGTATCGTATCGTATCGTATCGCACACTTCGGCGCACATTATCCGACCGTCTCTTTTGAGACGTTCAGCGCGCCGCAGGGCTGGAGGACAAAGCAGCGATAGCCTGTTGCTACAAAGCGCTATGTGGAAACCTCCACCCTGCCAAGGGAGCCGGGATAGTCGTGCAGTAGAGCATTCAGTTTTCAGTGCTCGGGTCGCGAGTTCGAATCCTGGCTAGGAACCAAATATTTGTGCTGGCGTTTTTTCTCGTTGTCCCGTCTTCGCTATCACCCTGATGTGGCGGAAAAGGACGTTAAACTCCTGGGCCCGTATTTAAAACTCGAGGTTAATTTAACCCACTGCTACGCGCCTAACACAGACTGGGACAAAAAGAAACCCCAAAACAAAATTAAATAAAAAAGGACGCGAAGAAAGAAAGACAAAAATCCGTCTATAACGGCCGCGTAGGCACCTTGCTGGACCGCTTCCTGATTTAAAACAAAAAACAAAACAAAAATTTAACCCTAGAGTTCGAGGTTAGACTCTAAAGGCTAAACTCCCTAACACCGACTTTTACGTGCGGGCCCTCAACACCCACCTACTTACCCTCCACCCTGCTATCATCCGTTTATTAACCGTGGTTGTACTGACCAGGCACGCCATGAACATAATACCGTCCTTTCGATACCACGGGCTATATTGTCAGTACAATGTGGTCACCCCTGATGTTCACCTGATTACGAGCTGACGAAAGTGACAACGACCTCACAGAAGGGGGGCCTACAGACGGCGTGACCTGTAACAGCTCCGGTTGTCACGCGCCACACTCACTGCATGTAACGGTGTGAAAAATTGCGGACACTTGTCGCCGTAATTAGGAGAGGAAAGGAAATGAGATGTCTTGCACAATTACACGGTCTTATCAGGATTATGACAGGGCATTCGAAGGAAGCCTTGAAATGCCTTGCAATGCCATCAGTGTGGACAGGTTAACAACGACGTTTTTGATATAGGAGCCAGCAACACTAGCACCGACTGATGCGCAAAGGGCTGATAGGGTCATGTGAGCGGTGGTCTAATATGTAGCGCGTCGGATTTAGCCGCGGCCGTCACCAATGTCATGGCGATAAAGCGTGGGTTCGATCCCAGTTCGAGCTTGTGATACGTGATAGTACCGGTTTTTCCTGGCTACCGGGCTGCTCATCGGGGGTTTCTCTCCGGTCTCAGATACTACTAGAATTAGCAACGGCAGGTATGAAAATTGGCTGTTTTACGCTAATTACCTCTACCGTTGAAAAGTAAAGTTTTCTTGACTCTCTCTCTCTCTCTCTCTCTCTCTCTCGTAGTTCGATCCCGGCTGGGGCCAAATATTTGTGCTGGCTTTTTCATCGTTGCCCCGTCTTTGATATCACCCTATGTGGTGGAAAAGGACGTTAAACTCCCAAACACCCACCCACCCTCTCTCTCTCTCGCGTAATTCGCGAACGGCCTTTAACTGAAATTTTATTCAGCACGTCTTACGTACGTCTTGTTTATGCTCAAACTGTTTATCAGGATGTACTTCCTCCAGTGCAAAGAAATAAATCTGCTGAAGCCCAACAGTCTTTGTTGCTTGCGCGACGTAAACACACAAATTACTAACTGACTGTGAATTTTGTTGTTGAAACTCTGTCATTATAGCGTCCTCCTTTTTTGTACCAAGCATGCTAGCGCGTTCAGTTTCCATATTTATGAGGACGTGGGCTGAAGAACGACATTATTACGATGCATGTCTCTTCTGTGTTCAGTTCATTCGCTAACCTCCTGCCAACCTCTCCTTTCGCTGTAGCTGCTCTGCCAAAGGAAATGTGGGGGTTCCGCGCAAAGAGATTGGTTTATTGCTTTTGGTCGTGTACAAACGCTTCCAGAGTCTTGGACGAGTCTGCAAATGGAGAAAGGTGCCTTGGCTTTACAGCGAAATTGCCTCTCCAGATCCTCTCAGACCGTGGCTGGAGGCAGCAGTAAAGTCGTCTGGCCTGTCTGGGCTGTTACGGCGGCCATCAGACAGATCAGATTTGTATCTCGGTTCACCCTGGAGAGCTGCCTAACTGCGCTGATGGTCACGCATTTTGTGGAGGATTGATTGCAGGGAGAAACCTCGGTCCAGTTTCCTGCGTAACTCCCCCCTTGTTTCTCAGTGTTAGAGAATGGATGCGGTCGAAATAGGCCCTTAAGCTGTTCGTGAAAACGACCAATGAACAATTGCGGCGTCTTCGACAATAACCCCAATTTCTGCAGTCTAAAGCCTCGATAAGCTTGGCTGGCTTTTGGAAATCTTTTCATCGCTCAGACCTCACTGTAGTAATGCAAGTCTGCTTTCTGTTTAGGCCAGAAAGCCACTTCACTCAAATCCACTCACGTCACCTTTGCCCGACTTTAGTGTGCGCAAAAAGTCCCAGCTTCACTGGCAGCCTGTCTCTTGTTGCATCCCCTGACATCATGTATTTTGCCCTACAGAATACAAAAATCACGAAAATCACGCGCTTTTTTTTTCAGGACAACAAAAATCACTACAAACTAGTACACTCGCCAAACAGGGGTTTTCAAATAAACACTGCAGATAACCCCGAGGCCAGTTTGTGTCCTTACGCCTGCAGCACACCAATCTCTCAATGCCAAGTTACATAGTCAAGGCTAGGAATTCATTTTTACGGTGGCAAAGTTGTGCATACGTTTGCAGGCTGCATTAACACAGAAACTCCACAACGGCCGTGACATCTGGCCGCCATGTCTAGTGTCCTCAACAACCGGAAGTCAGCGGAAGAGAGGCTTTCCTCGCTGTCGTGTGCGCTTCCGGTTCTGGGCCGCACTCGTCTGATTCTCTTTCCGGTGTGAGGTCAGGGCTTTCTGGTATGTTTCCTTTGCGGCGATATGGAGGCCGGAACAGGTTTTGATGTCATTCTTATGACGCTGGAGTGGAGTGGATGCAGACCGCATCTTGAATGAACCAATGCTGCGGAGAGAGAGAGAGAGGGTTGACTTTATAATTGAGTTACGAGGAGAATTGAATCAAGAGGAGAGTTGATTTGAATGGAATTGAATTTAGACGAGAATTGAACTGAATTTGACTTAGAGAAAAACTGAATGAAATTGAATTGAATTCAGAGGAGAACTGGATTGAATTTGAAGGAGAAAAATTGATCATCAATGAAATGAGATCAGTAGTGACTGTGTCAATATTTTGTTTATTTTGTAGCCGGCCTGAACACAGCTCCTTAAATGAACATTTGAGAATAAATTTGTTTTGACTTTTGACTTGTGAGAGTGTTTTGAACATTTTGAAGTTTTTGGTACTCTTATCTGGTACATAGATACTTTTAATTCAGCATTAAACGGGTTAAATTCCTTGGAACAGTTTCGACCGTCAGGGAGTGCGCCGCCTGCATGTACACTCGACTGACCGGCACTCTACCTTGATGTTTAGTACTGTTGTTCTAGAAGTGTACCGCGCACTGAGCTGACGACGTAATTTGATTGCGGACGGAGGACCAGCTAGACGGTGTTGATTGGTTGCTATTTTTAAAAGATTTGTCGAGTCCCAATCTGTTCAGGAATGAAGCGTAGACTCAAAGAAAGTTGTATTTCTCTAATAACAGAAGCCAAAAAGTCGCGAAAACGGTCGCGATGGCCAACTGAAACATCCTTCTATGTGGCAAACAGCCTTAATAATAGAGCTTCGAATGGCCACACTCCTACAGAAGATAAAATCTTGGGTCATTGTGGACACTTGTATCGCACAGCCTGGACACAATACTGCGCTTTCGCACTTCTCTTGTTGACCAGATAGGCGCCCACTTCATACAGGCTATTATGCTGTTGACGCAAACGGAACCTCTCAAGAACGACAGAAGAACAATATGTTCGTTTGTGTGAAGCATTCGAGCGGAAGCATTTGCTGCTTAGGGGGAGGAAAGAAGACACACTGAGTCACCGTGAAGTAACTCTCTCTCTCTCTCTCTCTCTCTCTCTCTCTCTCTCTCTAGTCAACGTGTTCCTGATCGGCTGTTTCCACGGTTTCTGTTTGTACAAGGACACTTGTCTTACTGAACTGCGGCCGACCTCACACGCAGCAGCATAACTTTCCGATTCAGCGTTATGATATTAGAAAAAAAAAAATCTGCCATTATGAATATTTTTGTTTGGTACACAAAAGCGAGTATACTCGTATGCGCGCGTGCGTGCGTGCGTGCGTGCGTGCGTGCGTGTGTGTGTGTGTGTGTGTGTGTGTGTGTGTCTCAGAGAGACAGACAGACAAAGACTGACACAGACAGACATAGACGGTCACGGACAGACACATGCAGACAGACAGACAGGCAGACGTAGACAGGCAGACACAGACAGACATAGACAGATAGACAGACATAGACAAACAGATAGACATAGACAGACACAGGCAGACAGACAAACAGAAAGACAGACCCGGCCTACGTGACGTGCCACCATTCACTGACCCCCGCCTGTATGATCACAAACACTGTAACTGTAAGCAAGCATGTCTCACACTGCATTCATACATTCACACACTTACAAACCCTTTGATCGCTGATCTTTATCAAATGACGTACCATCCAGTGTTGACAAGCGCATAATAGGGATTTTTGACGCGCATATCAGCGGTGACTTGAAGAGGTTGTTGTCAAGATGAAAGATCGGATATAGGGCCAGTTTAGTATTAGTCATATCGGGCTGGCTGGACTGTGAACGTGGCCTGTCAAACGTAAGGGGACTTAGAATTATCGCTGGACTTTGTACATGTGGATACCGGTGACTGTATTTGCTCATACCCAAACACCTGGCAACCTTACTCCTTATCCTTTCGCCATATCGGCTAGCACCCTTCCCCTCCTACCCTCCCTCCCCTCCCCCCCCCCCCCCCTCTCTCTCTCTCTGTCTCTCTCTCTCTGTCTGTCTCTCTGTCTGTCTGTCTGTCTCACACACACACACACACACACACACGCTCTCTCACACGCTCTCTCTCTCACCGGCACACACACACACACACACACACACACACACACACACACACACACACACACACACACACACACACCTGGAGAGCCTGAGACTGATACAGACAGATAGATAGAGAGGAAGAGAGAGACAGACTATGACTAATGAAACTCTTGTTTATCTGACAACGGTACAGCCGGTCACTCGACATGATCACTGAGTCACCTGCCACTGCCGACTCTGCCACTAGAAAATGCAAGATCACTACATCAAAGGGAGGCAGATAACCCAAAGCAAGCAACGTAATAGAGAGACAGAGAGAGAGAGATTCGTTATCTCTCTCTCTCTCTCTCTCTCTCTCACACACACACACACACACACACACACACACACACACACACACACACACACACACACACACACACACACACATATATATATATATATATATATATATATAGACAGCCTTTATTCATGCAGTCGATTCCTGTCGGCACAGTGTCGGCGATCACAAGTTGTTCTGAAGCTTGTCGTTCGGTTCCTTAAACACACACACACGAAATATTCCGCAGTTTTTAAGTGACTGAAACCAAAAAACAAAACACACACACACACACACACACGCACGCACGCACGCACGCACTCAGTGGCACACACGCATGCACACACGGCACACACACACACACACACACACACACCCCAGGGGGAAAATTAGGACAATTTAATAGTTTTGTTCGCAGTCTTAACAGCGATTCACACACACACACACACACACACACACACACACACACACACACACACACACGACACTACTGACGTAACATGATCGCTGTGATCCCCTTAGCAATGGCTCCTAACTGCTGTGTTGTCGGCGTTCCGTTGCGAGAATTGAGACATATCGCCTAACAAATCGCTTTTGTGTGCTTTGCCCTCTACACTTCGCCTCATACTTACCGCCATTCAACACAACCACCGACTTCACGCTGCAAGCCTGCATATTGCCACTGGAGTGCGGGTTGTTTCATACTGAGACGGTCCGTACTCTGCTTGTTGCAGTTTCGTACGAATTGCATTTTGTCCTGTTTTATGTCTGCTCGTTTTGTTGTTGTTGTTGTTGTTGTTGTTGTTGTTGTTTTTTAGTTTGTTGTGTTTGTTTTTGCTGTTGTTGTTGCTTTGTTTTGATTTCTGTTTAAAGCTTTCTTGTTTGTTTGTTTCTTTCTTTCTTTCTTTCCTTTTGATTTTGGTTTGGTTTCTCGTACGTTTGTTGTTGTTTTTGTCTGTTTTACGTGTTTGTTTTTTTGTTGTTGATTTTGTTGTTGTTTTGTTTTTTGATTGTTTGTTTTTGTTTGTTTGTTTGATTGTTTGTTTGTTGTTGTTGTTGTTGGTTTTTTTTTTGTTTGTTTGTTTTTTTTTTTGGGGGGGGGGGGATTCGTGGGGGTTTTGTTATTGTTGCTGTTGGGTTTGTTGTTGGGGGGTTTTGTTGGGTTTGTTGGGTTTGTTGTTGTTTTGGGTTGTTTTTTTTTTTTTTTTTGGGGGGGGGGGGTCCTTTTTGTTTGTTTTGGTTACCCCCCCCCCTCCCCTGGTCTTTGATATTAGCTTTATGTCGTTGAATGTCGGAATGCTAAACCCGCATACTAACTACCACCACCGCCGGGCCCGCAAATACTTCAATACAGCCAGTGCCAACCGTGCACAATACTTTGCCATCATTGTGCGATACTGGCGATGGCTACAACTTTGTAAAAGTAAAAAAAAAAAAAAAAAAAAATCTGATGCAAACTAGCTAACACAAAAGAGTGCAGGAACGTGCAAGATCTGGAAACAGTACGTTCAAAGCGATGTCACGTTGTTGGCAAACTGTACATGGCGAGTTGGAACGATCACACTGATTAGCGATTGGGAAACACCTCCTTCCAGTGCAGTTGTGTGTTGCAATGCAGTTGAACTGGGCTTGCCAGCTCGTGTTCGCATAACCATAGCCTAATGGCTGGATCACGTTTAGTCAGTGTAGGGGTGCTTGTCCCTTAGCTCAAGACTGAAAAAGTCCTATCATGTGAGCACAGGAATAGATGTGAGAGTTTGGGGATCCCTCCTGGAGACAGATGGCTAACAAAGTTCCGTCTCTCAACCGTGTCTTCTTGTCCCAGTCAGTTTTCCCTGTCTTCATCGGACAAGACGGCAACTCTTGGCTGGACGCTCACCTGGCCTGATATATGACGACCTGTCTGGTATGGGTAACCCTATCCATCGTAGCCTACAGGGTCTACGGGCCTCCCAACCTCCCCCCTCCCCCACCTCATCACGTGAAGGTTGTTGCCCCGGGGAGGGAGGGGGAACGCAAGTGAGGGTGGGGGCAGCTCATGTTCAAAGTCTTAGACAGTAAACGAACTGAAACAGAACAGTGTACGGACTTTAGCTATTACGTCCAATATAATAGCGATAGTAGTGAGACTTAGTAGGATTTCGTACGGAGGACTTCGTTGAGCAGCGTAACCCATTTACATGTAAATTAGGCTCACACGGCAGAGGCCGCGACTGCTAACGCGCTGCGATTAGCTAATGGTACCCGTAACGTGCCTAATTTACATGCAAGTGGGTTACGCTGCTCTGCGAAGTTCTCCGTACGAAGCCCTACTAAGTCTCACTACCGTCGCTGCAGCCGGTAACTTGAATTGGGCTCGCCGCCAGCTCGACCGTCTGGCGAAGGCAACCCGACACCTCGGTGTTGTATTTACACTCCCATCAACAATGTATCGTTTACGGGTCATGCATTGCAAATTACAGAGAGCGGCCGGGTGGAATGAAGCTGGGATTTGTGTGTGTGTGTGTGTGTGTGTGTGTGTGTGTGCGCGTCCGGCTCAAATATAACCTGTCCGTGCCGGCTGCTGGTGGGAAGGTTCGCGTGGGGGGATTAGGGCTGTAATTTGATGTTGTTTGTGTGTGTTCTGTATTCAAAGTTATAATTATGGGGGAAGGTGGAAGCGTTTGGGGAGGGGGAGGGGGAGGTGTTTAGGGATTGGGGGTGAGGAGGGGAGTGGGAGGGAGATAGACTAGGGGCAAGAAATACTGACTGGTAAAGATCTTCCGAATTACATGTATCATGTATTTTGGCTAGACTATGTACAAACGTCTGGCTCAGTTGTGATTTACACAAGCGCTAGATCTCTCCCTCTGTGTGTGTGTGTGTGTGTGTGTGTGTGTGTGTGTGTGTGTGTGTGTGTGTGTGTGTGTGTGTGTGTGTGTGCTCTCTCTCTCCTCTCTCTCTCTTTCTCTTGGAAATGGTAATTGTGCCAATAGCTTTACCGCTGAAAAATAAAGGATCAATGTCATTGTCATTCTCTCTCTCTCTCCCTCTCTCTCTCTCTCTCTTTGTAGGAGTTCACTGCGCACAATATTCGCACCACTAAAAATGTTACCCCAATCCTACCTAAAGCCGAGAAACCGACCCCCCTACCCTTCCAGCCCCACCCCCTCGACTGTCAGTCAGTGCCCTTCATCCCCACCACCAACATCAGTACCAGACAGGGACATGTCGCCGTCATGGTGTACTTCAAAGCATACACATTATTGACTTCCTGTCAAATGGTAAAGCTAGACTCTAAGTACTCTTCAACTGAATCAGTCCGTGGCGCGTGGGCCAAATACTAAACCAGTAATAATAATAATAATGAGTATTGTATAGGCGCTTTACCCAATGTCATGAATCGGCCCAAAGCGCCGCGAACCGAACCCAACACGCACGCTCACGTGAATCCCACGCACTCTCCCACACACAGGACATAAACACATTACAATCACGTGGTGCGAATGGTCAGCTCAGCTATTTAAATTTCGGAATTTAGAATTGCATTTATTTTTCAAATTTGATGGGCTGAACATTTCCAAAGCAGAGGGGGAGGAAGCCGGAGTACCCGGAGAGAACCCCCGACGATCGGCCCGAATAAACCAATGACATGCGGATGTGCTTTGTGTCAGTAATACTAACTATCCCTTGCATACGAGCACCAAACATGGCAACATATTAAGCTTTGACTCCCTCAAGCCCGAGCTAGTTCTCAGATCAGTAACTCTCCCGGTTCAGTCAACGAATACACCCAGCGGTTACCCAACACTGCAGTCTTAAATGTCCCCATGAGGTCTGAGTCTCGAGTGGCCCTCCTCAAAGAGGTCACAATCAGAGGTTAGTGATTTCGACTGGCGCTGACAACTCGCGTCAACTTCACAGAACATGATTATGGAATCGCTTGAATGCACTGTTTTTGATTGAGGCCAGCAGTGTGAACTCGACAACAGAGTGCAGTCGACAACAGTTCGTTAGGAAATGAAGGAAGGAAGGCGCGGCGGTGGGACACACACACACACACACACACACACACACACACACACACACACACACACACAGAGTCACAGAGTGTCTTTGATGCTGAGAGCTGCCTCTATATCTTTTGTCAGAGACATTCAAACACTGTCTGTATACTGTATTATACTGTATAATGTCTCTGCTTTCGCAGTGTCGTGTTTCCTAGTTCATGTCTGCTCAATTCACTAGAAATCAAAGCCAAGATTTATTCGTCCGTCATGGTGCACAGTGTAGTTCCCAAGGAAAACACTGACAGGTCATTTCCCCCATATTCATTTTCCTACGACTATGCTAACGCGTCTATACCCTTGCAGACTTGTTCAACTTTTGAACTTAGATTCACTAGTCAACATCGATTACAGTTCCCAAGTCTTCCACAATCACCTTTTCTCCTGTCACTGGCGTGTCCTGAGTATGTACCTCTCTCTCTCTCTCTTCGGCTCTCTCTCTCTCTCTCTCATCGGTTCTCTCTCTCTCTCTCCCCGGCTCTCTCTCTCTCTCTCTCTCCGGCTCTCTCTCTCTCTCTCTGACACTCACACACACACACACACACACATGCGCTTGCGCGCGCGCGCACACACACACACACACACACACATATGAGCGCGCGCGCACACACACACACACACACACACACACACACACACACCCTAAACGTTGCACCATCGCAATCCCTCACGCGCTATGACAAGCCTCACTCAATAATAGCTGTGATCGCCTGTTTCCTAACGACTATTTCAAACCTGCTCGAGCGCCGAGTTATAATACCAGGGATAACAGTCTCGCCCGAACGCATTACAGCTCCTCGTAAAAACCACTTACAATCGGTTAACCGGATGGAATTACTAGCAGCGGCCCGGCGACGGCCTCAGACAGTTCAGATCGGCAATTCAAGCGAATGATAAACATAGGTATCGCTGCGGCTTGTCTAACAAGGTCTGATTGGATGTCAGCGAGTTTTCTGTTGCTTTGTGTGTGTGTGTGTGGGGGGGGGGGGGGGGGGGTTGGGGGATGGATGGGATGAGAGGGAAATGTCATGGGAACGTGAGTCACTCAGTAAGAGATTCTGCCCTTACACCGCTCTTGCCGGGCTGGCTGGCCCTGTTGCCTCGGTGGGGCTTTTATCTGGCCGTGAGAACAGAATGTTTCGATGTCACGGTGTCAGCTTGTGTGCGTGTGTGTGTGTGTGTGACCACTCTTGTCAACAATCTTTGCTCTTGCAATACGTCTGCTCGAAAATCACTGAACTGCAGCACACACACACACACACACACACACACACACACACACACACACACACACACACACACAGTCTCTCTCTCTCTCTCTCCCTCCGGGTCTCTCTCTCTCTCTTTCACACACACACACACACACTGTGACATGCGCGCGCGCACACACACATGCGATTTTTTTAAATGCCAGTTTAGGCCATCGACCCACCATAGTCAGAGAGAGAGTGTGTGTGTGTGTGTGTGTGTGTTTACAGCGACATTTCCCGTTCCCCATTCCGGCACGTCATTGTTTACAACGTAAGAAACACACAGCCCGGCAGTGCAGCAGCCTGTAGACAGTGTAGTGTATATACCCTGCCACCTATTGGCTGCGTGCCAAGTGCTTCTGGTCGGTGAGCAATGTTTCACGTGCTTGGCCTAATCTGATCAGTCTGACACATTTCATTAGGTCCCATTCCGCTGTCCCCTCACGCAAGCAGGCTCTTGTACGGGGCCCAGCACGGTGGCTCAACGGTACATCAAGTGGACTGGGCAGGACCTTGTGCTGGACGAGATGATGGGAGAGGACGCTTGTGGTGAAAAGACAAGCAAGAAGAATGATTTTTTTTATTTACTGTTTTTATCTTGTGTGTGTGTGCCGTTATGTGTGTGTGTGGAAATATACAGGGGTACAATCACATACACGTACATGTGTCCAATATAACATACATTTGTTCACTTCAGAGAGTACAGATTGCACTTGCACTCTGAGCTTGAACCGAACCAGATGCCAGATTCACACATCCGGGTTCTAATTTGGGACGAACTGAAGAACCAGGTGGACGGAGCGGTACACTTTTAGTTTCTGGTCCGCGACCCCTCCTCTTCTGTTCTTGTCTTGCCTTGTGTACTGTACAGCGCTTGTGATCTAACCGAGACAGTATTGTGTCTGACTGTCTGGTGAGCTAGTTCCTGTCTCGGCCCAATGCGTTACTGACGTGGCCGCAGTTCCGCCTGACAGGACTAATGGCGCGAACCGGCATGTCAGCCCTCGTCACGTCTCACGCACACTCAGACGCGGTCGATGGCAGCCATGATTAAGCTGGACGTCATTTGCGGGACGTCATTAACGTCACGTCACGTCACTCTTTGTCTCCCGGCGTTGCTGATTGGTGGGTTTGGGCGATGATACCGATATAATATCGCGAGTTCTCGTCACGTGTTACGGGCACGTCAGATGATTTGTGTGCGCGTGGTTTCGGTTACAATTTCTGCTCATTACTTTTTTTTTTAACGGTCCAGCTGTTTCGTTCGAAATGTTCAATTTTGTGTCTCGTCAAAAAACGTCAAGTTAGTCTGGGAGTACTTACTATGAGAGTGCAGTGAAGTATGAAATCTCTCTCTCTCTCTCTCTCTCTCTCTCTCTCTCGTGTGTGTGTGTGTGTGTGTGTGTGTGTGTGAGAGAGAGAGAGACAGAGAGAGAGAGAAGTCCTTCCTCTGGATGAAAGTCAGTCTGCCTTTGTAACCTATACTGGCGTGTGTTCGACTGGACTTCATTAACAATGTTGATTGTTTAGTTTTTACTCCTTTTTTCTCCCCCCCCCATGCCCCCCCCCCCCCCCGCCCCCCGCCACCCTCAGACACAGGAAGTCAAAGGAAACGGACAACGAACCCGTGAATGCGGCGAGACTGCGGTAAACAAGAGTAGGGGGGAGCATGAATTTCCTATACAAACAAGCGTCTGACAGAGTTGGCAGTCACAACGAACAAGGGAAGTTCCACAACACTTATTGTGGTAGACGCTGGAACTGCAAATAGCGTGCGGGCCAAGAAATTGCATCTGTATTGTTTGCACACTCACAAAAAAACAAACGCACTTGCACTCACACAAAAAAACAAAATACATACCCTCTCCGCCCCCGCCCCCCCCCCCCCTTCTCATCCTCTTCAAAGCTGCGTCGCCCTTCACCTCCCCACCCCCCTCCCTCCCCCCTCTCTCTCTTTCTCTCTCACACACACACACACACACACACACACACAATTTTCTTGCACAGCTGCATGTGTTCAACATTTTTACCCTTCTCCCCACCCCCACAACGAAAATAACTTCACTCCAGAGCATGGTGTGGTTCCCGTGGCTACATGTATACAGACAGAACACTCACCCAAGGAATCCGTCTGCTGCAGGAACCTGGAGAGTCTCTCCTGAATGCCAAGGTGTTTAGACAACTGCAAGCACTCAGAGAGAGAGAGAGACAGAGACAGACAGACAGACAGACAGAGAACGAACGAAGGAACAAGGCTAGTTATTTCCTTACCGACTTCATATACTGTCATGAGTGGGATTTCAAAAGATTTCTTACCCTTTAGTTTCTCATCGCAGAACTGTTTTAATATCTCGGGACAGACATACGCAGAAGGATCAGTCTGATTCTGAGCTGACAGGGTCGGTCCGTCCAAATGGTGCGAGGACGTGTCGGGACGCGCGAGGTCGTGCGAGAAGTGTCATAAGTGTATGTTTATGTTTTGGGGGCTTTGTGATTTTAATAGGGACTTTACATAGAACGGGATAGTGATCGCTAATGCCTGAGAGAGAGAGAGAGAGAGAGAGAGAGACGTGTTTCCTTCTCTTCCCTCCTCCCCCCCCCCCCCCACTTGTGGAATCTTTATTGAGGCGGAATGTGATGATGCAACCATCCTCATTCTGCAGCAACCGTTACGTGCTTAACCCAGCCCGGGAACTCCGCATGACACGTACAACAGAGATTGCTGCCAGTACTGACACGCTCAGTCTAAGATTCTCTATTACGGAATGATCCTCACCTGTAGTGATAATACGTGCGTTAGTATACTAGTATAAGCTCTTTATCCCATTTGCTAGGCTCACGGCAAACCGGGCCGCCGCAAACTGAACCCAGCACTCACGCTCACGTGAATCACCCGCATTCTTTCACACATCGGACCTCAACACATTACCAGCTTCCTCACTTGGTGTGAAGGGTCACCTAAGCTATTTAAGCTTCGGAGTTTTGATTTGCACTTACTTTTTTTTTTTTTTTTTTTTTTTTGGTTTTAGGGCTGACCATTAATTTCCAAAGCAGAAGATGAGGGGGGGGGAGGGGGTCCGGAGTACCCGGAGAACCCTCCGACTACTTTCGCCGGGCCCGAATGAACATAGGCACACTACAAAACTGAACATGCATGAGTCCCAAAGAATGCTTCATTTCTTGAATTGAATTGAAATGTGGTCTCAGCCGGCTGTCTGTGTCGTGTTCCTCTTATTACGACGTCTTCTATTCTTTCTCCTCTGTGCCCCAGAGTGTACTATACACTATATGTACCATCATTACCTCCCCCTACTTGATGACGTCAGAGAGATCCCCACTTTTGCCGGGGGCTATTTTTCACATGACTATACCACTCCTTGATACAAGTCCTCTGAAAACCATGCATTCTGTCACCAGGCGCTTAACTTGTAATATAAGACCAAATGCATCTAATTCACCGTGACAGACGAAAAAAAAAAAAAACAAAAACAGAAAACAAAATAATGCTCCGTGCTCGACAATCTATGGCCGCAGGGGAATTCTTGAATGCGATGGCGTTTCGGGCGTGTGTATTGTAAAATGATGGCCGAAGTGGATTGCTTTCTCGGCCAGTGAGTAGGTCTGGGGGGACTTTAGTGCCGGCTGGCGGCTGGTTTGATGAGCACGATATTGACTCTCTCTGTACATGGAGTAGGAAGGAACTGGCGTTGCGAAAGCAGGCTAGACAGACTGTGGTCCACGGAGTCATCCCTGGTTCGAGTGATGGGAACTGGGATTGTCTGCAAAGGCAGCGTGTTATAGAGGACAGTCCTACGTATGTCTCTTGTTAGAACGCGAAAGACTGCCAGGGTATCGACTGGAATTCTGCCCGCGGTGTTGTATGTAGGACGGGGAAAACTGCAAGCTAACGTGTTAGAACGGACAAGACTGTCACTTAACGCACTGTGTTGGAACGGAAAACGTATAAAAGCCTACCAACTTGCTAGAACACGCGAGAAACAGGGAAAAACACAGCATGTTCGCTGTTAGTTCGAACTGAGAACACTCCCGTGTGACATGGGCATTAGAATACTTTCTTTTCTCTTACACCACTCTCAGTACTGATTTTGCTTCTTTTGTCACGGTATCTCCCCGCCCCCCTCCCCCTCTCCCAACCCCGTTAGCAGGCTGATGACCATGATATCAATTTGCTTTGTCCGGCCGTTCTAACAATCTGACTGGCAGCCTTTCCCGTTTTAACAGGCTGTCAGCGTTTCCGTTCTAACACGTTGACTGACAACCTCGTCCGTTTGAACAAGTCAATTGTATTGACAGTCTTGTTCGCGTTTCCGTTTTAACTGAGATGCGGCAGTCTTTTCCGTTCTGACATGATATTGACTGGCAGTATTTTGTCGTTCGCAAAAATCTGGTAGTCTTTTCCGTTCTGACATGATACTGACTGGCAGTGTTTTGCCGTTTCGCAAAATCTGGTAGTCTTATCCGTTCTAACAAGCGCCAACTTTTTCCCGAGCGTGTTTTGAGCTCTTTTCTGTGTTTGCTCGAACAAGAACGTCTCCATGTGTGTCATCAGCATAGCCTGCCTAAAAGGGTTGCCACACGTTGAGATTCTGCGGGCCTACCAGCGGCGAAATGCCCTTAGAGCCAATTAAATCCGCTTGTAGCGAGCACTCCCCGGAAACGCCGCCGCGACGCCTATTTTTTCCTCGCCACTGACGCCAGCAAGTCGCCGCTGACCATGCTTTGTGCATTGGAGCGCCGGGCCGGCGGTGCAGCTGGTAGCCAAAGTGTGTTGCAACGTATGACCGCAACCCCCGCGCAGTACACAAGCGGGTGCCTCGCAAGCACTCTACGTCTGACAAGGCTCCCAACAAAAAGCTTTCCGAAGTGTATAAACATCTTACACAGTCGACCGTGCAAGCACAGTCAACTCTGTCACAGTTGCAGAGTCAGTTTTCAGCGTCCCTGAAACCCCAGTAAAAGCCAAGGGCAGCCTGATTTCACAGCTCAGTTTGCGTTTTGACACTGAGCGAGAAAGATCGTGCAGCACTCAACAACATCCGCTAGACACTGTAGCGATGTGTCTCGCTCACTGATCAAAAACCAGATAATGTCACGGCAAACTCGTGCTCTGGTTTTATAAGCGTCCCCGAAGCGCTGAAAACTCTGCAACTGTGACAGAGTTGCCTGGATTATATGCACAGTCGAAGGAGTCGCAGTTTTAAAAAAAAAAAAAAAAACCGCAATGTTTGCGGCTTTTTGCTGAGGTTGCAGACCTTTAAAGTTACAGATATTGTTTGAACTCTAATTCCTGGTTAATTTTTAATTAATTAATTTTTCTCCTATGGCCCGACTTTGATATTACCCTTACGTGGGCGAAAAAGCTGCTAGGACATCCCCCCCCCCCAAAAAAAAAAAAAAAAAACCAAAAAAAAAAAAACTGTCAAACGAGCAAACAAGCCTGCAGGCTGACTTAAAAAGTTGAATATATATTATTTTACACATGACAAGGCGCACACAAGTCGCCCTTTTCACTCACTCTGAGATGAGTTTTGTGCTGTGATTACAGACAGCGGAGAAACTAAAAAGCTCAGAGAGGGAATTCTGCAGGGAACATAGGGCAACAATCTTTGGCCTCCCCTCGGCGATTCGGCGTATCGATCCACAGAACGTGGTGCGTGTGGGAAGGAGAGAGAGAGGAGGGTGGGGGGGGGCATCAGAGGGTGGGGGTGATCAGGGTGAGGATGCGGGCGGGAGGGGGGAGGGCCGGGTAAGAGAGGAGGGAAGTTAGAGCCCGTGATTGGACGGGAGCATTATTTTTCACTTAGTGGCTGATGATTTGGGCTTGTCGTGACATTAGCACGCATGCTGTAATTTTGGGTCAGCTGCCGGGGTCAGTCGCGCAGTGTGGCGGCTACAGCGGGAAACAAGTCAGTCAGGCCAAAAAAAGCAAAACAAATTAGCTCGTTTTGGATAGGTTTGCAATACGTTTTCTTTGTTTTATTTTGATTATGATTATTAATATCATTTTCAACCTCAGCAAGCAAGCACACACACACACACACACACACACACACACACAGAGTCTCTCTCTCTCTCTCTCTCTCTCTCTCTCTTATGTGGTGGAAAAGGACGTTAAACCGCCAAACACCCACACACTCTCTCTCTCTCTCTCACACACACACACACACACACACACACACACACACAGGGGCCGGCAATTTTTCTTCTTTTTTTTTTTTTTTTGGCCTCAGTATGTACAGGCCGAGGTAGACACCACATAAAATTAAAATTACGAGAGTGGCGGATAACTTGCTGACAGTGGAGGGTGAGGTCGGGGGGGGGGGGGGGAAGGGGAGTGCCGGATGGTTGTTACGGACGCTGGTGATGATAGTAATGGTGCATTAGGGATGTAAAAGGTCGTGGTGGTAATGTAATTACTTTGGCAATGAAGTTTCCGTGTGTGGTGTGTGTGTGGTGGTTTCAGGATGAGTAGGCTGGCATCCGTCGGTCGCTAATTCTGAACACGGTCACTCTCTGGCTTCACGAGACAGACAGACACTGAGACATACAGACGGACGGATGGACGGACAGACAGACAGACAGAGACTCTGTGTGTGTGAGAGAGAGAGAGAGAGAGAGTGTGTGTGTGTGTGTGTGTGTGTGTGTGTGTGTGTGTGTGTGTGTGTGAGAGAGAGAGAGAGAGAGAGAGGGAGACAGACAGAGACTCTGTGTGTGTGTGAGAGAGAGAGAGAGAGAGAGAGGCAGACAGACAGAGACTCTGTGTGTGTGTGAGAGAGAGAGAGAGAGAGAGAGACAGACAGAGACTCTGTGTGTGTGTGAGAGAGAGAGAGAGAGAGAGAGAGGGAGACAGACAGAGACTCTGTGTGTGTGTGAGAGAGAGAGAGAGAGAGAGAGAGGGAAGTTCTAAGTTACTCAGTTTTGAATGCAATGCATACAGTTCACTCTCACTTCAGTTTACCTCCCAGTATGTATCTACCCAGCAGTCTGATTTATAGCGCTTTCGTGGGTGTGTACTCATAAAACTGACAGACCTTTCAAGAGAAAGAAAAAAAAAACTTACTTCCTCTGCCAGACCCGCAAAATGAGGAGATTAGATTTGTGTCTTCAGCGGTTTGGCGCGGCACTCCTTGCGGCTTTCGGTTTCCGCCGAGACTGACTGAAAGTGTACTTTTCAACTGAACCAAATGACATCAGCTGGTCCAGAATTGTACAAATTTAAAGAATGCACAGAGCTGTAAAAATATGTACGCGCTTAATAAAACAGAACCGTCAGTTTGGATGTCAAAGGCCGGGGTTAACGCCCTTTTCCCATGCACAGGGGTGATAAAGCCGGACGGGGTACAGTGTAAAAGCTAGTACAAAGTCTTCGCTCCCAAGCGGGATTCGAACTCACGACCCGAGGCCGGCGGCATTAAAAGTGAGCTGCACTTATCACGCCCCCCTCCCCCACCCCCACCAACCACCCCCACCCCCAGCACTTATCAGGCCCCCTCCCCGGCCCGCCCCCCCCCCCCCGCCCCCCCCCCCCCCCCCCCCCCAAGTTTCTGGCATACAACACTAGACAAAAATATACTTTCACTTGAACCACTGAGATGAAGCCAGGGATTGTGTAGATAATACAAGGTCGGTCTGTGTCAGCCACAGGATCGCGATAATAGACTCGGAAACCTAAAACACTAAACCAGGAAACAGCTCTTGAAAGATAGCACTGTTTTAATAAGATACGACCGAGAAATTGCCAAGACTGAACCAGAGAACACAATTTCGCAATGAAGCACGCCTGGAGCGGAAACCTTTCCCAGGGGAGTAGAACTCAACAACACTCGGTATTGATTGATACCCCCCCCCCCCCCCGCCGATACTCCACCCCCGACCCCCTCTCCACTTCCTTAGGCTATCGTCATCCTTACCGTAGGTACACCCCCACCCCCTTCATTTCAGTCTCCGTCCCTTCCCCCCTGAGCCCCATCCCATCTCTTCAGTTCAAACTTTTTCCTGCCTGCCCCGGCCTTTTCCTTTCTCCGGCGTCACCAGTGTTCTGTTGTAAGGTATCATTTTCGCATAACACAGATTGCACATGAGGCCGGAGATTTCCCCTCCATCAAGGATTTAAAGCAAAAAAAAAAAAAAAAAAATTATAACGGAAACTTGCAGACACGAATTTGTGTCGTGTAAACCAGTAATGCAATGAGGGTGATATTCAGTTAATGTTGCACTTTTGCAAGTGAGTGTTAATAGCCCCCCACCCCACCCCACCCCCTCCCCACATCCTCCCTCACCCCCCATACACACACACTGTTGCTCAGTTGGTATAGTTCGCCCGTTAGGGGGGGGGGGGGGTGCAAATGTATACCAGTCATGCGCAGGAGGGGCAAATGAACTCCAGTCGTCCACTAACGGGGTCGACTGTATCTCCGCAACGCGGGAGGGGGTGCAAGTGTATTCCGGGGTCTGGCGAGGTGAAGTCACGTGGCCGCTGACTTCGTTCTACGAATTTACTTTATGTGAAATATCGACGGAATTGACGGGTATACATTTGCACCCCCTAACGGGCGAACTACACCTACTGAACCACACTGTTCTCCTTGGGCATTAGTGTTCCACAGTTGTGCAGAGGTGAGCCTGCTAAATATGAGTTGAGTCAGGCAGTATATCATATGTACAGGCCATTTATCATAGGCCAGGGAGGCTGACTCCCCATAACCACGCTGAACCATCTTGCATTTGCTTCAAGAATCGGGCAATTCGTTCATTGGCTGTCAGCACGCGACTCTGACGGGCAAGTAAGCGGATCGACACTGACGACTGAAGAGAGACCAAGGACTTGATCCCCTTCAGTCCACCCCCCCCCCCCCCCCCCATCCCCCATAACCTCCTCCTACTATCACCCTTCCCGTCCCCCTCCTCGATCGTCTCCTTGATAGTGTCTTCAATATTCCCCTCCCTCCCTCCTCCAGCGGCGTCTGTCAAATTGGATCTCACCCTCGGGCCTGTTGTCGCTCTCACTGGTGTGGACAGACTGAGGACTACCTTCCTATTTGCCATCATTTTTGTTGTTGTTGTTGTCTTTGTTCCCTGCTTCAGTTTGCGCTTCAGCATTCTCCTGACAAAAGCATCGGTGGGCATCAAAAGACGAATGAAGGTTCAGATGTGTGTGTGTGTGTGTGTGTGACGGTAGGGGGATGGGGGGGCGGGGGTCGCTGACAAATTTTAAATTCAGTTTGGAATTTACGTAACATTTTGTCTGCTTGCTTGTTGTCAATGAGACCGGGTCATACCCGGCCCCTATTTACTGATACTTTGTTTACAACGTGTGTACTGCTGTATTCCCCTCTTTGTTCTTCTTAGTCCCGCTGTCCCTCTAGCCACCCGTTCTACCCTTCCCCGGCCACCCCTGTTCATCAGCCTTTGTTCCCTGGCCAGCCCTGTGTAGTGTGTACTGCCCACTAGCCACGCGCGCAGTGTTGCGTATCCGCGGTGGCGCGCGTGTCAATTAGTTGTGTTTGTTTGTGTCTGTTTAGTGTCAAATATCTCCGTAGTCCCTTCACTTAGAATAATTCTGTAAACTGCAGTAGTTTCCTGACAGCTTGTACATTTTAATCATGTTTTGTTTTTAGCGCTATTTTGTAGTTTAACTGGTGTATTTAGCGATTTTCACCACTTTTCAAATGCGTGGTCCCTGTCTTTACGCTCTTTAATCGGCGATAGAAAATTGTCTGAGTTTTGATGAGATCTTAAACTATTATAGTCTTAAAGTACTTTTCACGCTCTTTTAGATGCACTTTGTTTGAAGTGTCTAGCTGTTATATAACGCCCACTGTGATTCGTTTTCCATGTGTTAAGAAACACAAATTTCGCTGTGGCTGGCCATACGCGCTCAGCATTTCGCTGCACTTGGGGCAGTGCTGTCTTTGCGGCCCGCGCTGGGCGCATAAGTAGCCGCGGGCTACGCCTCACTGGACAGTCGCCAGCCAGCCCTGCCGCGAGCCACTGCGCGTGTCTACGAATTGTCTGCCATTTGTTGCTGTTTTCACGAAATAAACTCATGTCATAGCGACCTCTGTGTTTGGTCTCCCTGCCTGCATGAACCGGACCCCTGACGCCCGGTTACATCTTTTTGGCGCTGCGAGCAGGATTTAAAGGGAGCAGAAAACAGTACAGAAGAAGTCTGATCGGCCATGGCACTTTCTCCAGTCTACATGAAGCCGGAGCCTCTACCACAGTTCGATGGCGAAGGAGGTGATTGCACGGCTGAGGAGTTTATCGAGGAGGCAAGGAGAAAGCTGACCAACTACAGCCTGTCCGATGGTGCTGCAACAGAGTTCGTGCTTGGCGCGCTAACCGGGTGCGCTAAGGCTGAAGTTCTGAGCCGGCCAGCCAACACACGCTCGTCAGCTGGTGCCATCTTGGACCTCATCAGGGTCGAGTTTGGTGACCATAGAGATTTGGTCACCTTGCTGGCGGACTTCCACAGCAGACGTCAGGGCGTGGCAGAGGGCGTGTACCAGTACGCCCACGCCGTGCTAGCAGCAGCAGCCAGGGTGAACGCGAAGCGGACAGACACCCTCTCTGAAGACCTGATCAGGGACCGCTTCGCTGACGGCCTTCACCCACCCGAGCTGCGCAGGGATGTCAGACGGTACATCAGAGAGAAACCTGGCACCACGTTCCAGGAGGCCAAGACCGAGGCTCTACGCTGGATGCGGGAGGACAGTGCCACTACCGAGGCCCTGCAGCTACAGCTATCGGCAATGTCTGCGGAGATTGTGCAGCTGCGCCTCACGGTAGCTGCCCTCTCGGCAAGATTGGAGCAGTCCCCACAACCAGCTGAGACCATGCCTGAGAGTGAGACCTCGGCGTGCGACTGGTGTGACCAGGCTGGTCACTCTGAGAGTGACTGTCCAGCCAAGAGGGAGTACCGCCAGCGTAGGAGACGGCGGCGACGACGACGACGCCGATCGCATGGCGGGTCACACCAGCTGCAAGACAAGGACTCTCCACCCTCTCACCCACTGATGCAGCAACCTGTCTACAATCAGCAGCAGTACCAGCTGCCAGATCATCAGCCGCCAGTAGCTGCTACTCGTGCTAAGCAGCCGATGACCCGCGCTCCCGGACTATCTACGAGAACTGCCGTGAAGTCGCCGGTGGCTAAGTCAGGGAACGCTGAGCACACACAGCCTGACAGTTGTCCCAGTCCTGTTGGGTGGTGGCTGTACTATCCAGCAAATACAGCCACTCCGTCTGATGCAAGGCCGGTAGCTGCGGACGTTCCAGCTCCAATACCCGCCGGCCTAGCAGGTGACGCAACCCCTGTTGCGCAACCGGTATCTGAACTCCGGCCTACCGCCCCCGTGTATGAGCTGCGGCGCTCTGCTCGGATCCGGCAGAATACCACAGCCGAGGTGTAAAGACTGACCAGTGTGTTGTGAAGACAAGTGACTGATATTCCCTCCGTGTGTGATAAATTTCAAGGACTGATTTTCAGTTTCGAACTGTGCCTAAACCTTAGTTAGTATTTGAGTTAGCATGTCACTTGATTTTTGCCTGTGTATAACCTGAGGGTTTTGATTGTGTTTTTCTTTGTTTGTTTTGTGACCACTAGGAGTTTTACTTTGGTTTAGATTAGATTTATTTTCAGTTTAACCAGCGAGGACGCTGGTTGTGGTTCAGTTGGGGGGGATGAGACCGGGTCATACCCGGCCCCTATTTACTGATACTTTGTTTACAACGTGTGTACTGCTGTATTCCCCTCTTTGTTCTTCTTAGTCCCGCTGTCCCTCTAGCCACCCGTTCTACCCTTCCCCGGCCACCCCTGTTCATCAGCCTTTGTTCCCTGGCCAGCCCTGTGTAGTGTGTACTGCCCACTAGCCACGCGCGCAGTGTTGCGTATCCGCGGTGTCGCGCGTGTCAATTAGTTGTGTTTGTTTGTGTCTGTTTAGTGTCAAATATCTCCGTAGTCCCTTCACTTAGAATAATTCTGTAAACTGCAGTAGTTTCCTGACAGTTTGTACATTTTAATCATGTTTTGTTTTAAGCGCTGTTTTGTAGTTTAACTGGTGTATTTAGCGATTTTCACCACTTTTCAAACGCATGGTCCCTGTCTTTACGCTCTTTAATCGGCGATAGAAAATTGTCTGTGTTTTGATGAGATCTTAAACTATTATAGTCTTAAAGTACTTTTCACGCTCTTTTAGATGCACTTTGTTTGAAGTGTCTAGCTGTTATATAACGCCCACTGTGATTCGTTTTCCATGTGTTAAGAAACACAAATTTCGCTGTGGCTGGCCATACGCGCTCAGCATTTCGCTGCACTTGGGGCAGTGCTGTCTTTGCGGCCCGCGCTGGGCGCATAAGTAGCCGCGGGCTACGCCTCACTGGACAGTCGCCAGCCAGCCCTGCCGCGAGCCACTGCGCGTGTCTACGAATTGTCTGCCATTTGTTGCTGTTTTCACGAAATAAACTCATGTCATAGCGACCTCTGTGTTTGGTCTCCCTGCCTGCATGAACCGGACCCCTGACGCCCGGTTACATCAAGTTGAGTGTTTGTCAACTGACGACTCGCCGGATTGCATAATCAAAAAAAAAAAAAAAAAAAGCACACACACACACACACACACACACACACACACACACACACACACACACACACACACACAAGAACTCTTAAAGTGATAAGTTTATTGATCAGCTAGCTGATTGACTGACTTCTTTTGTGAAGCTTCGGTTAGAATTAGGATCATTACTCGATGCATCTAGAATGGACTACATAAGTACAAGTAACTGGTTTTGATTTAAACTCAAAACTGAACAAAACAGTAGAGGCTGCTTGACTGTAAGTCCGAGGGCACACAAAAATACATGAATACGTTTCTGACTGATAAAAGCCTCCGCAAAGTTTCCCCTTCGTTTACGCGAAACCTTTTTGTCCCCACCCCCACCCCGCATTTTCCATCCCCCCTCACCCCTCCCCTCCCTCCCTCACCCCTATTCCCACCCTCAACTGATCTCGTTCCACTGAGACCAAAAAAAAAAAAAAAAAAAATCGACAAGAACTAGCGTCCCTTGCGTATTCATGGCGGTAACACAAAGCAGATGACGTTTCCACAGAAAGTTTTCGTGATCGCATTGAGCCATTGTACGAGAACTTTCGTTAAATTAAGCCAGCAAAATCGCATTAAATTTGTTGTTAACAAGCTCACGCAGCACGCAGTTCGGGCCGCCAGATCCCAAGGGTGGGAGGGTTGGACGCCGCCGCCGGCGCACTCCGCTAGATGGCGTTGGTGGTGGCGATTAATGCGCGCGCACCACAATCATCCATCATGGAGACTTCATTTGCATCGTGTCGGTGCAACCGCAGGTTGAACCGGGTGATAATGTTGTTTTGCTTGAGAAAGATTGATCTTAATGCGGCAGGCCATTCGAGTCAAACTGGCATCACATCGGCGGCAAACTTCCTTGATCCGTGGGGTCACTGACTAGGTTGGGTGGAGCTGGGAAGGGCGGCCCGGGTGGGGAAGGGGTGGTCGGGAAAGAGGGCGAGGTTATTTGCTGTACATACAATGTTACAGTTGGTCGAGTGAGTGTGTGTGTGTGTGTGAGTGAGGGGTGGGGGTGGAAGGGAAGAGGTGGGGTTGGGGTGGGGATACCATCTGGCCTAGCTCAGGTTGGGGACATGCCATTCTGTTTCTTTGGTTGGCTGTTTTTGATGGCGTGTGTGTGTGTGTGTGTGTGTGTGTGTCTGAGGGGTGGAAGGGAAGAGGTGGAGTGGGGATACGATCTGGCCTAGCTCAGATTGGGGACATGACATTCTGTTTCTTTGGTTGGCTGTTCAGTTTTGATGGTGTGTGTGTGTGTGTGTGTGTGTGTGTGTGTGTGTGTGTGTGTGTGTGTGTGTGTGTGTGTGTGTGTCAGTGTTCTGAAGGGAGGTTTCGTGAGGGAGAGATTTGTGTTGTAGTTATAGGAGTCTCTCTCCTAACCCGGCCACCCGCAACCGCTCAGTTTCTACCTAAAAAGAAAACAAAACAAGAAAAAAATCAAACACAATACAGCGAAAGAAACCGTAAGAGTAACTGCTTACCGCTGACTAATAAATTACAAGGCCTGCCACGAAACTACTCACACACACACACACACACACACACACACACACACACACACACACACACACACACACACACACACACACACACCAATACAAGACTTCTCGCATTCGCACTTTGGCCGCTGAGCCGGAATAAAACATCAACATAAGAAGACGAAGAAAAAGAGCTGTGAAACCCGAAGAGGATACGAATGGAATTTCCAATCCCCCTATTTCTAACCTCATTTTCTGAAGAAATTGCCATTGCCCAAAAACGTACTGCACCGCTAGAGGGGATGGCTGTGTTACCGATTCACACCCCCCCCCCCCACCTCCCCCTCCCCCTTTCTGATGTCACAGCAAAAAACACGACACGTGAAAGCGGCCTGCCGAGTTCCAAGGCATTGCTGAATTTTCTTTAATCTGCCAGGAAGCGAACTTTACAACGGAGAGAGAGAGAGAGAGAGAGAGTGTGTGTGTGTGTGTGTGTGTGTGTGCCGATGTGTGTGTGTGTGTGTGTGTGTGTGTGTGGAGGAGGGAGAGAGTACAGACAGGATAGCTGCCGAATTCGAACAGCTTCAGTGTTCTTTCTCTCTCTCTCTCTCTCTCTCTCCTCCGAGATAAATGGGCGGTCACGAAAGAAACCCATAAAGCAGCTAACTACATTAGTTTGCTGGGCCCTCGTTCAGTGGCGAGAGCCTCCCGGTTTTAATCAAATCAGTTGCCTACACGGCTGATCTGAATTCAGTACACTCGGAGAAACTGACGCGTCATCGTCGGAAAAGCCGCACGGACAAGGTGTTGGGTTTTTTTTGTTGTTGTTGTTGTTGTTTTGGTTTGTTTGTTTTCTTAACCGCAGGATTTCTGCTTTTGATAATTCGGTTTAGTTGTTGCGTGTTTTTATGTTGTTTCCATAGGAATGGATATAACACATGGTGAGGAAACGTTCGCAGACTTGTCTGCTGAACATATTAAGAGGAGCAGGAACTCAATTTTGAAGAGGCCAAGACCATTGTGAGGGAGATCCAGAGGAGAGGATGGCGGCAAGAACACCCGGACTACAACTGACAACAGCGACGGCTACTACCACCTTTCCCGGGAAGACCAGGTGAACATCGTGCGTTTGAGGACAGGTCAATGCAGACTCAAACACCACATCGTCCACATGTTCACCAAATTCAACATTGGTGACATGCAGCATGCCCCTGTGGCGCACCGCGGATGACAGTTGAACACCTGCAAAACCACCACAACCAAAGAGCGACAACCTGGCCTATAGACACACCGTTGCGGGAAAAGATCTTCGGCTCAGCTGAGTGTCTCCGGCGGACTGCAACCCTCATTAGGACTACTGGCGTGCCTGTCTGAGCAGTGTTATGTATGTCTCTGGTCTGAGTGATCGAGGAAGAAGAAGAACAACAACATATTACTGAGACGGCGGTATTGCTTCGATCCATACATGCAGCAACGACACTTCAATTGCATGGGGGCTGATTTCATTGCAAGAATTGTATCAAACTGATTACGTCAAATGTATTATGCGTCATTCCAGTGAGGAAAAAGTCACAGATTTCAAAGAAAAAAAAATCACGTCTATCTTCCAAAAAAACAAGATTGGTCTGGCAAGCCTGGTCAGCCGTTTCCATTCACAGAGAGAGAGAGAGAGAGAGTGTGTGTGTGTGTGTGTGTGTGTGTCGGTGTGTGTGTGTGTCGGTGTGTGTGTGTGTGTTTGTGTGTATGTGTCCTCCTCCCGGAAACATCATGGCATTACAAAAGAACGACCGTGACGACAACAGGTGATTAAATGGAAACAACATATTGGGCTGGTGACCATCTTGTTTTTCTCTCTCACTGGATTAGTTTTATTTGTAGCTGTGTTAGTGTCGTGGTTCAGTGCAGGCCTGCGTCGGTGTCTCAGTGTGGCCGCCCCACGATTTAATGTCTGTACGAGGTCTTGGTACGGACAGAAGAATAATAAAATTAGGTCTTCGGAGTAGTCGCCGTGAAAAGTCAGTCCTCTCTTTCTCTCTCTCTCTCTCTCTCTTAGAGTAGCAATGTAGGCTGTGAGTACCAACGGCATGTATGAGAATGGTCACTGTGCCAGCTGAAACAGCTTTACCGTTGAAAAATGTAAGTTCATAGTCATTGTCTCTGTCTCTGTCACTGGTATGTGGTGGAAAAGGACGTTAAACCCCCAAACACCCACCACCCACCCACCCGACTTCCAATGCTTGGTCCTTGAGACTGGTTGCCAGCTGCAAGCTCAAAACTTATGATTATCAATTTCAGTTTCTTCGCTGGGCCCTTTGTTCGGTCTTCTGCGGTGTCACTCTTACCACTGAGCGTGGTGGACACTGAAAAGACGTCGCCGAGATCCCTCAACCAGCCAGCCAATCAGCTGCTCAACTGACTTTTCGTTCACATATTCGTTTGCATGCTTGCTTACTAGTATGCGGGTTAATTCCATCTTTGCTAAGTCAGCTTATGTTTTGGAACAGTTTCGCACGTGAGTGCGCCTTGTACGCTCGAAATACTCAGTCTATCTTGATGATTAGTACAGCTCTTAATACGGTGCAATGTGTTGGTTACACTTCACGCAAACGGTCGAACGTTCACTTGAAATTCTACCACTGTTGTTACACTACCGGAACGCTCATTGCGGTTGCCGCATCATCGAGTAGGCGTCTGTTGGCTCAGTGCCAGCATTACAGACGATGTCACTGTGCAGATGTGTGAGTCGTGTGAAGATATGACTGAGAACGACGTGTGAGCATAATAGTGAGATTTAGTAGGACTTCGTAAGGAGGACTTCGTAAGGAGGACTTCGTTGAGCAGCGTAACCCATTTACATGTAAATTAGGCTCACACGGCAGAGGCCGCGAGCTGCTAACGCGCTGCGATTAGCTAATGGTACCCGTAACGTGCCTAATTTACATGCAAGTGGGTTACGCTGCTCAGCGAAGTTCTCCGTACGAAGCCCTACTAAGTCTCACTAATAATGGATACATTCGTCCCTGCTTGCATGATTTCGCAAGATTCAAGATAATAGCATAATTATTCCTTTGGCCCCTTTCAGAGAATGTAATTATAGGAACACACAAAATCACAAACATCAGCCCTAGAGATAAAACAGTTCCCAAGAATGAATAAAAATGAATAAAACTCGCCAAGGTATAAACATAATAGGCATAAACATCAAACTGATTTTATATGTGAGGAGAGAGAGAGAGAGGGGGGAGGACGGAAAGGCCTCGAAGATGGAAGTAGCATGGGAGGGAAAAGGGGGGGGGGGAGCGAGGGAAGGGGGGATTGGGGACTGAGGGCCGGGATTGTATGGAGGACGGGGGGGGGGGGATTGTGGCAGTCCATGGAAGCAGCATCGTTTTCGATTAGCTCCTGTGTGATCGATCACCGCCTCGCCTGCCCGTCAGTGTGCGTATGACAAAGCGACATCCGATGAAGGCTCAAGTGTCGCGGGCAGGATATGGGAGGTTTAAAGATGTCTTCACAAATCGCAGCTCCTCAGTACAACACGTCATAAGCTTTCTGCCGTAGTTTCACACATGGTGGTTTAGGAGGGGCTGGTGTTTGACTTCAGTGATTTCATGCCACCGTCGTCTGGAACTATAGTGCCAAGGGTTCGACGACAGCATTGTTGTTGTTGTTGTTGTGTTTGTTTGTGTTCGAGGATAGGCGTTGTTTTGGTTTGTTTTTCTTGTTGGTGGTGGTGGTGGTGGCGGTGGTGGTCACTGGTGGTGGTGGTTTGTTTGTGTTCGGGGCTAGGGGTTGTTTTGTTGTTGGTTGTTGTTGTTGTTGTTTTGTTTTGTTTTGTTTGTGTTCGAGGATAGGGGTTGTTTTGTTTTGTTTATCGCTTCTTCTGTTGTTGTTGCTTGTTCGTTATATTGTTTGTTTGTTCACCACAGTTTTGAACAGACGTATAACAGATACTGACACAGACGACAAGACAGTAATCAACTCCCATGATAACCTGCAGTACGTCATACGTCATACGTCACACGTTCCACAGGTTCTCGTTTTCTCTCGGCTAGAACGTGATTCACTGTCGGGTCGAACCGCGCAGCCAGTTGTCATAAAACGATAAAACCCAACCGGCCCGGGAAATAAAGCGTTTCTGTGCAAGATTGTATCTGCCATCGGCCCAGTGTGACACTAACCGCGCAGATTGCTGTCATTTCGATCCCAGTGCATCTCGTTTTAGCCGACATCAAGTTCGTCGGCTCAGCCGGCGACTGACGCAGACTGTCTAGTAAAGGCGGATGGGTCGAATGAGCATGCGCATATGACTTGCTCTTCACTTCCGGTGATAAAAGCGAGGCTTGTAAATACAAATGTGGTTAACGCTAAATTTGATAGGTTATTGCGTTTCAAGTTTCCGGAGCCCGCACCCACCGGAGTTTTTTGTTTTTGTTTTGTTTTGTTTTGTTGTTGTTGTTTTTTTTTAGTGAGAGAGAGAGAGAGACCTCCAGGACTGACATATCCCCTGCCCCTGGAACTCGTTTTGTATCGTTATATATTTGTCTTCTGTTTACCGGAAGTAAACAGGAAGCCATGCATATTTACCCACACAGTCTGTATCACAAGCCCGCCCTCTCTCTCGCCCTCTCTCTCTCTCTCTCTCTCTCGGCTTTTGCCAATAAAGCACTTGCAACTGTCACACACACACACACACACACACACACACACACACTGTCATGGACAAGACCACAGATCGAGGACCACAGAACAAAATCGGCAAAAACACCGTATGGCTGAAGCGAGCGTCCTCGTGGTCAGACTGCATGCATTTGGCTCTGTGACTGGAGTGGAGCAGATTTTCCCCCTGTGTCCCCAGGGCTCTCTGTGATGGTGTGATGGATGTGTTTTGCGGGCTCCCAAAAGATGCCGTCTTAATACTCCACTTTTTGTCCGCCGACAAGACAGCCTGAAGAAAGAGTGGAGAGGTGGTATGAAGATGTTCTCAGATAAAGGTGGAGGATGATTTGGGGGATAGACTGGGGGAGGGGTTGCGGCGGAGGGGGGGGGGGGGGGGGTACTGGAGGAGGGGAGGGGAGGGAGACGGAGCGAGAGGGTAGGCAAGAAGCATTGAGGGACAAGCATGATGGAGTGGTGGTTGATCGCTCTGACAAGATGGAATATCTTGTAATATATTTCTGTTCATAACGGCCGGGTGTAACTGAGATGCTGCTTGACTGAGGCAAATTCTTCGGGGAAAACTCTCTCTCTCTCTCTCTCTCTCTCTCTCTCTCTCTCTCTCTCTCTCTCTCTCGCGCGCGCGCACACACACACACACACACACACACACACACACACACACACACACACAGGGTTACATTTGCCTCATGACTGGGATTTTTCAAACACAGCGGCGGCGTGCCCAGCCGGTGTCAAGTTTATCTAAGTTAATCTGGAGTGAAACAAAACCTGTTGGCTACCAGAGAACGCATGAGACTTTGAAGGTATCGTTCCACTAATCTGTCAACGTACTTTTGTTACTCATTGTGTGTGTGTGTGTGTGTGTGTGTGTGTGTGTGTGTGTGTGTGTGTGTGTGTGTGTGTGTGTGTGTGTGTGTGTGTGTGTGTGTGTGTGACTGAGAGAGAGAGAGAGAGAGAGAGAGAGAGAGAGAGAGAGAGAGATGGTAAATACAGCTCTAAATGCAATACGCCGATGTCTGTTGGCCGTTAGAACGAGAACTAGATCTACAACGACCAGAAACTGCTAGACAGCCCTGTCAGCGATGCTGTGATAGGCGATGTGCTTTTTCGGCTTGCGTTTAGCCTAAGGTTGGCTCAGTGTCAGTCCGGCTGTGTCTGAGAAGTTGTTACTGCGCAGTTGTCTGTAAGTAGTACGATACTATAGACATCATTAAAACAGTCCAGAACGATTTGTGATCACAGACATGTCAGACGGGCTTTTAACTCAATTCCTACAGAGTACGTTTTAAGTTGTGCACAAATGGCCTCACTAAAAAGCATCATAATTTATTTATGTCCGCATGGATTTAAATTTGGCTTAGTGGGAGTGTTACACTTTGATTACACTCGTGTTTGCTGCAGTAAGAGCCGTCAAGGAACCGTTAATCTTGTCTGAATTTCGCACACAGGGCCAAAACAGAAGAAAAAAAAAAGAGTCAAAAACGTGGAATACTCGTGCGCGGTACGGAGCTGTGCTAAACCGCACTTTGGCTAAAGCAATACAGACAGCCGAACCTGACTACGACAAACTGAGGAGTGGCTGAAGATTGAGGAATGTCGAACACATCGAGTATACATTTAGCAACAGCGGAGCTTGAGGCTTGCTCTCCCGGCGTGTCTGGAAGAGCAGAAAGCGTCCTCTTTTCGGGCGTCTCTTCCAGGTTGCTCTCTTCCGGAGGGGAGTTGTATAGGTCGGCCCTTGTCGGAACACCTGAAAATATTGCACGTCTCGAACTAGTCATGACGTCCCTCTCCTGTAATCGAGGGTCATGGATCCAACCGTAGGAAAAACAGTCAACACATTAATATCTCTGGGGTGGCTGGACCAATATTCATATAATGATAGGACACAATTGACGCTGAATAACGCTTCATGAAAGTATGTATACGCTTTACCCCTACAAGTGAAGCTACAGTGCGTGCGTGTCTCAGTGGAAAATGTCCAGCGCTAACACTGCGAGGTGAGGTTCGCCGTGTGCCATAGGGGATCCCATTCTAATTTCAATCAAGCTCAGCTAGTAAACATCATCGTACAGCTTAGGTACGCTGTCATGTTTCTGACATTAGCCTGAAGTTTTCCTGTGCTTAGCCACCACGCAAAAGATGTAGCCACCAAAAAGTTTGTTCGCTTGGATCCCTGACCTAGGATGTGACTTCCCCGATCACTCGTGGGTTACCCGAACTAGTCTCCAACCAGCTCTAACCCGGTCCAGGTGTTCCTTTGCCTGGCGCTGAGACAACGGAGAGAAAATACTGCAACGCCGAGAGGAATGCGAGGGTGAGACAGGGGCAATGAGCGAGAGGGGGAAGTGTCAACAGATAACACGTTTACCGGGGGGAGAAAACGCTTGTCTGGGCTGATACAATTATCCTTTCGCGTCATGTTACTCACGTGGATTGTTGGTTTGTGTGTGTGTTTTTTGGTTGTTTTTTTTTTAATATAAAGGGATATATTCCATACTTGAAGGGAGCCCGGAAGGATGGGGGGTGGGGGGGGGGAGTATCGTGTATAACGACACCGAGCTGGCTGTGATTAGGAATATAAATAGGAATCGTCAGAGAATCGAAATACATGTATCGCGCTTTTTTTTTTTCCCTTGCAAAATCCGTGTCAACTTTTGGGCAGCTACTCAGTAGCACAACTGTTCTGGTGTGTCCTACATAGCCCCCCCCCCCCCCCCCCCCCCCCCTATCCATCCACCCACCCAAGACCAGTCAAGACCAGTGAAGTTTAGGGCAGAGAGAGAGAGAGAGAGAAAAAAGACACTTAACTACACTTCTGCTCTTAACCACCAGTAGTATAAGCTCAGTTTACTAGAGTTAGTTGGTAAATTAGTGGTGAATCAATTTTATGCATTGTGTCCTTTTTAGTTCGCTCGTCTTGTATTAGTCATACATAATGGAGCTGCTTTTAAATATTAACCCTTTATTTTATTTATTCATGTCCCTGGTCAAAAAAACATCTGTTCTTGATGGACACAATAAAGTCGTTTGAATTGAATTGAATTGAATTGAATTGAATTGAATTGAATTGAATTGACTGTCCCGATGGTGTATCGCCTTGTTGCGGTGGGATGGCTTGCGTGCCCCATTGACCCTCAGAGCTATATGGGCGGGGGCTTTGGCCCCTGGCAGGACCAACCAGGCTCACCAGGTCTGTGGGGGTAGGGGCCAGACGAAACGATACATCCTAGTCCTCCAGGTAGGGGGTTGTGCGATGGGTTAACTACCCTCATACAGAAAAAAAACACCTTAGTTACGGAAACCATCAACAGCATTGAATTGAATTGAATTGAATTGAATTGAATTGAACTGAACTGAACTGAATTGGTCCTCCAGGTTGGGGGTTGTGCGATGGGTTAACTACCCTCATACAGAAAAAAAAAAAACCTTAGTTAAGGCCGTTCTTAACCGGGCGAACCACCAGTCTGGCGAACTTGTTCGGCGAACTGTGTATTGTATACGAACAGGGCAAGCGCACACACGTACATAGTTCCAGAGGTTCGGCCGGACTAGTTCTCTTTCTTAACCGACCGTTAATGATATGCATACGTCATCGCCCGAACAAGGCGGACTCGGAAGTTGAGACAATCGTAAACAACCAAAATGGCCGCCTTCGTAGATCGAGACGACCAGGCATTTGCGGTAGTTATCGTTTTGAGTGAACTCTTGGAAGCCGAGGAAGAGGAGATAAGAGGAAAAGAGCGCAAGAGAGGGAAATGTGAAGTGAGTCGATAGCCGCGATGCCGTCCGCCATTTTCCTCAAGTTTGTACATGCGCACAACAGCTCTCCCCGAGCAACCAATCAGAGCGCAGGATCGGCAAAAGGATCGCGAGGGTTCCCACGACACGCTATGCAGTCCTCGAACCTAGTTCGCCGAACCTTTCGAACCAGGGTTTGCGCACAAGTATTTGGTCGGTTAAGAAACAACGTGCGCGAACCTAGTTCGCCGTACTCTCCGAACCTAGTTCGCGAACCAAAAGTCTGCCCGGTTAAGAACGGCCTTTACGGAAACCATCAACAGAACTGAACTGAACTGAACTGAACTGAATTGACTAGATCAGTTAAAACGTTTGGAGTCAGCAGGCATATTTAGTAGGACTTCGTAACTAGGACTTCGCTGAGCGTAACCCATTTACGTGTAAATTAGGCACGTTGGGGGTACCAATAGCCAATCCCAGCGCGTTTTAACCTATTTTAGATGTAAATGGGTTACGCTGCTCAGCGAAGTCCTCTTTACGAAGTCCTACTAAACATGTGTCTAGGGCCCACATGTAAAAGTCGGGGTTAGGGAGGGAGTTTAGCCCCGGGTTAGAGTCTAACCTCGAACTAAACTAGCTCTAGGGTTAAATTTTCTGTTTTTTTTTTTTTTTTTTGTTTTTGTTTTTTTTTTTAATCAGGAAGCGGGTCCATTCCAGCAAGGTGCCTATGCCGTTATAGAAGGATTTTTGTCTTTCTTTCTTTGCTTCCTTTTTTATTTAATTTTGTTTTGGGATTTCTTTTGGCCTAGTCTGGGTTAGACCCGTAGCCATAAATTGGGTTAAACTAACCCCTCGAGTTTTACATGCGGACCTTGGTCTGATAGGAGGGTGTTTGTGTGTTTAGTTCCGCTGTGCGCTGTCTGGTTTTGCAGTTGTCATTATTCCACAGCCGGTAACTGCAGTAATTAACTAGTTAATTACTAAAATAATATTGCCTGTGGCAATCAGCAGATTTAAAGGCTAATGTACTCATGTAATATATTGCAAGCTCTCTCTCTCTCTCTTCCCCCCCCCTCTCTCTCTTTCCCCCCCCCCCCCCCCCCCCCCCTCTCTCTTCGTTCATTTTTTTTTTTTTCCATCTTCCTCTCAATTTCCTTTTCCCGCCCTGTCTGCTGTCTTTCCGCTCGTCTTATTCATGATGCCTGGGTGTTGTCTTTCAAAAGGTAAAAAATAAAAATAAAAAACAGTTTACAACCGCATGACTGAAAAAAGCATGAGAGAATAAAAAAAATACTTCTCCGTTTTTACTAGCCGTCTGATGCCGGAGAGAGTCGAGACCCGAGAAACAAAAACAACAACAAAAAAATCAACACACACACACACACACACACACACACACACACACACACACACACACACACACACACACACACACACAGAACAAGCGTTGGGTTTTCTCGTGAAATACACCCCGGCCTACCCCCCCCCCCCCCACACACACACCATTCCCCCACGCGTATGAAACATGCGTCTGATGTAGGAACTGTGTGCCCTTTCAGAGCCCCCTAGTGGCCGGGTCCATGCCCCGGCATATTTTACGAGCTGCGAAAACAAATCATCGTAGCCAGGGTTCAGTGAAAGGTTTTTTGTATGCACAATTCTTTCTACCTATGGCCTTTGCTGGCCAGGACGGCTGACTTTTAACAGAAATGTTTCTCTGTGTGTGTGTGTGTGTGTTGTGTGTGTGTGTGTGTGTGTGTGTGTGTGTGAGAGAGAGAGAGAGAGAGACACACACACACACACACACACACACACACACACACACACACACACACACACACACACACAGAGAGAGAGAAACATTCACTCACTTTCACTTGCCAAACCTTCCAAACTCTCGTACTGTGACGTGACTGGAAACAGTAACCCACACAACTCTCTAGTCTAATGGAAGGACACTTAACTGATACCATCAGAACAACACCGCCACCACCACTACCACCGACAGCAACAACAACGACAACGACTCTGGGAGTGTCAGTTCAGCCCAGGAGCACCACCATCACCCCTACCACCCCTCTCCCCCCACAGACACACACCACACACCACCACCACCACCAACAACAACAACAACAACAACTTTGACAACAGCAACTCACGAACACTATGCAAATCATTTTTTTTTTTTTTAATGTGGACAGCCGACAGCCAGTTGAAATCTATCCCTTCACAGACTCGCGCACCGTACTTTCTGACCTTCCATGCCCAGTCTGTTGAACACTGTCTGATGCTATATGCAGACAAAATGGAATGTTGTGCCTCAGTTCATTGTTGTCTCAGCTGGAACGTTGACTGAGTAGCGCTGCCCAGATGGCCTGGCAATCAACACAGAGCGATCCACTAGTGTTTCCAGTGCAATCTATCACCCTTGTCCACATCGCCGTGTTTATTTGTGTTGTTGTTGTTGTTGTTGTTGCTGCTGCTGCTGCTATTGATGTTGATGCTGTTGTTCTTGGTGTTGTTGTTGCTGCTGCTGCTGTTGTTGTTGTTGTTGTTGTTACTGCTGCTGCTGTTGTTGTTGTTGATGATGATGATGAAGATGATGATGTTGATGCTGATGCTGCTGTTGTTGTTGATATTGATGTTGTTGTTGTTGATGCTGTTGTTCTGGGTGTTGTTGCTGTTGCTGTTGTTGTCGTTGTTGTTGTTGCTGTTGTGTAATCGGGTACGAATCAAGTTGCCCTTTTCTCATCATTGATTGAGGTGAAAAGTATGTGTGTCTGGACCAACATGTAAAACATATACATGTACCGGCTTTACAGTCCCATTCTGCTCCATCCGGCGCACATTACTCCAACAATGGACCTTTCCGGCAGCCCATAGTAACTGTTGTCAGCTTCCTCCCC